>OZ023251.1:20290573-20489113 GCA_964006365.1 Trididemnum miniatum
TAAGCGTTTCTCTCCCAAGTTGAACTGATGCTGGATAAAGATATTTTCTGAATGACTCACCTACTGCAGCCATTGGTATGAGGAAAGTCCGAATTTATGGACAGGGTCGGGTCTGAAATCATCGCTTTTCTTATAACGAACATAATATCCAGTAGGAGTTTCTGCTGCCGTTGCATACAAGTAGAGCGCTGACGCGTCTAAGCCCTGAACTGTTTTGCAGGTGTGAGGGTTCTCAATTTGGTGGGGGCGAATTTTAGTGACATCTTTGATTGCTTTCCTTGTGAACACCTGGGAGACGCCACCGCATAACTGATCTCTAAACATTTGACGGAGGTCTTTGTGTTTTTTGGGAATGAGAGGAAAGAAAACATCAGAGTCAACTTCTTTGAACATGATAATTTTAGCAATACCGCTGACCGAAAATGCCTGCTTGAAGAGGTCAAGATTTTGACTTTTGTAGTTGTTTAAGAGGTTTTCTACGGCTTGGACAAAAGGGACAACGTCGAGATTATTGTAATATATTAGCAAATCGCGAACGGTGCTCCAGTTCTTTTGTTTCCAGGTATCCCAAACCAGATCGTATTCATCTAGTGAGATATTACTTTGAGTGAGGTGGCTGAAAAAGACTTCGTGTGGGGGATTTTGGGTAGTTTCTAATTTAGATAGATTGTCTAGCCATTCATAGGGGAAAAAGAATTTTGAATCATCGCAACTATATGCTTTTAGAAACTTTCAATAACTGAATCCAGGTGCCAGATAATCTTTAATATCCAATAATTTGAGGTTTGGAGTTTTAATACAAAGGTAATGGTTGCTGCGTCGAATGACGAATTCGATTTTATCTGTCAACTGCTCAATCAACTGCTTTTTAATTGAATTGAGATCGTAGGACCCAAAACTGAACCCAAAGATGATGAGCTCTTGCAAATATTGTGTGAATTCCTCTTTAATCTTGTTACTGTTGGTGTTGGAGCTTTTTTCCAAATCATCAAAGACACAGCTGAATTTTTCTTGAAGGATTTCAAACGCCGATTTTGCAATTCGATCCAAGTAATTTAAGAACTTTTCGATCAAGGTACCGGAACTTCCTTCGTTGATGAAACAAACTGGTTCTTCATGTCCGGGCACAGTGCTTGCCACGCTCACACTGAGAGGTTCATGTCTTGCTTGAAAATGGAGCAGGTCAGTATCATCGGGTAAACCTTGGCAATCAAAATAACATTCAAAATCATATACTGTTGTGTAGGGATAAAATCGGTCTTTAGGATCAATGTGAATTCCTATATCTTGTAATTTCTCAAATACCGTCTTTGGGTTGCGTTACACACCTCCAGGATAATGCTGAGCTACTTTCCCCGTGCAGTGTTTGATATGTTGAAGGTAATTCATGTTTTGATACCATAACTGGTCACATTTCACACAGCGGTAAACATTACAATACTTTTCAAAATCGTGAATCAGACTAAAGTGGTTTTCGTATAAATTTAACTTCATAGTGTCTTTATAAACCCCCCTGCTTCTGTGCACTAATTGCGCCGATGTTTCATTCAATGAATAGACAACAATGTTGACTTGAAATAAATCCTCAATCTCTACAAAATCAAGTAATTTCACTCCATCAAAAGAAGGAGGGTCAATATCAAAGTGTTGGATATAACATTGAAATAGTTGTTTTGTATCCAGTTCACAATCCTTTACAATAGAGCCGCGAAATACACCAAGGCAGCGAAAAAAACAAAAATTGTCGTCGGTATTCAAAGCGGTAATACCGGAATTATTTACAATGCATGCAGGTAATTCTACTTTTCGACCAATCAGTGCATCCAGCAATTTGTTTACATAAAACACAATATTTGTGATGTGAACAATACGCCACTTGGTATTGGGTCTCTCTACGAGTTCATAAAAATCTTGGTCGAATACCCCCTCTAAAAAACGATGCAAATCCGCGCTGTCGCTAATTAAAGTCGATTTTGGTAAAACACTTGCATTGCCAAAAAAAGGGCGGAAGAAACGCATTTGGTGGGTTTCCAAGTTCCTCAATACGAATCCAAAACTATAATGTATTTTAAACCGACTTCTTTGGGAAGAGATGATTTGATTATGAACATTTTCCAAGTTTATATTGCAAAATAAAAAATTATACAAGTCCTGGATTGGTCCGGGTTTGTAATAAGTCCGTATGCTTGTCCAGTAAGGATGTAAAAATCCTTAATTTCTTCATCTTTGATGTTTTCTAAAGACTCTTCTTCCATTGTCTTCACTGATCTTGCACGTTTAGGATTTGTGGGTTTCACTTCCTTCTTCCTCTTAAGGGTGCAGACATGTCTCGCAAACTCCAATAACGAGGAGAATACAGCTTTGCATTTAGAGCAGCGAGCGCATTTTTCACAATGTTCTTCTAAATGGTTTCTTGTGAGAAAAACTCGATCACATTTTTCGCATTGAAGGGTTCTCTCTATATGAATTCGTTTTTCATGTCTACCCACGTCGTCTTTTCTTGAAAAGGTTTTATCGCAGTGTCTAAAACAACAAAATAGGGAACTTTTACGCAGGAAATCAAGACAAACTCAGTTACGCAAAGCAATAAAAGTTTGTTTAAGGTGCCGGTTTTTTCAATATTTTGCGTTATTTTTCGGTTTATTTACAAATCTTTGTTCTATAACAGCTTATTTTATCCATTGCATATCTTTGCTCTATAACAGCTTATTTTATCCATTGCATGCGACCTAAGCAAAATGTTTGCTACGTCGTAAAGCGTTGTCGTCAAAACGTTTCTGCAAACTGCGGAAACACGTGTCATAGATCAACGCAAGCTTTTGGTCGATCAGTGTTATCTGTGTCTACAGCGAAGAAAAATATCGGGTTTTGAACAAAGTTTTTAACTCACCTGCACTGAAACTTTTCGCTGCGGTGCCAGGATTTCACATGTCTCATTAGGTTTTTCTTAAAAGAAAATTGTTTTTCACAAACATGACAAGTGTACATCTTGAGTTATTTTGCCGTAAGTGACAACGCAGTGCACGCAGCTGTTTATATAGAAGAACGAATGTGTCGCAAGATTGTGCAATATCTGGACATGTCCTGACACGGTATGCTGCTCATCTCTATGACGCGTAGAGCGCGACAAAAGGTTTTGGTTTGACTCTTAATGTGTCAAGGTTTTGCAGTTAATATGTTTATGCATAAAATCGCCATACGGAGTTTTCAATCGTTTATTATTATTATTCTTTTTTTCGGGCTCAAATGATGGAATTGGTGATCTAGTTCTGCATTGGTGGTGTTTTGATTACCTTAATTGAGCAAATTGAAATAAACATTCAATAACAGCTGATATAAACAAGCTTTGAAAAGCTATCCGTAAAAATGTGTGAAAACGTTTAATTTAACTGCGATAATTTAAAGTAAAAATCCAGAATTTAAATAATTCAGAAAAATAGTTCATCACTTACAAAAAAAATATTCCAAAAAATAAACCTAAAATTTACAAAAATTATTCCAAACTTACAAACATTACCTCCAACTTACAGCATACTTTTAATAAAGAATAGCGAAGTTATTAGTATAATTTGAAATTTTGTCTGCATAGTTTACCAGACTTTAATTACGCAATGTTGTGCAGATGCTGACGTCGATTTATGGCCGATGACGTCACGGCTCCGCACGGCTCCGACGAGGAATCGTATCGAAATTTATACACTATACTACTCACAGGCATCATCTAGGCATCACAGAGCATCTGATATGTCATCAAAACAACACTTAATATGAAAAGCAAAAGCAGTGTGAAGAATTATTTACTTTGTAATACCGATATCAGTAATTGTACGCTAGTAGCACTGCAGCAGTCTCAAGGCTGGTTCTCGCAAAATATACAGAGCAATTCTCTTCCGCAGCGCTTTTTGGTCAATTTCTGGCCACGCTAATTTGCTTAAGTGGTGACGTTTAATCGATTTAATTTCGTATTCTCAAGCTTCCAATATCTGTAGTGCTACATGGAGGACATGGATCATACAGGGGCCCTCCTACTGCACCTGCGCAACTCGTGGCTCAGACTTATCAGTCTGACGTATAAGTAAGATATTCACTAAAAGTGCATCGTCACGCTTACACCTGCCTTTTTATTCCAATTCGCCCCGTTTCCAAAAAACGCTTCTAGTACATCTTGAGACAAACAATGCAGCGAAACGTAAACATGATTTTAAAAAAACGTCGAAGTCAGTTCAATGAAGTTCGGAGTGGCGAATACGAGTCCTGTTGAACTAAATTTAGATGTTGGAAAGAACTTCTTGATTTTCTTTGTTTACTGATGTGTAGAACCTCAACCAAATTCAATGACCAGAGTAGGTAGATGCACACACCGTTTTCTATGGAAGTTATAAGCACAAAATTAATAAACGTGTAAACAAATAAACAGAACACGCAAAAATTTAAGCCAAGTGCAGGAATGAAATTTGGAGACGAGACCTGACGGAAACATACTGTGCACTAGTGATCAAATTTTAGGGAGAGAATTCATCGAAGTAATAATCACTTATATGCCTTTACATTGCATTAAATGATTCCGATACGATGGACGACAGATTAATTGTGGGTTGACATACTATATATACCATATAGTAGTGTACAAACCATATGTATAGTCGATTGACGCAGAAGTTGGCTAAGTAAGTAATAGATTGCATATTATTGAACAACGAGCTATTCAGTATGCACACATTCATTTTACTGCATAACAGGGATTTATAGTCACAAACTTACGGAAGAATATTAGAGTATTGGATTAACCTTTTACTTCATGTAGAGTGCAAATTTTATCACAAATCAATAGTTACGAGAGATAAAGAAAACGTGAATATTTCGGTGAATTAATTCAAACTATATTTAAGTTCACTAAACAAGATATCAATATAATATAAGATAACAAACAAGTTTTAACTCACCAATTGTGTTCAAACCAAGAATTGTTTCGTTCAAACCAAGGACTGCCACGTAATCACCAGTATTTGCAATTAAATAAATCTCGAATTTAAAGCTCGACGCTTGTTCGTTCGTTAAGTTCCATCAATAACGCAATGATCAAACCACGTGCATTTTGCATTTTTTTTTCATGGGACAAATAAGTGTTACCAAATATAACGTAAATCACAAACACACGAATTTATCATGAAATTGTATGGGATTTAGAAATGAAATGGCGTTTGTCTCGTAATATATCGAAGGAGCAATCAAATTAGGGAAAGGAAGTGGGGTCTGACAAAATCGACATGAAAGTTTAACAAGTTCTTGAAGTGTAGGCCTAGCAAACAGTCTTTTCGGGTAGAGCTTAGTATAGTTTTTACTTTAGTGTAGAGCTTTTGGTTTTTTCAATAGTTTTTTTTCTTCCAGTTAAGACCAGAGTGAAATCTTCCGTGCAAGCATGGTAAGAGTTTATTTATTGTTTCGTTTTTGCAGGACTGATGATGCTGTTATAACGAAATATATCTCCTTAAATACATTTTTATAATTGGCAGACTGATTTTACTATAACAAAAGTCTCGTCAGCCTTGCTACGCACGGTCAATCAAGGCTAAACTCATTCCAGACTGTAAAGACTCTTTTTTGCATTGTTTTACCTGGACATCTCGACTTCACCTCTTTTCTAGGTTGTGCCCTATTTTTGGCAGGCGACTGGCCCCAAACAACGATACCCAATGAAAGAGCCTGTAACTACTAACCTCAAACTAAGTTACCGGTAGCCTAACTAGCCCACATCACTAGAAGCCCCCATGGCAACCCACTCATTTGCAGCTGCAGACGCGTTTCGACCTTATTATGGTCTCATCAGTGCAGCATAGCAACCTCCCACCTTCCTGAAAAAAAAAAACTCTAACCTTCAAAACAACTACACACCCCAAATCTAAGCCTCTACTCGTTATGCTCACAACAGATCATTTGAAATAAAACCTTTAAGGGATTAGTACATGCCGAATTATGATGTCACAGATTCCCTGTAAACAATCGACAAGAATAGAAATGACCGGTTGGTTTAAACATTATTTTCCCGGTAATCTGAGAAGGAATTTTTTGCTTACGGTTTGTAACTATACCAGTTACCAAAACCTGCAAAAAACCTCTCTGCCCAACCCGTTCGCCCATGAAAAAACGGGGGACAAGGCAGGCACTGTGTCTGCGCATGTAGCCCAGAAAACACAGTGAACGTCAGCGTTTAACTTAGTTTGTAACTTAGTTTGAGGTTAGTAGTTACAGGCTCTTTCATTGGGTATCGTTGTTTGGGACCAGTCGCCTGCCAAAAATAGGGCACAACCTAGAAAAGAGGTGAAGTCGAGATGTCCAGGTAAAACAATGCAAAAAAGAGTCTTTACAGTCTGGAATGAGTTTAGCCTTGATTGACCGTGCGTAGCAAGGCTGACGAGACTTTGGTTATAGTCGAAACATTAATTTGTCCCTTGCAAATTTCTCAGACTGATTCTGTTTTTCATCAATCTTATATGAATAAATAAATGATTTAATAACAGACTAAAAGCATAAAATTATAAAAACCCACTACAGACCGTTTACCCCTAATGGGTTCAACAGGTGAGGTTCTGAAGAATAATTGAAAGTTAAAAGATTTAGAGTTTTTTGGCACTGACTCCTCGTAAAAAATCTCCGTCTCACGTTCAGCACGTTGTGTTGTCTTTGAAGCCAGCAAGCGGGAAATGTTCTCGAAAAGACAGTGTTTCCAGATTTGTACAAGTTGCGAACGGAGTAAAGCGGATAAAATGACGGATAAAAAATAAAACAAATGAGCCGTATTAGTCTGGTTTGAAGTTTTTTGAGTTTAAATTTGTTTTTGCTGGCTTCAAAGACAACACTACGTGCTGAGTTCGAACAGCGAGACGGAGATTTTTTACGAGGAGTCTGTGAGAGGAAACTCTAAATCCTTCGACTTGCCCTGATAACCCCTTTGGGGGGCAATGTTGTAGTCGAGATCACCTTCGAGATCAAGACCGAGCTCAAGACCGAGACCGAGACCTGATAATTTGTTCGATACCAAGACCGGTCGTCTAGCGAGACCTTTGGTTTGAGACTGAGACCTGCAGTATTCGAGACTTTATTTTCTGTTTATTCAATTTATTTTCTAAAAAATTGTAGTTGCATTTTAAATACACAAGAATTTTAAGCATTTCCGAAGAGAGCCTTGTTCACTGTGGTCGCATTATTAACCCGTTTGCACTTAAAATTCTTTCCACCAGAGCGGAAGAAGCGGGTACACATAACGTATGAGTGGAGAGTGTAAAAAGAGTAGGAAATTCACGCCTTCTCTCTTGCCAAAATTCAAAAGTATTTGACGGCAAGGTCATTGTTGAAACTTCGTCCACATGTTTACGGAGTTGTGCCCTCGGTGTTGCCTTTGCGGTTTCTTGGTTGTCTTTTGCTGGCATATTCAGCAAAAATGTTTGGTAACTAACAAACACAGAAAACAGCATTTTTACACGTCGGTATTCATACCTCCTAGGAAACACCCTGTTACAACGGAACTAGTCTCTGTAAACGTGATGCGATCTGCTCCAAACTTGCTACCATTGTCTCTCGGTTGTCTCTGCTCTTCTTCTCACTTCCAGTCAGTTATAATAGCATTTTATATCACAGTCTTTGTGAGACCGAGAGAGAATGAGAGAGAATCGTAAAACCAAATTCGCCTAGATTCTTACAAATTTGTGCATATCCAACTTCACAAACACCGTTGCAACCATTTCATTCTAAATTGACTGTGCATGTGGCACGCAGCCACGCACATTGGTCCAAGCGCTTTGAAACCATGGAACAGTGGTTTCTAACCTCATTTCTACAGTAATCAAGGCCGCAATAGCAACAACAGGAATGCTTAAATCAAACAATAGAAAAATACTGTCACCGGCCTAACATAATTTCAGTTTAATTTGTGCAAAAGAGGCTGTTGCTGCAGTGTTTTAAAACGCAAACAAAGACTTCTGCATGCGATCTAGATTCTCGAACGTCTGTCAAATATGCAGTAAATAAGCGATAATCGATTTAAGAATTACGATAAAGCTTCTCATTACGACAAATGAGGTTTGTTAGAGTCTGCAGAATATCAGTTTTAAAACGCAAACAGACAACAAAGCAAGAAAATTTTATGATTTAACCATATTAACCTATACACCAAAGGTGTACGGAGTCGCCTTTTTCGGACTCTTGCAGCTGTTTTGACCAACCAGACTCCTGATCTTGTTCCTGGTCAATGACTACTTTTTATACTCCTGCTCCTGTTCGACTCCTGTTTTTACGCAAAAGTGTCTGTTTAAAAAGGGAAATGGACAAATAGTTTAGAAGGCTATTTTACCGCAGCGCTGCAACTGCTCAGTGGTTTGTAACATTTCTAAGTACTTGGGAAGAAGCAGAAAAAGATCAATTGCTAATGCTCATGCCCTCCTGAAAGTCAGGCACTTCAGAGATACTCAAGTTGTATTTTCATATAAACACACTGCTGAGTATCACGACTTAAATTTTCATTTTGGACTTAAGAAACTGTTCAAATGAATTCAATTCAACTTCGATGCGTACCAATAGCTACATAAAAGTTGAAAAGCAATTTAAAATTGTTGTAATGTACCAGTCATAATTAGTCGGTTAGATTAGGCTTGCCTCGTGTTGTCTATCGTCTGGAACTATCCGCATCTAAATTTTTAATTCAGTTTATCAGTTTATTTGCCAAGTGATTGCATTATGCTGCTAACATCAGAACTTGTTTTACTAAACTTGTTTTGTTTTTAGGTATACTATGGCTGCTGTGCAAGATGCAAAATATGGGCTGTAGTTATCTGTCAATACCGATATGTTGGTAGAATTAAGCTGCACAAAACAAGCAGATTATCTGAACCAAATTATAGCAAATTTTGAACAAATATCACAAGAATGCGGTAATTTTTCACTCCGGATCCTGCTCCTGCAACAATTGGAAACTTACGACTCCGGCTCCGGCTGAAACATTGAAACTCCTGCCGGAGTCGACTCCGGTACTCCGGTTTGTGTACATCTCTGCTATACACCCTACTCTCCGTGCGGTGAGAAAACAAAGGATTGAATCCCTAGAAATCTGTCTATCTGTTGTTTGATATAATTTTCGTCAACGAAATTGAATTGACGAGTTGAAACTTGTGTGTGATTTAGTTTTTAGAGCGTTTTTTGTAGCCAACACGAAGTTCAGTTTTTGCGAGTGAATTTCGCTCGTGTATCCTGCTTTAAGGCTTGAGAGATTGTTTTATTAGCAAGCTGCTGTACCTACGAAGCTCAAAATCTGAGGGTGCAATTGTGCACTTTGTTGACACAGCAAAAACAATTATTATATTGTGCATCGATGACTAAAAAATGCTCGGTCTCGAGACCAACTTTGAAAGAACGGGACCAAGACTGCACCGACTCGATACCGAGACCACGACCACGAGGCTAAGTTCGAGACCAAGAGCGCACGAAATCGGTCTCGAGACCTACATTACTGTTAGGGGGAAACAGTCTGTAGTGAGTTTTTATAATTTTATGCTTTTAATCTGTTGTTAAAAACATATGCTCCGTTCTGACTACGTCATCGAGCACTTTTGTCAACTGAAGACCCTCAAGCCTTGAATAAATAAATGAATTTTCACTCAGCAGCGGAAAACAGCTTCATAGTTTTGATATTCCAACAAAAAAGATACAAGCAGAGTATCCAATTATAAAGAAATAATGATCAAAAGTTTTAAAGGCAGGATTTGGTGGCAAAAAATATTTAAAAAATAGTTGAAATGGGTTTCAACTTACCGAGTAGCGTTGATCCCATCGCGGAATTTGCTTTGGTTAAGCAGTTATCTTGAAAAGAAAGTCTGAAGAATACTGGCTTGTGATTGGTCAATTTATTTGTGACGTAGTTAGTATCTGTGGGCAGGTTTGCCCGTTGAGCTATTCAATCAGGGGTGCCTTGATGGGGGGCTCGGGGAGGCTGGGCCCCCTAGTTATAAAAAAAATGCTTTGAATGGGCTTAGGAGGAGCCCAACTATTCAAGTCATAGTAAACTTTTTAGTGCTAATTAATATTCAGCATTTCACATTTGAGTCTGTCGAACAAAAATTCGCAACCGAGAGTACCTTGAACACTGTTCAAGCAATATTCTACTGTTCAGTGACGCAGTAATACCACACCGTTTGTGGGAATAATTTTACAATCACATCGACAGTTTGCAGACAAGCTGGCTGCTTATGTCCTGTTGAAAGCGGAGTTGAGTTTTTCAAATTGATCTTTGGGTGGTTAGGCTTTTTTCATTCCCAATTCAATAACATATCAGAAGTTGTAGTATTTTTGATGACATTTTAAGAATTTCTTTTTATTGTTGCTGCATTGTTCACGTGAAAATAATTGACTGCTGCGAGGCTGCTGTTAAGCCCGATCTACACTGAGGCTGAGCGAGGCGCAAAAGTTTAAAAAAAAATCAATTCAAATCTTCATTATACTCACGGTATTACGCCGAAGCGTGTAACGAGTGGCGGAGCCCATCTCCGCGGCTTAAGCCGCGTTTACACATAAGTTCAGCTAGGCGCAGTGAAGTGAAGTTAAGTAGCGCGCAGCGCAAGTGACTGTTTACACATTAGTGAAGTGCTTCGCTGATTGGTGAAGCGCTGATTTTGGTTGTGTTTCGTTCAGAGCCGTAGCAGCCGCCCCCCAAACCCCCCAATTGGGGGGGGCCCACACTGCCAAAAGGGGCCCCAAATTGTCTTGAAGGACCCGAAGTTGCATCAATTCAAAAACAAAGTTTTGCTTGGCGAATCGCGTTGAATGGGATTTTTTGCGCTCAGATTCTATATATTTCAGTTTTAAAATTTTTCGCAATCGTTTACTTTCAAATAGCGTCATAAACTGCATAATGATGTCATAAACAATACACTGTGTGTAAGAGTGCGCGTAGGACTTGAAAAAGGAAGCCGGTGCAGAGTTGGATGCAATCATTTTTCAAAGCTTAAGTTCAAATTCATTCCTCTTGAAAAAATTAAATTCAAATTCATTAACACCTTGTGAGCAGATTTAAAATTTTATCTATTTATTTTTTATTTATTCGCAATTTTATTCTCCTATCATGAAAAAGCGACGGGGCGCTATACGAGCTCGCTTAGGAGTTGCCGACCATCGGTCTACCACAACTAGATGGGGTAATCCCGTTTAGTGCCTTTCCCAACAGCACAACAAGCGAACTTGCCGCTTGTTTCGCGCTATCCATTATGCTGAACGTCAACCAAAAAAGCTGTGAATACCAATTTTCAAGTCATTGGTTTGACCGGACCCGGAATTGAATCCCGGAGTCCACCAATCTAGAAGCAGATGCTCTATCCACTCGGCCATCCGATCGGTAAATTAAATTCAATCCTACCCTATTTCTGTGTCAGCAACCATAATCTGACATCGAATACAAAAGTCCATTGAAAAAGGATTTGCTAGTTTGAAAACGTGTGCTTTTGAAATAGCGCAGGAATTGGACATTGGTCCGGTCTTCCTCAATCAAAAAGTAAAAAAAAAAGAGAATGAAAATAGAAAAAGAGAATGTTTAGTCACGATGCAAATCTATATCGTACAGCTTCTGAGGAAGAGATTCAAAGCAAGCTTTTTAAAACAACTGGTGGACCAGGCTATTATGTCGATACTAGAAAGTTTTAAGCTGACAAGTGATGTCGCTTCTGTCTTTGCATTGCTGTTTACACCCAGCAGCTTCGTGCATGAACAGCCATTGTCAGCAATATGATCTGGCAATACCGCACGCAGGTTCAGATTCTTTGCGACGGGTTCGATTCACGGCTGAAGTCTATTGCATTTGATATTTATATCAGATGGTTGCTGATTAGAACGACACAAGCTCGTTTGGCAGTCTCCCTTCAACACCGTTGAACTTTTAATTCAATAGTAATACCTGTAAGTGCTCGCTTGCCTTGCTTCTCGAGTTTACAAAATGCGTTGTTGCTGTTACCAGTGCTGAACAAAGCTTCAGAAAACTGAAATTTATTAAAACGTTTATTACATCTAATATGGCAAACAGTAGACTATCTTTTTTCTTTCCATTTGTTGGCATTTTTATCCACCTATCACAGAAAGCAATGGGGCGCTACACGAGCTCCCTTAGGAGTTGCCGGCCATCTGTCTACCTACCGCACTTAGATGGGGGAATCTCATTAAGTGTTTTTCCCAACGGCACAAGCAAACTGACGGCTTTCTTAACACTATCCCTTTAATGCTGAATGTCTAATTGGAAAGCTATGAATACCAATTTTTAAGTCATTGGTTTGACTCGACTAGTGATCAAACCCTCAGTCTATTCACTCCTTCAGGCTCAGAAGCACACGCTCTATCCACTCGGCCATCCGATTGGTTCTTCGCTGGCCATGTTGTCAATCGAAAGTTAATGCGCCCGATCTCCAGATTATGATGCTGTCAAAAGAACATCTGTGCACGAAAAAGTGCGCTCTAGCTAGACCGGAGGTTTTCAACCTATTGGCCATGGCCCAACAGTGGGCCACAGAGCTTGACTAGAGAGCGACATCAGCATTCCCTAATCATGCCATCACGTTGACTTTGTACCTTTTAGCAAAAGTTATTGGGCCACCATCATATTTTATCATTTTAGTGGGCCATGAGCAGAAAATGGTAGAAAAACCCTGAGCTAAACGATTTTAATGGAAAATGAATTGGGTGTAACAAACTTGTCTTAAAATTACACCTTTTATTTTTACACAGTGATAACGCGTTATATGTTTTAATTTTACCACAGTATTCGCATTGTGGTGATAAACTAGTTGTTACCCCTGGAAAAACCTTAAACAATTCATATCGAAAGCTAAGTATTGGGGACTTGAAAGGGTTTTTGGGGGGGGCCAAAGTTGAGCTGCTACGGCACTGGGTCAGTGGTTCGCCATTCCTGTCTTAGAACAATAAAAGCGTATGGATCTGTAATTACTTAGCATTTTCCGTTTTTGTCTAGTGCTGCATGCGCTGGAAGATGATGTATAAAACAGAGTTCATTTAAAAAATAGATGTTTGTAAACTCAAGGTCGCAAGCTGCGCAACGAAACCACACATGCACGATTGATAAGGAACCTGGTGCTAATGTTCACCGATTGCACGGCCGTCGCTTTTCTAGAGTCTTCTAACAAAATTCAAATCAAATCTTTATTATACTCAGGGTAATACGTCGAAGCATGTAACGAGTGGCGGGCTCATCTGCGCGGTTTGACACCAGGGCAGCACAACAAGAAGAAACGTCGCAGCGGTGGTGATACGTTGGTGACACTGTTTGTGTACAATTTTATGGGCTTGGAAGTTGAACCCTTACCTCCCACACCAAAAGCAATGTCGTTGCTACTTATACCAACCAGCGGGTTATTGAACAAAAATCATACTGCAGCATCAAATGCATTGAAAATTAAATTATTATCATATTGTATAACTATAGGGTTATAGCACATAAAATATATCGATCTTAGATAAAATTATGTGCCCCTGGTTTCCGTCCGGTAGTCCAGGAAGGACATTGCTTTTTAGTTGTTCATAAAATATAAGTTACTGTTGAGTTGAAAACAGAATGTTTCAAGAAAGCAAAAAGTTCTGAGCTCTTGTGAAATCAATTAAAGCCGTTCGTTTTTGCGAAAAATGAAACAAATTTGTGGCCAAAATTTAGTCTTATCGTGTAATCCCAGTTGTTTTACGTCGCCCTTTAAAAATCAAAACGACGCCTCAGGGTTGAGAACCACTGATCTTACTATTTCTAAGTTCAATACCGGTAGTTTTTACTTCACTTTTTAACACAAGTGATTAGTTAAAAATGCTTGTATTTTTTTGTAATGTTTTGAGCTTTAAAACCAGACAAATCACTGTCCGCAGACATGCCGCAGACCAGACAAGTCCGCAGACATGCTGATATATATCTGGTGTCTAGCACTGTACTGTAAACAGGAAGCTGGCATAAGTAAATTTTTACTTCAGCAGTTTCGCTAGTGATTAAAGCTAGGTGGATGTGGTAAAATGGGGGAAGATTTTTACTGTATTGTTATATACATAAACCACAAAGCACTTAGTGCTAAGAACACCACTGGGTTTAACATTTTTAAGGTACAGGTATATTTAACATAACTAATCAAATGTTTTCGGCGATTCCATAATGCCCTCTTCAGGATCTACAATGAATTAGTGATTATTGAAAAACTACACTGCAAACATTGGCTCCAATAAAATCACAAAAATACCCATAAATGCTGAAACTGACTTAGCTCTAGGGTCTAGGCTAGCTATCCCATTTTTCAGTAAAACTTAAATTTTACGTTACGACAATTACAATTATGACTAATTGATGACATCACAACAACAAGCAATACAGCATGAAAAATTTAATAATGACATCTGGTTGCTAGAAATTTGGGGGAGAATGAAAGTAGGAATTTACTTTTTTGAGGGGGGTTGTTGCTATGCTGCACTGATGAGACCTAAAAAGGTCGAAACGCGTCTGCAGCTGCATTTGGGTAGATGGCCTTGTGGGTGCTAGAGGTGGGGGTTGCTTGAGTGGAGTACCGTATTTTTCACCTAGCCTAGGCAAATTGATTCTCTAACCAAGTCATTTGTGTCTTTTCTCCAAGTCGTTTGCCCAAATCATGTCAACCTGAGTAACTTTAGATGTGGGCGTCTTAGCAGACTGAGTAACCTGGAAGTTGGCATATATGATCCTACCTTCAAGTCAATATGGAGTAGATATCTTGGCAACCTTTTCAATGTTATTTACAGCATGAAATTTAATAAATATTTAACAAAAATGATGTTCCATTCGCGTATTATTGCTTATTTGATTTCGGGTTTTGTTTTTTGATCAATAAGGCTTCTTGGATTTTGGCTTCATGAGCTGTGTTGCATTTCCCAATGTAACTGTAAATGAATTCAGATCTTGTTTTTGTTCTTGAGAGCAACTGCTGCAATTTTGGATATGTTCTTTAACAGCACTTTTATTCGACGCTGAATCGCTCAAATGCTCCTTAACTCTAACGCTCGAATGTCGCGATGAAGTACCTTTGTAGGTAGTGCTCACATCACGTGAGCAAGTGAATTTATAAACGACATCTCAGCGTGAACTTGAAGGTGCTTATAAATTCACTTCGACTACGCTGGGAATCCTTTCCGTCGATAAAACGTAAAGCCAGTTTAGTGTCAACGCTTGTTCATCGTGCTTTGAAGATCTGCTCCAAAAGCAAACCGAAGGAAGAAATCAACCGGATCAAGGAAATCTTACTGGACAATGGATACCCTGAGGATTTTGTTTTTAAACAAATATCCAAGAAGATCACGCAGTTTTCACGCCCCAAGCGGTTTGGCCCTGATAAGTGTCCTGTCTACCTCCGGGTCACCTACACTGGCAAGGCTGCACTGACACTAGAAAGGAACCTCCGAATCGCTGTTGAAAACTGTTATGGATCCGTGGCTTTACGGACTGTATTTGTCTCCAGACAAATGCTGCCTGCTAGTCGGAAGGATGTTCTACCTGCCATTCAAATGAGTTCCGTCATCTATGAGTATAAGTGCCAGTGTGACAGTCGGTACATAGGTAGAACAGCTCAACGACTTCAAGACCGCATTAAGCAGCATGTTCCAAAATGGCTACGACAGCACTCAGCCTCCCAGCGAGTGCAACGTAACCGAGCGTGCAAGCGAAAACAACCCACTCCAGAATGTGACTCGGCAATTGGACAACACTTATTAGAAAACGACCAATGTGGTGCCAATGACAACGATGATCAATTCTCTATTCTGGGCACTGCGCGCAGCCCTTTCCATCGTAGTCTGCTCGAAGCAAGCTACAGTACATTAAAGTACGGCGGCCTAATCTATGCAAACAGAAAGAGTTTGTCTATACTCTTAAGCCGCGTTTACACATAAGTTCAGCTAGGCGCAGTGAAGTGAAGTAGCGCGCAGCGCAAGTGACTGTTTACACATTAGTGAAGTGTTTCGCTGATTAGTGAAGCGCTGACTTTGGTTTTGTTTCTTTGCGGGTAGCAACCAGCAACAACTAATCAATTCTGCCGGCAGCGTGGCGCAGTGGTTTGATGCGTCGTTTTCACGACGACCATGATCGAAAGGTTAATCGTTTAACTCCCAACCTAGTCTCGTTGTTGCGTCCTTGGATAAGATGCTTCACAATGATTATCTCTGCTTGGTGGAATCTGGCTAGCAGCAAAATAAAGAAGTCAGAAGCATTCGTTCGTTATTGGTATATTTATACTCCTATCACGAGAAAGCGACGAGGCGCTGTACGAGCTCGCTCTGGAGTTACCGGCCGTCTGTCTACCACACTAAGATGGGGGAATTCCGCTAAGTGCCTTCCTCAAGAGCACAATAAGTAAATTGGCCGACTTGTTCTTCACACTGTCCCTTTAATGCTGAGCGTCAAGCAGGGAAGCTGTAAATACCAATATCAAAGTCATTGATTTGACCCGACTCGTAATTGAACCCCAAGTCTACCGATCCAGAAGCAGACGCTTTATACCATTCGGTCATCTGATCGGTTGTATCAAAATTTAACCGGAAAACTCGGAAACAAAGGCACCTCCTAAGCGAATGTGGATTCGTCGTAAGCATAGCGCCTCCGCCCCTTTCTCGTGATAGAAGGATAAAGATGAAGAAAACAAATCAAGTTTATAAAATATTGGCATGTGTTTTCCTCAAATAAATACTCAGTTTGATCTTAGACTTGAGAGGTCTGTTCTTCTCTACCAGCACTATCAAAAAGTGGATAAACAAACATCTAAGCCGGGCCTCGGAGGAAGAGCACGAAAACAGCGAAGCGGTTGGGTTATTCAACCCCATTCTATGTAAAAGGAATTACAACAAGATTACTAAAGTAGCCTTCTGTTTCCAACAAAAAACCGTATTTATAAATCCGTGAAACGCAGTGCAAAGAGTGACACAGCATGAAAAAAGTGAAATAGTTGTCTTGCTTCATTTGCTTCAAAAAAATAAAAAAGTGTAGCCCGCGCCATTCGTTTTCATTCTTCAGACGGACCGTTTACCCCCCTCTTCCAATGGATATTTCATTTTCGCTTTGCTTCAATCAATCGCTTCAACTCGGGAGTAAAGTTAGTTTCTTGACAGTGCCAAAATTAGTAATGGTTGCAGCCTCTTTTCAATTTCCACTTCAAATAAGGCCTTTTATTTCATTTCCACAAAAACCTTTCATATTAGGGCACGACTCAACTTTAACATCATGTATCTTCCAAAACAGGTTCTACTCACCAAAAACCATTTGTTTTCTCCACCTTCAACAACCATAACATTGCAGTACAACCATAACTTTCCCCAACCCTTCCCCAACCATAACATGTTCTGCCATTCTGTTTGTTTATTTCAGCGTTATAAGTTACATTTAAAAACACAAAAGCTTTTAAATACGCCCTAAGCAGCGACAAATATTAGTATACATATTTACCCTCCTATTACGAGAAAGCGATCAACGCGCTAAGAGCTCGCTTAGGAGTTGCCGGCCATCTGTCTACCACACCAAGATGAAGGAATTCCGCTAAGTGCCTTTCCCAACGGCACAAGTAAACTTGCCGGCTTGTTCCTCACACTGTCCCTTTAATGCTGAGCGTCAAGCAGGGAAGCTGTGATCGAATGCCAATTTTAAAGTCATTGGCTTGACCCGACTTGAAATCAAACTCAAGTCTACAGCTCCCGAGGCGGACGCTAATACCACTCGGCCATCTGAGCTGTATATTGTACAAGAGCAGCTTTTTGCATAACACCACATAAACTTATGATCAAAAATACATTGTTACTGCAAATACTTTGCCACGGCAGATGGCCGCTTCACCGGATTTCGTCCCAATAAAAATGTTGTGGGCAAAGCGAGCACGCAAATAATGTGAAAATAAACGGCAATAAATGAGCTTATCCGAAATCTCTCTTAACGGTTATGCAAAACTGCAGCTCTCCCGATGACAGCAATCAGCATGTTTTGAGACAAGGACATTAAAAGCGGACATTAGAACAAAGGACATTAGAACAGCAGTATGTTTGCCAGGCAGCTTGTTTGGCAGATATTAAAAAACATAAACACAATAAGCGAAACTACAGATAGCAGTTCCATGCAACACAATTTGACGGTTTGCTTTCCAGAAACGAAAAACGTCATTCATAGCCAAACCAGTAAATTTTGCTAATTAGGCCTAATATTGCAGGATTTGTTTGGTTTTTGAGAAACACAACGCACATTGTTGCTTTAGTAGCCTATATTTGAATTAATCATCATCGGAAGACCAATAACTCTGAACGGCTTGAGTTTAATGTCGGAGAAATACTCGCAATCACGCGACTGAAACTCCAAACTAAAAAAGATTGCTATAATAACTTGCATCTTCATTTTTGCAATGTCGTCCGTGCTTCCTCAGCCGCAGCGATACTTGCTTGTATAACGTTCTCTTATGATTGCAATCTTATTGAATCCGGCAATTTTTGTGCCTCTTGAGCCATACTAAAAAAAAATGAAAAGTTGGATCATTGACATTTTCTGCATAAGCAAATAGTGTTAAGTGCGGCTTCTTTTGTAGTTTTGACGTGAAAATTAAATCCTGTGTAATTTTAAACCTTTTATCTCATTTTAGCATACTGTATTAAAAGTAAAAGTTGGAGACAGCGGGTGTTTTAAACACACATTGTGTAGCGTCTAGCGGGAAGCTGCGAATACAATTTTTGAAGTATTTAGTATGATCCCACTAAAAATAAAATCCAGTCTTTCTGCTACCAAATGGACGCTTTTCACCGATATACAAAGCGCTGGTAGCCTACTGTATTAAGTTACGGTAATGACAAACTTTTCCATTTTTGAGTATCGATAAATACAAACACCACTTTTAAATACAGTACCATTTTCAAACCTTTTGCATTTTTAAATAAATACAAATTTGGTATTTTAAAACACAAACCAAATAAATAAAGTTGCTTGTACATTTTAGTGTCAACAATATTCGCATATTTGTATCTTTAATTCTGCTGTTTTCAAAAAAAACTATTAGTTTGGAGCTAACAACGTCTTCTTCGCATTCGCTTTCATCAACTTTCTTTTGCTTTCTTGAAAATTTAGACCTGCATAAAATACGAATGAATTATTTGGACAACCAATGATTAATCAAATAGGAGAGCAAAAATAATAAAAAAGTCAACAGTTTTAAGAATAAGAGCTTCAATTTAAAATCGCAGGTATTTTGTCGCCTAGAAAATAGGAGAGCAAAAATAATAAAAAAATCAAAAGTTTTCAGCATAAGAACTTCAATATCGCAGGTATAAATTTATCACTATTGCATAATATCGCAGGTATATCACTATTCAACTTGTATACTAACGACACATACCGGTACCCAAAGATTTAACTCGACTCCGCTTTTTGCTTTGTAACTCTGATCTGCTGGGTTCCTGAAACTGGACTGCATCTGGGCTACTGTGTTCGGAAACATCTGGTGCTGTACAGTGTACATACTGATTCTGAATGGCTCAGGGACTGGGGTGACATCCATTGAGAAGAACTTGGCATAGAATCTTCTTCTTCCAATAATTGTCTCCAATCTACTTTTTGGTTGTCTACATCGACCATGTTGGATGATGTGCTGCGCAAAAAAAAAAAAAAATTCACTCATAAACTACCTCAAACATTTTCTGATAATGAAAAATTTGCATTCAGTGTTAAAATTCTATGCTCATCTATAATATTGCTTTTAATCAATGCAGCATGTCATTGGTATAGAATCCCACTTCAAAACAAAATAACAAAACAGTGAGGCAATGGGTAAAAGTAAAACTAATTTTGCCCAAATCTAACTTTGCTAAACTAACATATACAGTAGCTGGCTTCAATCTCCATTAGCAAAGTGGCGAAGTGATGCGCAGGCAGCATCGCTTCAAACAACAAACATTATAGCAAGTTTATTTTAGTTAAACTGCGCTGCAGCTATGCTGTGGCAATTTTGGATAAAATGCTTCCCAATGATCATTACTGCTGGAGGAAATCCTAACATGTTGCAAATTAGAAAAGAAGCAAAACATCACGTGCAAAACTCGGATGAATATTCAATTTTTCGTGAAAGGAGGTTAAAATAAAGAAACTAATTAATTGTTAGCCGTTACGTCACAACATATCCATCTATGAGCATAACAACTGCAAGATACTGAGACAGCAACATCCAAACACTAAACAAATACGGTGAAAACAAGAAAACTTGCTTTTCTTGTCTATTGCTATCAAAACACTATTAGTCATAACTAAACACAAACCTTTAGCAGTTAGCATAGACAATGAGGCGCCCTCAAGACCAAACACAAGCAAGTATCGATAGCAATCAGACAAGTAAAAATGTCAAACTAAAATCGAAACTCTCCAGGACCACTGACAAAAATTATTATTCAATTCAATATATACATGCACCACTACTGTAAACATGTCTTCAGACAAGCAATAAATTATTACCACTTATCGGTACAGTTTTTATAACATGTATTGATAAAAATGTTGTGTAACTGTTTTGAACTTACCTTCTGTATTGTATATGAGGCTAGATAAAAGACATAATTTCATAAAGATTCCATTTCTGCTGTGATGTGAAACTATCGCCAGATCAGCTTTTGTCTAACCTCTCCTTCTACTTGTTGAATTTGGTGCGCAAATTCTTCCACACACTTCTGCACTATGCAGGAGTAGACATGGCTACAACGTCAATGAGGAGTTATGCAAGCACATCCATTAACCATGCTTCTGGCATGATTTAGGCATTACAAAGCAAATGTTTGGATGTATGGTACTAGAAGCAAGCATCTTTTAAACAATAATGTTTTTACAAGCTGTCAAATTTTGTTTTTTTATCCATTGATTGATTGAGCATTTTTTAATGTCTAAAATCTCAATCTTACAAGTTTTTAACAGGATGAACAAAACAATCTCACAGTTTTGGTAACACAGATAGAAAATCGGTCACCAAATGAAATTAAAAATTAAAACCCCCAACAGACTGTTTCGCTGTAAGGCTCTTCAGGGGAGACGCTAAAAACTATATGGTAGAATCTAAAACATACATACAGTATATATAACACACATATATGTAGAAAAAATGCTATATTTACTTGCATAACCAAAAAGAGTGCTCAATAATCTCTTAAGACTAGAGCAAAAACTAATTCGATTAATTTGGCAGCATTTATTAATAAAACTCCAACGATCCGTTTCACGCTTACGCGATCATCAGGGAGCCTAAACAAAGAAAATCTTTAGAATTTAACACTAGGGTACTCACCAAAGTTCAATACAGTTAACAAAACCTACACTAAAGCAACTGCCAATTCAAAGACTCAACGCGCCGTTCGGCCTTCCTCATTTGAACTGATTACTAAATTAAGTGCGAAAAATCTGCCATGCTGCTTTACTAGATCCGTTCAATTCTCATCAAGCTTACTAAAATCTGTACATGAATAAATTATCTTATCTTATAACCGTGGGAATGTTGTGACAGCTGATTACTAGGATAAAGGCCATTATGACAAAATTACAAATTAAGCGGTTATGACATAATAGAAAATGTTACACTATGAAGGGGTATGGAATGAAAGGCAGTGCAAACTAAATAAAGGCGAAGTAGCGGTAGAAACAAGTCAAAAACGTTACAAACAATACACGGCTCATAAAAATAATGCATATAGTTACAAACAATACACAGCTCATAAAAAAAAGAAATGCTTGTGATAGGCCTAGCTCAAATTATGTGGTATTAAAGTTTTTCAGTTTAAATTTATTTTTGTGCCTACATTTAGATATAATTTCCGAGCGCTTGTTCAATAAATTTTCATCTCTTCCGGCATTTAAAATAATAAATTTCTCATCTAAGCACAGGTTGCATCTTCTTCTGCTCATTTGATAGAGTGTTGACTTTTTCTTGATTGACCATTTCACGGTTGGATTAAAACCTCTATTGACGGATGAACAATAAAATTTGGAAAGTTCTGTAGCACTTGACTTAAGCGGATGTCGGAATGAATAAGTATGATTGTTATATCTGCTTTTAAATTCAGGTTCGCAGCTGCCATAATAAATTAGTATGGCATAATTATTAACTTGCCTGTTAACTACCTATAAACTCCCTGCGCATAAACACTTTGATCTCTCAGACCCTCTGGACCTATTTTTGTTAGCAGCAGTCGACCTATAAACCGCGCGCACCTAGGCTCAAAAGTGGCTTCGTAGCTACTTGGTGCACTGCACTTCACTTCACTTAACTTCACTGAAACTCTAGCGAATCGCTGCACCCGGCACAAAGAAACAAACAAAAACCTGCGCGTAGCTTCACCAATGTGTAAACGCGCCTTTAAACTGTTCAAGTAGAATTTAGGTTCGCACGACTTGTCCAATCAGAACTGTGCGTGACTTTTCCGCGCTCGTTGATGCAACTACCGCTTCGCTGCAGTCCGAAACTGATATTTATGAATCGCCAGACCTTGCTTTCTCGTTTCCACTTCGACGCGATTATCCACTGAAAAGTGCGTCACGAAAAGCTTCTGGGACAACAGCTTTTTTTAAAGCTATTCAAAAAGAGTTACTGGGACAAACAGCTTTTCTCAAAGCTCTCAAAGAGTTATGACAGAGGGTTTCTTGAAGCCTCACTCGAAAACAGCTTTTTTCAAAGCTATTCTCATTGTACAAACTGTTGTAAAATGTACAAACCTTAGAGCATGGGTGAGGAAGTTGCAGCCCGCAGGCCACATGCAGAATTTGGCCCCGCATCAGAACTTTGCTAAGTGTACAACAAACTGGGAGAATACAAAACATTTAGGGCCGAATGCACTAACTTAAATAATCGTCGGATTAAACTTATTCATGGATTATCTGAAGATTCACTCGAATTTGGTACGCACCAAGCGCGCTTAAGTTCAACAGCGAATTAAACAGTGGATTAACTAGGCTAAAATTTAATCCTAGGGCTTCGGTGGATTAAACAGTGAATTAATTTTGTTTAAAGTATTATTACCGAGATAATAGGCTAGGCTAAGAACCAAAGCTGTAGCTTTAGTCACTATTTCGCAAGAACACAATCTGGAATGAACAACAGCGGTTTTACTGACCCACAATGGTCAATGCAGTGCCATAATCTGGAAAGCCTAGCAAGGAATGTTGCCACTTCGATGTACAAAAGCCTTACTGAAAAGTAGCCTAGTCTTGCGTTGTTGATGGGCTATCTATCTTGCTTAAGTATTTGATTTGAGTCTAATAAATTTGATACCTCAATCTGTTTCACTTTTTCTTCAGTAGATTGTTTTACCGGCTGAGCGATTACACGCAAACCTATGCTGACTAGCCAAACCCAAGTTTTTATGCACAGACAACCATGCTAGTCAATTACATCGATTTCGTAACAATCGTACGTATTGTTATCGATTCATGTTGTCGAGCGCAAGTACAGTACAAGGCAAAGCGATAGAAGGAGAAGTAAAAAATCCAGTCAGTCGTTGAATTTAGGTGGTTTTTGTCATTTGCTGCGGCAAACTTTCGCGTAAAGAAAATGTAAAAATGAAACCAACAATGTGACACTGTTCCAAGCCGCGCACCAGTAAACCTATTCTCCTTCCAAAAAATGGAAATGAAGTCGAGGTTGCTAGGATGAACAATACAAATAAAGAGTCTTTACAGTCTGGAATGAGTCTAGCTTGGATTGGCTGAGCGTAGCAAGTCTCACAAGGCTTTTGTTATCGTCAAAACATTAATTTATTCTCAATCTATTGCGTTCATTGTCTTTAAACAACCACAAACTAGTACCAGTAGCAGCCTCCAAAAATTTGCATAAAACCAGCAGTTTAGCCTAGTTTGACTCAGCAAAAATGAGATTATCAGTGGATTATCTGCTTAATCTCAGGATAATTTAGTCGCCGAAGTAAATTTGTTGGTGCTTTCCATTTTTCCTTAAATTTTATTCACGGATTAACTGATCCGCGATTAAGTCTAAACGAGGATAAAGTTAATCCGCTGTTGGTGCATTCGACCCTTAGATTCCTTAAAAACTGTTTCACATTCCATTACATACTGCTTTCGAGGCATAAAAAACGCGCAAAAGTCTCTGATTTTCGCGGTAAAAAACAACTCAGCATGAATGCTTAATAAATTTGCAAAGTAATATTGTGTATTTTTAAGATAAAATTTTCAAATTAAGAGTGAATGTGGCCCGCTGAAAATATCCTGCAATCAATGTGGCTCGCTGTACTTTGCCAGTTCCCCACCCCTGCCTTAGAGGGTGGAGACTCGAAGACCTCTTCACGCTTTTTTGGAACCTATGGTCTTTCGCACTCTTTCGCTGGAAAAAATGTATGCTCAAGAAAATGTTTTGCTTTTGCGCCAGTTTTTTTTTTATTACCAGCATATAGCTACTTAATTTGTTTAAATGATGGTCTTGTGCATGCCTTTTTTACGAACAAAAATAAAAATTTGTTGTTGTTGATAAACTGATATGAAGTGCACTGAAATTGATTTCTTCCTTTTAATTCTCTTGTCTTGAGAAGATAAAGGCACTATATGTATGACATGAATTTACACTAGCCCTCAGACTGTAAAAAAATCATGCATTACTGTTGCATGTTCTGTGATGCTGTATTCTTAAAGAAGGACACCAGACCTGAAGTCAGACGATTTTTCGTGTATTATTCCATAGTAAAAAATGTTATGATCAGCAAAAATCAGACGTGAAATGGCCCATAAAATGAAAAAGGGCGTGGGCTTTATTGATTATATATGCAAGCCAATATATACAGTTTACTTGTATAAGCTGATGAAAAAAAGAGTGTCAATTTTCTTTACACCCCTCTTTTAAATAAATCTATACATTTTTGTTGATCTGTTGTAAACAGGTACTGGTAATGTTCAAATTAAGTTGTTATTATATATCAGTACCCTGTTTTTGTGTTTTACACTAAACTTAAGATAAAGTTAAACATATTCCTATTATTCAGGTGAAAATTGCTATTACTGTGTAATGCTAGTTTAGGGCAATGTTTATTCTAAAGCTTCATGATGCTCTAGCATTCTTGATGTCTATATACTGAAAGAGGAAAAGAACTGCGATCAATTGATTTGTATATAATTAATGGTTAATTACCGGTAGTTGAATCCGAACTAGCATTTCCACCAATTGAAACTTTCAACAAGGCAAGCTTCATAAAGCCTTTAAAAGGTGTCTGGAATATCTGAGAACAGGGTTGCAAAAAATCGATTGTATCATATTCCATATTTGAAAAATTTAATAATGACACCGCTTCATTGAAGATCAAGAACTCAATAGGATCGATCTCTCAAAAGATGTCAAATGCTTAAAATAACATTGAAAAGGTTGCCTAGGTATCTACTCCATATTGACTTGAAGGTAGAATCTTGTACGCCAACTTCCAGGTTACTCAGTCTGCTAAGAGGCCCACATCTAAAGTTACTCAGGTTGACATGATTTGGGCAAACGACTTGGAGAAAAGCCACAAATAAACTGGTTAGAGAATCAATTTGCCTAGGCTAGGTCAAAAATATTTCCTATGCTGCACTGATGAGACCTAAAAAGGTCGAAACGCGTCTGCAGCTGCATTTGGTTAGATGGCCTTGTGGGTGCTAGAGGTGGGGGTTGCTTGAGTAGAGTACCGTATTTTTGACCTAGCCTAGGCAAATTGATTCTCTAACCAGTTTATTTGTGGCTTTTCTCCAAGTCGTTTGCCCAAATCATGTCAACCTGAGTAACTTTAGATGTGGGCGTCTTAGCAGACTGAGTAACCTGGAAGTTGGCATATATGATCCTACCATCAAGTCAATATGGAGTAGATATCTTGGCAACCTTTTCAATGTTATTCCATATTTGATTACGATATTCTGTATTATACTTTTTCTTCATCAAATGCATTGAACTCTTTACTTTTGCCAATGAGTACGATATCGAATATCGTCTTTACTTTTTTTCCACCTAATGCGATAATCGATTCTTTTCATCCAGGTTAGTTTATCTCTCTTTAGTATTATATATTTGAGATAATCGTCGATACATCATTATCAATACTTTTTTTGCCGATAAATTTTTTGCGCTAAAAGCCCCAACCAGAAATGAAACAATAACGGTGTTTTAAAAACAAAGTTGCATCATATGCAATGTCATTGTTTGTATAAATATCTGCATAATCACGCATGTGACGAGAAAACTGAGTTTGCAATATAGCTATAGATATATGAAAAAGCTGAACCACTCGGTATAATATGAAATATCAATTATCAATATGTACAATAGGCCTAATCTTCATTCTTTACTTTTTAATGAACTAGTCCTATCAAATATCGATTATATATTTTTTCACTTTTTTGAGTATCGATTTGCAACCTTGTTTAAGAATATCATTTCTTATTGTCTTAGTATAATAGATAATTTTGTTTTCAGCTTAATAAAGTTAATGTGGCGTCTAAGAAAAAAGCATTCAAATTTTCAGGTTAAATTTTTTTGTGTATAACGTATGTATTGAAATTTGAACTGTAGTTTCAACTAAGCTATGCACTTTCACAATAGAGTCAGATGGGGTAATTGTTGGACAAATTTAAAAAACGTTGAAAATTTTTAGCTAAGCTTACTTCCTTAGTTGAAATAAAAGTAATGCGTCACCTTAATAAGATAATTGCCTATGTCATTTTTTGGCCAAAATGAGTTATTGGTATCATTAGAATCCTCAGCACTGGCGCCACCTTCTGATTTTCTTCTCGTATCGTTTCGACGACTAGGTGAAAAGTTATGCTCAAAAATGCTTTTTGCCCAAGTCAGAAGTTTGACTTAGGCATTTTTACAACTTAGGTTAATAGGCTTATTTACTGGTAGCAGGTAGGCGTAACTTTTTGTGTTATTATCTGTTAGTCAATTGGTAGCAGTTGAAGGGCGAACATGACGAGCGTGAGGGAAGAAAATGTGATATCAGTTCCATATGCCCTTGCAATGGTAAATAAAGAATTGAATGGTAAGTTTAAGTTAATTGTCGTTGCAAAATTTTTCGACTTGTAGTCTAGAGCCAAAGCTGCAGTTAACCAAATATTCAAAGGGCTGGTGCATGCCAGTTGCTGAGAGCAAAGCAGTATCAAGTCAAACAATCAAAGCATTTAATGGACAGATGATGTAAGAGAAGAAGTCCTTGATAATGACAAAAATCACCCTTGTTCTTCCAACCAGCGTGTAGTCGTAGAACAAAACGTTTCTGGAATAACTGCTTCTTCGTGTGGGTGCGATGTTGCATTGGGAAGTAGCATCAATCTAAATGAATGAGCACGTATCAGACAGCCACCTTGCCAAGCTCCCGTTCACAGTGAACAGACCCCGAATCCCATTTGGATGGCGGTATATGGGACAGGATGTTATAATATGGTCTGCGATCTGTTCCTCCGCACCACACTCACAGGACGCCGTGTAAGCCATGCTCCATTTATGCATTGTTGACTGAAAGAGGCCTACTCCAGTCCGGCGACGGTTCAGCCGGACCTAAGCGGGTTTGGAAAGCCCCATTCCAGGTGGAAGGGCGTCCACATCATCAAAAAATGAATGCAGACGAGAAGTGCTCTCCCGCCATCCAATGCTCCACCTGTGGTCCGCCCATCTTGCTGCACTAGTGCCCTGTTCGCTTGCATCTCTGAGCACTTCCAGAGCAGCAGGCACAAAGAGGTGTCTTGACTTAAGCTGTCGATGCTCTCTATAAGGGTGGGACGTGAGCCGTTCATGGAATAGATGACCAGGCTCCTGGGCGCGACAAGCCAAAGACAATGTAGCTCTTTTTCGACAAAGCTCACTCGGTGTGATGCCTGATAGAACAAATAGGTTGTCCGTTGGTGTGGGACGCACGCATCCAGTCACCATGCGCAAAGCGTCGCTGATGGGCTTGTCTATGAGGCGCGTGAAGCACTTCTACTCCAAACGAAAGCACGGTACTTTGCAGCAGAGTGGATAAGGCCAAGTTAGCTATGCGCAACGATCTGGCACCAGCCCCCCAGCTTGATCCTGCAAGGAGCCTCAAAAGACCAACGCGTGTTGTTAATTTTTTACACAGTGACTCCAAGTGTCGGCGGTATGTGAGCGATCTGTCCAGTTTGATGCCGATATAAGTTGGCTCAGTAAACAATGGCAGGATGCAACCTTCGGCAGCAACCTTAAGTTCACGAGTTGCCTCCTTGTTGGGCAGGTGGAAAGCAGCGGTGACCGTCTTAGTGGTACTGAGCTTCAGCTTCCATTTCTGTAAGTACGATGATAGAGTTGCCATGTCCTGTGCGAGAGTTCCCTCCAACGAATGTCAGTCTTCTGCAGAGTGCATGATGGCCAGGTCGTCTGCTGTACAAACTTCCTGGCAACTGTGGCAGGCTGGTCATGGGTGTAGATGTTAAAAAGGAGAGGAGCCAGGACTGATCCTTGAGGGACACCGTTTTTCAGACGTCGTAATCTGCTTTGCTCACCATTACCAGTGCTGAGGGTGAAACTGCGGTTACGGACAAGCTCCATTATAAAGGAAACAATGTGCCTGTCCGGCAATGCGCGCAAGAGCTTGCACGGTGCCATACAGTGTCATAGGCAGCTGTAAGTTCCACGAATACAGCACCAACCTTCTTTCGCCGAGAAGCTATCCTCAATTCCTTGAGTCAAGAGAGAAACCTGGTCCGTAGTTGACCTACCTTGTCAAAATCCAGCTTGCTCTTGAGGAAGCAAGGGATCGACGATCGGTTCAATACGGGCGTACATGAGTCTCTCCGTGATCTTAAAAGGGGCACATAGCAAAGAGGTAAGTTATAACTCTTTGCCTCCCTGGTGGCTTTATCGGCTTTGGGATGGCAACCACTAACGCTCTTCTCCACATTCTTGGAAATTTTAGTTGGTGCATGCAGGAAGAAAGGAAATTGTTTAGCCAAGACTTCTGATTTGCAATCAATCAAACGTATTATTCCTCAAGAGTGCCACCACTTTATGGTGGCACATCAAACCCTTTTTCTTGTTATGTGAACGCTAAGTTATGTAAAAACTGTGGTTCTGTTTGACTGATTTTTTACGTTTATCAACAGGAAAGAGAGAGCAATACTGGCACTTTTGAAACAAATCAAGACTGGCTTAGGGGTTTATGTGGTTTTCAAGCTTTATGATAAATTTTGCCTCCTCAATCAGTTTTGTACGATAATCAAGCAGAATTAATATTCGTTAAGCACTTTACTTTAAGACGCAACAACGAAGCTATCGAAAATTCAATTACGAAGAAATCAAACGCGTCAATCCGTACTCCGATTGATCTAGTTCTCATTATTAAAGAAGCGATTTCAGCTTTGTGGCTTATTACCAGTGAAAGTTTCCTCTGATGATAACAAACTTTACTCTACCTTAGAGACCGTTGATATAGCTTGGATTCAGCGAACCGATCAAAAAATTTTTGCCCAAGTCAGACTGAAGTAGTGCAAAAATTGCCTACGCCTTTTTGTGACATAATGACGTCATATTTTTAGGTCAACGGAAGTGTACCACGTTTCGGACGTGTTACACTACCTTATGCTTAATTTTGGAGCGAAACTCAATTTCACTAAAAAATAAGAAAGTTTTTTTCATTTTTCTCAAAACTCTAAAAAATGACTTCGGCAATTATCTTATTAAGGTGGCGAATGGGTTACATTATAGCTTAACTCTTCCTCAATCAGTTAGAAAAGGTCCCAAAGCAGTACAACGTTAGTCTTGGCCAATATTCTAACTTTTTTTTGTCCAATATTTACCCCAGCAATTGGGAAGATTATTGGACACTAGCGGGGTAAAAAATGGACAAAATTGAATTTTTTTTTTGCTTACTGAGAGTGAAACAGGGTAAAGCGCAAAGTACGAAAAAAACGTGAAAAGCGCAATCATGCCTTTTAGCAACTGAAACTTTTTTTTTTCTCTTTTTTAATCTACATATGGAATATCTATTCCTTCCTTAACAAAATGACGTGAAACTGTTTTCAATTACGTTTCTTGGCTGCATTCCAGAGCGTCTTTTTTCAGCGCACCCAATTTCGACGGAATAAAAGTTTGCATACCAATTTTGAAACTTTTTTCTTGTGCCAACAACTATAGCTATCAACTCAGATTTTTTATCGATATCTAGCATTTACCACTAATAATCACACGATGACAAGAAAGAAAAAAAAAAATTGATTCTGATTGGTCAAAATTGCCGCTTTGCATTTTGCACCGCAAGATCGAGTTTAGAAGGAAATACGTGAAGACGCCTTTCCAACGCGCGAAGACGTCTTTGCCAACCATATTCGCTTTTGTTGCATCGCGCATTTTGACGTCAACAGTAAACATTCTGATTTCGGTTACCGATCCCAGCTCCAACCCCCCCCTCGACCCCGGTTATCATGCAGAAACACTTACTAAACCATAGAAAGAATTAAAATAATTTGTAGGAAAAAACATACAACTAGATAATGTATGTACAAATTTGTTAATATCCAGAGCTACATCATTCCAGAGTTTTTTGGGTTTTGGTTTGTATTTTCTTGTCATGTTTTTTAAGTCGAAATATAAAAATATCTAATGCTTAGAGTTACATAACAATAATACGACTGAGAGTCAAGCTGAAAATTTATAAATCAATGGTTGTTAAATGGTAAATAGTACCAGTAGGTGTCTTAATGATTACCCCATGTTTTCCAAATTTCTATGGGAAAATTATTAGACGGTCTGCACAGGCAGCATAATAGAGCTGTAAATGTTTACTCATTATAATCATGAAATTCGCAGCATCTCCTGCTAGGGTTGCCAATAAAAATCAAAAATAACGAAAATAGTTCTCAATTTTAACAAATTACATTTTTTACTTGCTTAGGTACGTTTTTCAGAAAATTTTGACAAGGTTACTTGAGGACAAATTTTGTGAGATAGCATAGGAATAAAATTCTTGCTTCTTACGATCAATACAATTGATAATACTTTTACTATTATGACACGAAAGATGACAGTTAGGCAGCTTCCGGTTTTGGAGTAATCTTTTTGTCCAACAATCACCCCACTATTTTAACTGTCCAGCAATTTTCCCATGTGACTATATGTAATTTGTTTTCATATCTAAATTCATCCTTTTGTCACACGAAAAAAGAGGACGCTATGCATAGTACAAATCCAGATTTGCTTTGGAGTTGTCGTTGTTTCCACGTGTTCTAGTTCAAATTTGCTGCTTGTTAAAAAACTGCCAAGCAGATAAATATCGTGAGACATCTTATTCAAGCATGCAACATAGTTGGGTGAGAGTTCACCACACAACTTTGCGATCACTGTTGATGTAAAAATGACGCTTTAGCCATCACTGTTGATGTAAAAATGACGCTTTAACCAGGCTACTGCACCATGCTGCCAGTTGTTACAGTACTTCCTCGATTATCCGGTCTAGTTGGGACAGCATTTCTTACAAACCTGAACGGATAAGCGAAAAGAACGAATAATTGAATTCCTTCATTTAATCCAAAACAACGCAGCAAGAAACAGATGGTAATGCATCAAAACTTCACGCAAGGGTCAACATCAATTGCTGCTCAGCATTGGAGGGTTACAGTTTGTTTATTTTTATTGAAAACATTGTAAGTATCCGCGACAGTTAATATTACAGTAGACTTATCTATTACCCTCACAACAACTGGAAATTGCTAAGTTGGTGCATTAATTTAACTCCAGAATATCATCATTAGTATCATTTGCAACAACAGGCCTAAAAATGAATCAGCTTTGGGTTGTCTTCGCGAAGATTCACGTTTTTCAACATCTATCTCGCTAGGTCGTACCAACGTTGGAGTGTAGGCCTACTATAACATGATGTCAGTTTTAAAAATTTTGTTTCAAAACATCTCACACACTTTCAGTTTTCCTTCAATCGACAAAACATCTCTTTTGCGTTTAGCCATCTTAAAATCTAGGATCAAGGTTTTTTTGACAACCGACACTGTCGACTACAGAGTAACCAGTGCTCGAGTTGTAAAAACACTTATGGGGAATGGTGCATCTTGTCACGCAGACGTAAGAAAGGAAGGTCATGATTCTTGTAAGGAAATGGTTTATGCTAAAATATTTTATGAGGGACTACCGCATCTACCCTCAACTCGAGTATTGGTAATAACTTGTCATTCCAGCAGTCTCATTCCAATGGTTCCGTATGCCAGACGAAGGAGCTCTGCTAGGTTACAATGGCAATTGATAAGGCTTGAGTAAAATATTATGAAAACAACACTTCATCATTAAGTACTCTCTGACCCAGTGGATGGATAATCGAATGCCGGATAAACGAGGTACGGGTAATCGAGGAAGTACTGTAGTAACGCTTACATTGGATGCAGTACTTTACAGCTTTTAACTGTCTTATAAATGCTTGGACAGTTAGGTTCATCGGACTCATCATCATGGAAACTGATAACACCAGCAATTTAGCTGCTCATGCCTCACCATCTATGACTGTCTGTTAGGAACTCCCTTACTGAAGTTTACCCCAGAATGATTCACCACGACGTTGACCAAAGCTTCTCAACTTTCATCTATGGTTAGAGGCGGCGTCAGCTTTTAGAATTAGGACACTAATGAATTTATGGTATGTATGTAATAAACAATGGCATTATTGCTTCATAAGCTTTGCAATGGAACTACAGGATGTGTAGTTGCGATTTTAACCGATCAAATGACCAAGTGGGCAAGTCCGGTCAAAGCAATGACTTAAAAATTGGTATTTACAGCGTCCCTGCTTGACGTTCAGCATTAAAGGGATAGTGAAGAGCAAGCGTTACAGTTATGCAACATTGTTGGGAGGTGGCCTCATTCCAGTATTAGGAGCAAGCCGGCAAGTTCGCTTGCTGTGCCGTTAAGAGAAGCACTTACGGGATTTCCCCATCTCAGTGTGGTAGACTGGTGGACGACAATTTTTAAGCGAGCTTGTATTGCGCCCTGTCGCTTTCTCGTGATAGGAAAATAAAATTAATTAAAAACCTCGGAACCAAAATATAAACAATTTTCTTATCGGCGTGGGTTCTTCGCCCCCGCACCCCTATAATTTGGGTTTATTGTTTGGCGGCAGGTTTATTTGTTCATGAACAATTAGATAATTTTTATCTGCGTTGTATGGGCCAAGATAGTCCAGTTTTAAGATTTCAGGCTAGAGTAAGTGCGGAAATGGTTGCAATGGAAGTGAAGCGACTGATCCCTTTGCTATACTACAGAGCATCAGGCGTTTTACTTCGTTACTATCGCCATGAAATGCCAAGAGCAGTACTGCTCTCTTGCCCTCCTTGTCAAAAGGGCAGGGGGCAGCTGCCCTTCAAAATTTAAATAAAACTTGATTTCAACAGACCGTTGCTTTTATAACCTTCAACACTAATCAACATGCACACTTTGTCTTGTAAAGGGGACAAATAGCAAATAATAATCGAAAAATTATTAGGCTATATTTTTTTATTTAGTTCTTTATGTGCACAGCAATCTCCTCTCCATTCGTTCTTGTTCGTAATAAATAATGTATTTATTTAGCATTGCGCATAAGTGCTTCTATGATCGACAGAAACTAATTTTCAGCACTTCTTATAAATGAAAACTTCGCACAGTTCTTTCATGACGAGGTGTCACGCGAAAAAGAGTTGAAAACTGATCCTCGTGTTGTTAGACTGTTTTTCCCAGTTTTTTTTTTTTTTTTTTGCTGTTATTAGCTTAAATGAAGAAATTATCGCATAATCATTATTAAAAACAATATGCGTTTTAGGAGCGGTGAAGACGTGTGCTTGGGATTGCTAAAAAAGAATTGTTGCTCCTCAGCAAAGTGGAAATCAGAAAATATGACGTAAACATCATCATCATCATTCACTTGTGATTCAACAAGTATGTGATGACCTTCCTATGACTTCAGATTGTATAAACAATTTTTCTACTTCAAAGCTCAGCGTTTTTGGCAAGGCGGTGAATGCCTTAAGACAGCTTGGATTGTAAAATTGGACGCAGATGCTCGATTGGTCGCAGAAACGATCAACCCCAATACTCTACTTTGTTGATTAGTTGCGTTACTGCTGTATTGTCGTTGTCCTATGGCCCGAATAAAAGATGCTGAATTTCTGAAAAAACGACGTTCTAAAAGTGTGTTATACTTTTACAGTGCTGAGGTTTTTTTAAACTGGGGTTAGCCCTCTTTGGGGGAGTAAAGTTTTTATAGATTAAACTTTGCAGACAAAATAAATAAAGATAAACAGTAATAATGAAAATGTTTGATGCAAAAGTAGGTTGTGCAGAAGAACATATCCAGAAAAGATTTGAGGAGCGTCTAATATGATTCAAAGTGGCCCGCGTGGTAGATTTCGAAATGACGTAAATTTGCATTCCTCGAAATAAGCAACTTGTGTCCGTAATTAGTACAGGGCTGAAAGAATTTCCTTTTTTTGTAACACTGCAAACGTTCTGTATAATTTTTTTTTTTTATTATTATTGGCATATTTATCCTCCTACCACGAGAAAGCGACGAAGCGCTGTACGAGCTCGCTTAGGAGTTGCCGGCCATCTGTCTACCACACTAAGATGGGGGAATTCCGTTAAGTGCCTTTCCCATCGGCACAACAAGTAAACTTGCCGGCTTTCTCCACACTATCCCTTTAATGCTGAACGTCAAGCAGGGAAGCTGTGAATGCCAATTTTAAGTCATTGGTTTGACCCGACTCGGAATCGAACCCCAAGTCTACAGATCCAGAAGCAGACGCTCTGTACCATTTGGCCATCTGATCGGTTCAATATATCACTTCAAATCAGTGGTAGTTAAAGTTTTTATGACGTCAAAATGCACATTGTTACGCTATGTACACCAATTTCTTCGCATTCACAAAATTTGGCGAAGCGCATACGTTTTAAGACCATTGGTTTGTTTGTTACTGGACAGGACATCCTACGTCGTCTATGGCACCGGATATTGCCGAGATAAGAAACGCATCGCAGGAGTTGAAGCAGCCTCAAAAAAACGTCGCATGTGCGAGCTATCTGGGAGTCATTCAGCGATTGTCTGCATTAGTGGCGTAGCGTGACCTGCCAGATGAGGCATGCAATTACGATGACGTCATTATGATGACGTCATTAGTTCTCTAAATCAATTCAACTTCAAAAATATACTCATTAGAATTCGTTCAAGCGTATTAGGTAGGCGAAAAATTAGCGCGCAGAACATCAGTTTTTATTTCACAAAGTAATAACGTACACTGTATGTCAAAAAATATGATTTCAATTCCTTGGTAATCCACTCTATTACATTACTTTATCGCCTCATCTCAAGGAGGCTCCATGACGTCATACAATTGTTGAAACCAAACGACTGTGCTTTAAGGCACACAAATCGAAGATCATAAATGATACAATAAAAATAATAAAGTTTACACACAGCAAAATAGATAACTTTTTAGTGTCTGATGCTGTTTATAACCTAATCCTTTAATATTCATGAGTGCGTGCGTCAGATGTCCCACAGCGTAGTATCAAGACAATCTTTGTTAATCATATGCCGCTTGCATTTTTCATGCCCGTGATCGCCTGAACTTTCAGGTTAATGGTTGGTTTCAGAAAGTTCAAGTTCAAGTTTGTTTATTCGTCACCAACCACAACGGATAAGACAAAAACACAGGCATTAGATAGATAACACAAGTTTGTTCATCCGCCTAGATAACCTTGCTAGAGTGCTCGTACCAACGCAAGTGTTAAGGCGGGATATAAATATGTCATTATTATTATCAGTGACAGGGTGACTCCGAAAAGACCGCAAAGTCTTTGAGTCAGAAGCCACCCTATTGGGTCAGAAAGGAATTCTGCCGATGTTATTCCGATCCATCTGAGAATGTTGTTGAGAATTTCTCGCCATAATGTAATTGCAAATAATCAACCTTCATCTCATTCATCGAATGTTTACCAGCAGTTATGAATCAAACCAAATGCTTTTCTAGAGACAATCCATATTTTTTTAAACTAAATGCTGTTTTGTTACACAAATAGTTTTTCTTTCTTCAGATATATAAGTCTGGTATTGTAGAGTCATTTGCACAACTTGGAAGTTTTTCACAGTAGTAATATCTATTTCACTACTCCATTCGTCGTCGTCACTACTCCATTAACTAGGCTTTAATAAAAAATCTTACCTTTGGTACCTGAAAACATATTCACAAAATATTGGAAAAATATAACACCGGAAATCTATAAGACTCTGTGAAGTTGAAGGATACATGTGGCGATAGGCCACAATATAATTTAAAAATACTTAATAAATGATATTCTGAAGCATTTATACAGTGGTAACAAAACATACGGGTACCGTACTACAACAACACCTGTAACTGAACTTAACGTAAATGAACTTACATAGAAAGTTCCAAAAAACTCCTACACCGTATAGTCACTCTACGTGTAAAAAGCCACAGATAAACAATACGACGTCCTACTTCATCCAGGGTTGAATTTTGACAAGGCAATCATTCAATTCACTGCTAACAATTACCACTAAATCACATCAATTGACAAATGATCATGGGGAATTAGTGGTTAAAAGTTTAAATTAAAAGCAGATAATTTTCTATTAGCTGGTGTAAAACCACAAGGAAGCACCATTAACATGAGCAATCTAATTTCTTCAGTTTTGAAGATAAACCAAGATGCTGAACCTGTGTTTTGATTCTAAGGCTAACAGTTGCTGAAGCATAATGAAGCTGTCAATCATACAAAAATGAGATAAAGATTTTAATATCTGCATTGCAACTTTAATTACATCAAATCTTTTAACCAACCTAATAAAATAAGCATGGAAACAAGCTACCTAAAATAATGTCACAGTATTTCTATACTGCTCCATAAAGCAGTAGCAACAAATTAACAGAAGAAATCAGAATTTTAACCAGTCACAAGCACAGCATGATTAGCAAATGAAAACACACAGGGCAAACTTATGTTTAAATTGTAAGCAACCAACTTAGGGGTCAACACCTAATTTGTAACATCATGCACTGTACAAAGCAATTACGTTAGGCAGGAATAGAAATACAGCAAGCCATAGGCCTATAGTGTTGCCTTTAAAAAATAATAAGCAAGGCCAGCAGTACAATTTGTTTGATGTTGAGCTTCTGCAGATCCAATATTTGTAAACGTTACAATAAATTTCTGAATTAAAATTTTTTAAGCTAGTTTCGGTTTGTTTAGGCTACTGATACTTATGTTGGGTTTTATCAAAAGTATGTCTTTCATCGCCTTATGCAGACAAGTTAATCTTGATGCGGACGGCTTACTCTAGACAAGACCCACTTATGTTCACCTGTGGGGTAACTTTGCCAGAATCAATCTTGAAATGCTAAAGCTGTTAAATTTTTTGTTTCAACTTTTCAACAGTATTACTGGTCGACAAACTTGAAGCTGTGACTTGGGCTTGGCTCATTGTCTCGGTTGAAAGCTTGATGAAAATTAATTTTACTAAAGTAGACTACCGGTACTATAAACTGCAACACTGCACCTCTACCTACCATTACTTCAAACGAGTCATGTCCAGTAACAGCCCCCACCTGCCCACACTGTTTCTGTCTGCCAACCTTACCGGTAACCTAACCTATGACCTCAACTTAACCTATAACCTGACCCTAACTAAATCTAGCCCTAACCGAACCCAATCCTAACTAAATTTAACCCTAACCAAATTTAATCCTAACAAAACTGATCCTGGGGGCTGGTACTAGACCTAACCCCAGTGAACCCGTAAAATATACAATACTGGTACCCCTAAACTAGACCTATTACAACTAAATTCCTGCTTGCCTATATTTTGCAGCTTGATCTCAGTCTCCCAGCCTATGAATTTTAAACAAGCTTATTTACCAGTGTCATACACAGTACATCTGTTGCACAATGGTACCGCAGTGAATGGACTACCGTGGCGTATATGATTACTCAGCGCTCACCAGTTACTGCGTCGTCTTACCGCGTAAACCGCATAGGCATGCAATTTGACGATTTATTCGCGGATTTAGCGCCAATCTGCCAATGTTATTCGCGGATTTAGCGCCAATCTGCCAATACAACTAGATGCGGGACAAAAAAGCAACTTCGAAAATTGCATGCCTATGCGGTCGTCCGCGGTGATACGCGGCTACTTTTAAGTGTTGCCATTTATTAATATTCAAAATGGTCTCCATATTTAATGCTTTTCTGACATGGAGAAAGTTCTTAAATTAAAATCGAAAAAATTTTTTTGATATTTTTTCAAAATATTATTGTTAATTTTCTTTGGTTGAATGGCAATCAACAAGGCATGTAATGCATGCCTTGCATGCATGGAGAATACGCCCCTGGTCTGCATCTACAGTCGAACCTAGGAAAGAAATTATCATCACGCATTGGCAGTGCTGAACTGCAAAGAAAGCTTGAGTGCCAACTGGAGAGGTGGAGCAGACACTCTCCGAAGTAATAGCCCACCTTAGCCCGAGCGTTGCATGCCAGTTTCGTGCCATAAGTAGCTACAATCGCGCGATCGATAAATCACGTTAACGACGCCTTGCCCTTCGTATACGGGTGCTTCAAGCTAGTGTTTCCTCCCGGGAAGTCGGGACGGGAAATTTGGAGTTTTGAAATTTCCCGTTTCCCGGGAAAGTTATGTCGGGATCCCGGGAACCTTTCGTACATTAGTAAGGGTTTCGGTGGTACTGATATCTATCATTCCGACATAAAAAATGCGTAATTGCAAATTTAAATTTTTTTTGCTCACTAAAAATTATTTTTCAAAATTCGCAAAATTTGTTAAGACGAAATGCTTGTGAGATCAAAATTTTTTCATCAATTTGTCGAAAAAATGGAAAAACTCTGAAGTTTGTCAAAACAACATTACGAAATGTTACAAAGTAAGTCTGAAATGCTGAAAATCAAAAAATGGCAAATTAATCAAGCTCGGGAAAATTTCCAGGGAATTTTTTTAATCCCGAGGATTTTCTAGATTCCCGGGAATTCTTTTGAAAAAATTCCGTTTGCCGTAAAGTTGAAAACCCCGGAAAAAGGTAAACCCTACTTCAAGCCAACCTAACCATACTGTCTGGCGTATATCTTGCTGAACTACGCCGCAACAAGGCCACCCTCCACCTAGTTCGACGTGCTTTGGAACCTAAGAATCCGTAGGCCTATAGGGTACCATAAAATTGCCAACGTAAAAGCTCAGATGATCTAGAGGATACGATAAAGCGTCTGCACACGGTTCGATTATGCGTCGGGTCAAACCAAAGACTTTGAAAGTGGTATTCACAGCTTTGCTGCTTGATGTTCAGAGGGATAATGTAAAAACAAGTCTTTTTTTATATTTCAAGGCACTTAATTGCAGCTTAGGATTTTTGTGGTAGTGAAGTACATGCATCATGGAGATGACTTAGTTGAGCATTGAACCCGCGAAGCCTGCTTCAGAGCCTAATGCACCAATCACTCGGCCAAGTACATGTGCAATGTATAAACAAGTCGGCAATTTAAACTTGATGCGTCGCGGGAAACGACACTTAGCGGGATTCTCCCGTATTTAAGTGGCAGCAGTCCTTGATAATAATAATTCGTTTATTTGTCTGCTCAAACAACGCTTATAATACGGGACAGTCCATGAATAAACAGTTTACACAGTGTAGTATCATGTAGCAATCAGCACCTTTAAATGGATTACAGTACAATTGATAAATTACAAAACATTTCCAATTAATTCAAGGACTTGCAAATTAGCGCTTACAAAGTTACTTGAAGCTAGGCTCGACGACCGCAATGTCTCTCGCTGTCTCCTGGCAAAGGTCACTTCATCATCATCCAGTTTCAACCCGGTTCTTTCCTCGTCACCGAAGGTGGCCAGATACACCTAATGTTAGAGGGTTAATCTCAGTGGCGTACGCACGGGGGGGGGTTTCGGGGGTCAAAACCCCCCATTGACGACTGAAAAAAATAAAAACCTCTTTTTTTGAAATGATCCGCCTTTTTTCATACAGAGATTGCCGAAATTGTTGTCAACTATCATGTTTTTCTGTGCTTTCCAACTTCCTGATGTTACATAATCTTGAAAAATTTTCATTGTGATGCAATAATACCGGTAGTCAAACTTTTCTGGTGCGTTGCGCTTGACGTTGACGATTGCAGAAAAGGTAAAACCTTTTTTTTTTGAGACAAACCGACTTTTCTTATTGCGGAGGTTGCCGAAATTGCTGTTCGGTCCAATTTTCTATTTAATTTCGAGAAACTTTTATTATGATACGATGCAACAATACCGGTATTCCAACTTTTCTGATGTGTTTTACTTGAACTGCAATTTTGTCATTGATGCTGCTGTGAAGCAATTGGTAAGTAGGAGTTCCCTTAAATACGAAGAATCTGCAGTAACTATGGCTGCACACAAAATTTTTTGAAAAAATCAAATCTTCACTGTAATCGTTTCATTAAAATCGCTTTAGTATTACAGCGTCGTGGTGAGTGGCGGGGTCCGACCCCACGGTTTAATGCCTGGACAACACAGCTCCGAAGAAACGTCGCAGCGGTAGCGAGCCGTTGGCTACTCTGTGTCCGATTTGATCGGCCTGGGAATTGAACCTCAGACCTTCCACATCGATAGCGACAACTTTAACACTGCGCTATATCCGGCCGGTTTGTTGAAAAATTATTGAAATATAAAAATCTAAATTGACACTGCTGTAAATGCTAAAAATAAAAATGATACTGCCATGGAAGACCAAACCAACAAAAAATTTAAAAAGGCCCAGGGACGGAACGGGAGGGGGTGGCAAAATTGTTTTTACGCACCGTAACTGTCTTAGGAGCTGGAGTGCTCCGTTTCCCAGACACCCGATTATGTGCTTGAGAGTATCTCATGGTATTGACAGTGTGATTTGGGTGAAAAATGCTATCGACGTTGTTTTTGAGTTTAATCGCATAATCAGGGATTCCTCTCGCGCGTAATTTACTGTAGTTTAAAAATGTTTCGGTTGGGAAGGCAGTTTGTTTCACTCTCTTCACTATTCAAGACAGGGGATACTATATACTGCTCCTTTCATAATGAGTGCATATTAAATGTTTATATCAAGGTTTACATGCGTTGTTTAATGTTGGTTCTTGAAAAAAGATTTTTTGGAGGGAAGCAATAACTTGTTTTACCCTCCTGGCTACACCCTGTTTGTGACGTTGCGAAAGCTTGAATACTTTAGTCAGTTAACCTTCCTATGACCCAGAAATGAGGTCAACTAAAGTTTTTTCGGTAAATTTTTAACTACGGATTGACAGCTTGAGTTTCGGTGAAACCTTTTCGCTCCTTAAATGAAGCCCAAAGAATCAAGCAAAAGTGTCAATGAAATATCAGGATTGTTTCCTTCGTTATGGCGTTATATAGCTTAATCATGATAGCTGCAATTGCGCAGTAATTTAGACTAGAAACATTACAATCCGATGCACTTTAATACCTCTGAACTACTATGGGCTAAATGCAGTATTCTACGTCATCACGATGTGACGTCACTGAAACCCCCCCATTAAAAAATTCTGCGTACGCCACTAGTTAATCTGGAAGAATTGGTCATAATCACCTTAACTTTCGTTTGAGCCGCATTTAACAAACTCGCATGGACCTTTCAAGCGCTTAAAACACTCAGTTCAAACCACAAGCAGGTGACTTACACATCAGTGTGTTTGCACGCTTGCACTCTATCATAAAATGAATCGCTTTGAGCAGTCGAGTGCCACCAAACGAGTGTTATTGGGTTAAACTCGGAGTATTGCTTACATTCATTCAAACTTTTGCTTCAGTCGCTTTCAACAAACTTGCATAGAGCTTTCACGTACTTAAAACGCTCAGCTCACGACACAAGCAAGTGATTCACACATCAGTGTGTTTGTACGTTTGCACTCGATCTCAAAAACGAAATGTTTTTGAGTAGTCAAGTGTCACAAAACGAGTGTTATTGGATTAATTTTGGATTATTGATCATATTCATCGAACTTTCGTTTCAGCCGCATTTAACAAACTCGCATTCAGCTTTCATACAACTAAAACATCCAACTCACGACACAAACAGGTGATTTACGCATCAGTGTGTTTGTAAGTTTACACTCTATCAGAGAATGAATCGGTTTTGAGCAGTCCTGTCTCAAGATACGAGTGTTAGTGCATTAAACTCAAAATACTGATCACATTCATCCTAACTTTCGTCTGAGACGCTTTTAACAAACTCGCCTACAGCTTTCACACACCTGAAACACTTAGCTCAAATCACAAACAGGTGATTTACACATCCGTGTGTTCGCATGTTTGCACTCTATCAGAAAATGAATCGTGTTTAGGCAGTGGAGTGTCACCAGACGAGTGTTATTGAGTTAATCTCGGAGTATTGATCACATTCAATTTCTTTTCGTTTCAGCCGCATTTAACAAACTCGCATTGAGCTTTCACGCGCCTAAAACACTCAGCCCATGACACAACCAGATGATTTACACTTCAGTGTGTTTGTATGTTTGCACTCTAACGGAGAACGAATCTCTTTTGAGCAGTCGAGTATCACGAGACGAGTGTTATTGGGTTAAAATCGAAGTACTGATCACCTTAATTTCGTTTGAGCCGCATTTAACAAACTCGCATGGAGTTTCACGCGCTTAAAACACTCAGTTCAACCCACAAGCAGATGATTTACACATCAGTGTGTTTGTATGTTTGCGCTCTATCAGAAAATGAAACATTTTTGAGCTGGTGAAGATCACAAAATGAGTGTTGATGAAATAATTTGGGATTATTAACAACTTTGTAAGCTTTGTTTCAGCCGCTTTCACAAAGTCGCGTAGGGTGTTCATGCACATGAAACAATCAGTACACAACACAAACAAGTGATTTACATATCAGCGTGCTTATATGTTTGCACTCCATGAGAGAATGAATGGTTTTGAGCAAACGAATGTCACAAAACGAGTGTTATTGGGTTAAACGCAGAGTATTGATCACATTCATATTAACTTTCGTTTAAGTTGCTTTTAGCAAACTAGCATAGAGCTTTCACGCACTTAAAACACTCAGCTCAAAAAAAAAAAAAAAACAGGTGATTTACACATCAGTGCATTTCTATGTCTACACTCTATCAAAAAATGAATCGTTTTTAAGCAGGCGAAAGTCAGAAGACGAGTGTTATTGAATTAAACTCGGTATATTGATCTCATTCATTTTAACTTTAAAATCAGGCGTTTTTAACAAACTCGCCTAGAGCTTTCACACACCCAAAACATTCAACTAACAACACAAAAGGGTGATTCACGCATCAGTATGTTTGTATATTTGCACTCTATCAGAAAATGAATCGTTGCAGGGTATTTCAATGTCACAAGATGAGTGTAAATAAAATGTCTTGAGATTTATCATAACTTCTTAAGGTTCGTTTTACTCGCTTTCAACAACCTCGCATAGAGCTTTCACACAACCAAAACACTGAGCTCACAACACAAGCAGGTGACTTAGACATCAGTGTGTTTGTATGTTTGCACTCTATCAGAAAATGAATCGTTTGGAAGCAGTAGAGTGTCACAGGACGAGTGTTATTGGGCTAAACTCGCAGTATTGATCACATTCATCTTCACTTTTGTTTCAACTGCTTTTAGTAAACGCGCATGAACCTTTCACGCGCCTAAAACACTCAGCTCAAACCACAAGCAGGTGATTTACACATCAGTGTGTTTGTATGTTTGTACTCTATCATAAAATGAATCGCTTTGAGCAGTCGAGTGCCACCAAACGAGTGTTATTGGGTTAAACTCGGAGTATTGCTTACATTCATTCAAACTTTTGCTTCAGTCGCTTTCAACAAACTTGCATAGAGCTTTCACGTACTTAAAACGCTCAGCTCACGACACAAGCAAGTGATTCACACATCAGTGTGTTTGTACGTTTGCACTCGATCTCAAAAACGAAATGTTTTTGAGCAATCGAGTGTTACAAAACGAGTGTTATTGGATTAATTTTGGATTATTGATCATATTCATCGAACTTTCGTTTCAGCCGCATTTAGCAAACTCGCATGGACCTTTCAAGCACCTAAAACACTCAGTTCAAATCACAAGCAGGTAACTTACACATCAGTGTGTTTGTAAGTTTGCACTCCATCATAAAATGAGTCATTTTGAGCAGTCGAGTGCCACAAGACGAGTGTTATTGGGTTAAACTCGGAGTATTGTTCACATTCCTCTTGACTTTCGTTTCACTCGTTTTCAACAATCTCGTATAGAGCTTTCACGTATTAAAACGCTTAGTTGACGACACAAGCAGGTGATTTACTCATCAGTGTGTTGTGCGTTCGCACTTGATCAGAAAATATAACATTTTTGAACGGGTGAATGTCACAAAATGAGTGTTAGTAGAATAATTTGGGAGCTTTACCAACTTTTTACGGTTCGTTTCAGTCGCTTTCATTCTGTTCATACACATGAAACAATCAGTACACAACACAAGCAAGTGATTTGCACATCAGTGTGCTTGTGTGTTTGCACTCTATCACAAAATGAACTGTTTTTGAGTGGTCGACTGTCACAAAACGTGTGTTATTGGGTTAAACTCTCGTTTCAGCCGCTTTTGACAAATTCGCGTAATTCTTTCACCCAATTAAAACACTCAGCTCAAAACACAAACAGGTGATTTATACAACAATGCTACTCTATTTTTGCATTCTTTCAGAAAATAAAATTTTTTGAGTATTTGAGTGTCACAAAATGAGTGTTAATGGATTACACTGAACGCCGCTTAATGTGATCACATTTGTTCACATCAGAAATGATAACAATAACCGATTGATAACATCAACCGAAAAAATGAAAATTGCCATGTTATTGTTGAATAGGTGTCTCAAAAATAATTTAAATGCAGTACAACTGTTAACAAAATATTTAGTAAACAGTAAAACTTACAACGGACACAGTACATACAGTACATTATTCGATTAAAAAATCGTCACTGAGAAAAACTCACTGCCACACAGCCTATTGTCTTTGCACCAGATCGCTTGTCACAACTGGTTTTCCTGTACAGTGACTGAGTACAGTAATTCAGCTGACAGTTGTAAAAAACAGAGCACTAAATAAACAATGCCCTTAATTTCCCCGAATAACCAAAATTATTCGGGGAATTAATTTCCCCGAATAACCAAGACTAACCAAAATTACTGTAAGTCAGTTTTTCGCGGCAAGCTTTAATCTCCTTTTTCCAAACTCAGTAGACTAAAGCTTGCCGTGAAATTATCACCAGTTCATTTGCTCTTTCATCGTCCCCAATTCCAGAATCGATGTTTACAGGTTTTTCAGGCAGGTTATCTTCAAAGCTTGGCATTTATGTTGAAAGTTAACAAAATTAGTCTCTACGGTTGCGAAAAAATTGATAACAATAACCGATGTAGTGATTAAACTAAGCGGCATATTTGTAATGCATATAGTACGTTCGGGCGGGGATCAGGAATTCCGATAATATTAACCAATTGATACCATTATCTGTGATTACATTAAGCGGCTTCCACTGTAATTTGGAATTATTAATAACTTCTTAAAGTTCGTTTCAGTCGCTTTCCCAAACTCGCATTGAGCTTTCATACAATAAAGCACCCAGCTCACGACACAAACAAGTGATTTACACATCAGTGTGTTTGTATGTTTGCACTTTATCAGAGAATGAACCGCTTTTGAGCAATCGAGTCTCACGAGACGAGTGTTATAAGGTTAAAATCGAAGTATTAATCACATTCATCCTAATTTTCGTTTGAGCCGCTTTTAACAAACTCGCCTAGGGCTTTTACGCACCAAAGACATTCAGCTCACGACACAAGCAAGTGTTTTTCTTATTAGTGTGTTTGAATGTTTGCACTTACCAAAGACTTCAACGTTTTTGAGCTCTCGAGTGTCACAATAAAAGTGTTAGTGAATTGCTTCCGGATTTATGATCACATTCGTTTTAACTTTCGTTTCAAATGCAATTAATAAACTCACAATGAACTTTCGCACCTCAAAATACTCAGCTCACAGCTCAAACTAGTGTGTTTTTATGTTTGCACTCGATCAGAAAATTGTTTTTTAGGAGTCAAGTGTCACAAGACAAGTGTCGAGTGTCACATCGTTTTTTAGGAGTGGAGTGTCACAAGACAAGTGATAGTAGACTAATTTCGGATTTATGATCACATTCGTCTTAACTTTCGTTTGAGCCTCACTAACATAGTCGCATAAAATGTTCACACACCTAACAAATGTGGCTCAAAACGCCAACAGATGATTTACACGTTAGTGTGTTTGAATGTTTGCAATTTTTCAGAAAATGAATCGTGTTTGAGTAGTCGAGTGTCACAAGATGAGTGTTATTGGGTTAAATTCGGACTATTAATCACTTTCAATTCAACTTTCGTTTCAGCCGCTTTCAACAAATTCGCACACAGCTTTCACACACCTGAAACACTCAGCACAAGCAGGTGATTTCCACACCAGTGTTTTTTTTTTATGCTTGCACTCTATCAAAGAATGAATCGTTTTTGAGCAGTCGAGTGTCACAAAACGAGTGTTATTGGGTCGAACTTGGAGTAATGATAACTCTCATCTTAACTTTCGTTTCAGTCGCTTTCAACAAACTCGCATAAAGTTTTCACGTACCTGTAATATCCAGCACACAACACAAGCAGGTGATTTGCACATCAGAGTGTTCGTATGTTTGCACTTTATCAGAAAATGAAACGTTTTTGAAAAGTTGATTGTCACAAGATGAGTATTAGTGGAATAATTTGAGATTATTAACTACTTTTTAAAGTTCGTTTCGGTCGCTTTCACAAACTCGCATAGAGCTTTCACACACCTAAAACACTCAGCTCACAGCGCAAGCAGGTCATTTATACATTTTTGTGTTTGCATTATCAAAAATTGAATCGCTTTTGAGCAGTTGAGTGTCACAAAACGAGTGTTATAGGGTTTAATTTGAATTATTGATTATATCCATCTTGACTTTCGTTTCAGTCGCTTTCAACAAACTCGCACAGAGCTTTCACGCGCCTAAAACACACAGTTCAAACCACAAACGGTTGATTTGCAAATCAGTGCAATTGTTTGTTTGCACTGCATTAAAAAAAATCGCTTTTGAGCAGTGGAGTGGCATACTGATTATTGGGCCAAACTCGGAGTGTTAATCACATTCATGCAAACTTTTGTTTCAGCCGCTTTCAACAAACTTGCATAGAGCTTTACGCACCTAGAACACTCAGCCCACGATACAAGCAGGTGATTTGCACATCAGTGTGCTTGTACGTTTGCACTCTATCAGTAAAAGAAGCGTTTTTGAGCAGTTGAGTGTCACAAGACGAGTGTCATTGGGTCAAACTGGGAGTATTGATCACATTCACCTTAACTTTCGTTTCAACCGCTTTTAACAAACGCGCATGGACCTTTCACGCACCCAAGAAATTCAGCTCAAAACACAATCAGGTAATTTTCACATCAGTGCATTTCTATGCTTGCACTCTTTTGGAAAATAAAAATTTTTGGACAGTCGAGTGTCACAAAATAAGTGTTAGTGGAATAATTTGAAAGTACTATTAACTTTTTAAGGTTCGTTTCAGTCGTTTTTAACGAACTCGCATTGAGTTTTCCAACAACCAAAACAATCAGCTCACGACGCAAGCAGGTGATTTACACATCAAAGTGTTTGTATGTTTGCACTCTATCAGAGAATGAATCGCTTTTGAGCAGTCTAGTCTGACGAGACGAGTGTTATTGGGTTAAAATAGAAGTATTGTTCACATTGATCTTACTTTCGTTTGAGCCATTTTTAAAAAACTCGCCAACAGCTTTCACGCACCTGAAACACTCTGTTCGAAACACAAACAGGTATTTTACACATCCGTGTGTTTGTATGTTTGCACTCTATCAGAATATGAATGGTTTTTAAGCAGTGGAGTGTCAACCAGACAAGTGTTATTGCGTTAAACTAGGAGAATTACATTCAATTCAACTTTCGCTTCAGCCGCTTTTAACAAACGCGTATAAAACTTTTACGCGCCTAAAAACTCAGCCCACAAAACAAACAAGTGATTCGCGAAGCAGTAGTGCGTTAAAATTGAAGTATTGATCTCATTCATTTTAACTTTCGTTGGGCCGCATTTAACAAACTTGCACAGAGCTTTTACGCACCTAAAACACTCAGTTCAAAACACAAGCAGGTGATTTACACATCAGAGTGTTTATAAGTTTGCACTTTAACATAAAATGACTTGTTTTTGAGCAGTCTAGTGTTACAAAAAAAAATGCTATTGGGTTAAATTTTGATTATTGTTCTCATTCATCTTAACTTTCGCTTGAGCCGCAGTTAACAAACTCGCATAGAGCTTTTACACAACTAAAATACTCAGTTCAAAAAACAAACATATCATTTACAGATCAGTGTGTTTGTATGTTTGCACTCTATCAGAAAATGAATCGTTTTTACGCAGTTGAGTGCGACAAGGCAAGTGTTATTGGGTTAATTTTGGATACTTGATCACATTCAATTCAACTTTCGTTTCAGTCGCTTTCAACAATCTCGCACAGAGCTTTCACGCACATAAAACACTCAGCTCAAACCACAGACAGGTGATTTACACATTGGCCCATTTGTACGTTTGCATTCTATCAGAATATGAATCGTTTTTGAGCAGTCGAGTGTTATTGGGTTAAACTCGGAGTATTGATCACATTCATTTTTACTTTCGTTTCAGACGCTTTCACAAACTCGCATAGAGCTTTCAAGCACCTAAAACACTCAGTTCAAATCACAAGCAGGTGATTTGCACATCGACTGCTCAAAAACGATTCATATTCTGATAGAATGCAAACGTACAAATTATCAGAGAATGAATCGTTTTTGAGCAGTCGTGTCACGAGACGAGTGTTATTGGATTAATTTTGGATTTATAATCACATTTTTTTAACTTTTGTTTAAGCTTTCATTAACATACTCGCATAGAGCTTTCACACGTCTAAAACACTTCGCTCAAAACGCAAGCCGGAGATTTACACGCAGGTGTGTTTGTATGTATTCATTTTATTAGAAAATGAATTATTTTTTAGCAGTCGAGTGTCACAAGATGAGTGTTATTGGATTAAATTCGGTTTATTGATCACATTCATCTTAACTCTCATTCGATGGCTCTCGTCACAAAAGATTTTACGTTACTGTCTGTCATCATTACTTAATTAATTTACAAAACCTTGCCGCCATATGGGCTAAGCCTAATCCTCACTAGGGCTTTTTTTCATGTGTGTCCTCATTGCAATTTTTGGCACACCATGTTCCACAGATATTTTCCGCTTTTAATTAAATCGTGAGTGGTTGACAGACTTTTCACTCCAGCACATAGCTGACGTTGTTCTAAAGTGGTCTAGTTGAACAAGGTCAAGGTGCACCCATTACATTTCTAGTGGTGAAAATTTTTTTTTTTCCATGTTTGAAATGGATGGCAGATTTCTGTTATATCTGTTCCCAAAAGAGCAAAAAATAAAATTGTAAGATGTAGCACAAGTGTCTCTGAGCGGTAGGATAATACCATACACTTTAGTACTAGGAACGATCTGGAAAGTATGGTCCATCCTATACACTTCGTTTACAAGCGTAAAAAGTTATAGGGCATACTCGGCTTAATCTCAATGTTATTAGCATTTGCAGCACCCTCAATCATTTTAGTCGTGAGCCATTACTGGCTGGGATATTGTTTTCTAAAACAAAATTTTGGAAACGTTTTCTCGGGATTTCGTTTCCTGAAACAAAAATCGTTCTGGAAACGTTTTCTCTGGATTTCGTTTCCTGAAACAAAAATCGTTTTGGAAACGTTTTCTTGGGATTTCGTTTCCTAAAACAAAAAACAAAAATCGTTTTCTTGGGATTTCGTTTCCAAAAACGAAAATCGTTTTGGAAACGTTTTCTTGGAGTATCGTTTTCGGAAACGAAAATCGTTTCGGAAACGTTTTCTAGCATATTAGGTCTAGATACTCCAGCCTTGTAAAGCACGTGCCCTTGCCAGGAAAAAGTTGCTTGATATTGTTTTCTGAAACTAAATTTTGTTTCAGAAACGTTTTCCTAGATAATTTTATAGGATTTTGTTTCCTGAAACGAAAATCGCTTTGGAAGCACTTTCTTGAAATTTCGTTTTCAAAAACGGAAATCGTTTTGATAACGTTTTCTTGGGATATCGTTTTCGAAAACGAAATTTTGTTTCGGAAACGCTTCCTGGATATTAAGCTTAGATATTCAAGCCTTCTAAAGTACATGTCGTTGCCAAGAAAAAGTTACTTGGATATCGTTTTCTAAAACAAAATTTTGTTTTGGAAACGTTTTCCTGGATGTTGTTACTTGAAACAAAAAACGTTTTGAAACGGATTCTTGGGATTTTGTTTCCTGAAACGAAAATGGTTTTGGAAACGTTTTCTTGGAATACTGTTTTTGGAAACAAAATTTTGTTTTGGAATCGTTTTCCTGGATATTAGATAATCGAGCCTTATCAAGCACATGCCATTGCCAGTAAAGAGTTTAACAGTTTCTAAAAAAACAGTTTCTAAAAATATGATTTCATAAAACAATATTTCGCAAACGTCTTTTTGAAATATTGTTACTTAAAACAAACTCCTGAAACATTTTCTTGAAAAATGTTTCACGAAACAAATTTCTGAAACGTTTTCATGGGAAAATGTTTCATGAAACAAAAATTTGACCCGTTTTCATGGGAAAATGTTTCATGAAACAAAGTTCGAAAACGTTTTCTGGAATATTCTTTTATTGAACAAAGTTCTAAAACACCTTCCTTAAAAACGGTTTTTCTAAACATAAATTTTATAAAAACGTTTCGTGAAGCAAACCTGGCATCAAACAAAAACTTTCAAAAAAGTTTACTAAAACCCAGTTTGTTGAAACACAACAGAATTTCTCAAAACACTTCTCCATGATGATTAACTAACAGTTATCTTGTCGCACTTGACTGCTCAAAAACGATGCATTCTCTGATACAATGCAAACAAACAAGAACACTAATGTGCCACCTGCTAGTGTTGTGAACTGAGTGTTTTAAGTGAGTGAATACTCTTTGCGAATTTCAGGAAAATGGCTGACACAAAAATTAAGACGAATGTGGTCAATAATCCAAACTCAATCCACTATTAACACTCGTCTTGTGACACTCCACTGCTCCAAAACGATTCATTCTCTGATAGAATGCAAACATACAAACACATTAATGCGTAATTCAGCTGCTTGCGTTTTGAGCTAAGAGTTTTAGGTGTGTAAAAGTTCTATGACTATTTGTTGAAAACGGCTGAAACGAAAGTTAAGATGAATGTGATCAGTAATCAAAAATAATCCGCTAACACTCATTTCGTGACGCTCTACTGCTAAAAACGATTCATTCTCACACAACATGCAAACATACAAACACATGTGTAAATCACCTGCTTGTGCTATGAGCTGATGGTTTAGTTGTGTAAAAGCAAACAAACAAAATTGATGTAAGTTCGTTGATTGCAGCTGAAACGAAACGTTGATTGCGGCTGAACGTTGATTGCGGCTGAAACGTTGATTGCGGCTGAATACAAGTTTGTTGATAGCGGCTAAAACGAAAGTCAAAATGAGTGTGATCAACACTCCGAGTTTAACCCGTCAACACTCATCTTGTGACTCTCGACTGCTGAAAAACGACTCGGTTTTTGATAGAGTGCAAACATACAAACGCACTGATGTATAAATTACCTAATTAAGTTGTGAGCTAAATGTTTTAATCGTGTGAAAGCTCTATGCAAACTTGTGAAAAGCGGCTGAAACAAAAATTAAGATGAAAGTGACCAATACTTTGAATTCAACCCAATAACACTCGTCTTGTAACACTCAACTGCTCAAAAGCGATTCAATTTCAGATAGAGTGCAAACACACAAACACACTGATGTGTAAATCACTTGCTTGTGCTGTGAGCTGAGTTGTTTTAGGTGTGTGAAAGCTCTATGCGAGTTTGTGAAAGCGACCGAAACGAACTTTAAAAAGTAGTTAATAATCTCAAATTATTCCACTAATACTCATCTTGTGACAATCAACTTTTCAAAAACGTTTCATTTTCTGATAGAGTGCAAACATACGAACACTCTGATGTGCAAATCACCTGCTTGTGTCGTGTCCTGGGTGGTTTAGGTACGTAAAAGATCTATGAGAGTTTGTCAATGGCGACTGAAACAAAAGTTAAGATGAGAGTTATCATTACTCCAAGTTCGACCCAATAACACTCGTTTTGTGACACTCGACTGCTCAAAAACGATTCATTCTTTGATAGAGTGCAAACACAAAAACACTGATGAGCAAATCAACTGCTTGTGCTGTGAGCTGAGTGTTTAAAGTGTGTAAAAGCTCTGTGCAAGTTTGTTGAAAGCGGCTGAAACGAAAGTTAAATGGAAAGTGATTAATATTCCAAATTTAACCCAATAACACTCATCTTGTGACACTCGACTACTCAAAAACAATTTATTTTCTGAAAAAGTGCAAACATACAAACACGCTGATGTGAAAAGCACCTGCTTGTGTCGTGAACTGAATGTTTTTGGTGCGTGAAAGCTCTATGCGAGTTCGTTAAAAGCGGCTGAAACGGAAATTAAGATGAATGTGGTCAATACTTCCAACTTAACCCAATAAAACTCGTCTCGCGACACTCGATTGCTCAAAATCGATTCATTTTCTGACAAAGTGCAAACATCTAAACACACTGGTGTCAGGGATGTAAAATCACCTGCTTGGGCTGTGGTCTGAATGTTTTAGGTGTGTGAAAGCAGTGGGCGAGTTTGTTAAAAGCAACTAAAATTAAAGTTAGAATGAATGGGATGAATAATCCGAAATTATTCCACTAACACTTTCATTGTGACACTCGGCTACTCAAAAACGATTTATGTTCTATTAGAGCGCAAACATACAAACACACTGATGCGTAAATCACCTGCTTGTGTTTTGAACTGAGTGTTTTAGGCGTTTGAAAGCGCAATGCGAGTTTGTGAAAAGCGGCTGAAACAAAAATTAAGATGATTGTAATCAATAATTCAAATTCATTCATTAACACTCAACTTGTGACACTCGACTGCCCAAAAACGATTCATTTTCTCATAGAATGCAAACATACAAACAGACTGATGAGTAAATCATCTGCTTGTGCTGACAGCTGAATGTTTTGGTTGTGTGAAAGCTTATTGCGAGTTTGTTAAAAGCGATTAAAACAAAACTTAAGAAGTTATCAAATATTCGAAATTAAACCACTAACACTCGTCTGGTGACACTCGACTGCTCAAATTAAAAGTAATTTTTTGATAGAGTGCAAAAATACAAGCACACTGATGTGTGTATCACCTGCTTGTGTTTTGAGGTGAGTGTTTTAGTTGAGTAAAAACATATTGCGAGTTTGTTGAAAGCGGCTGAAAAGGAAATTAAAAAGAAGGTGATTAATAATTCGAATTTAATCCATTAACATTCATCTTGTGACACTCGGCTGCATAAAAACGTTTCATTCTCTAATAAAGTGCAAACATACAAACACACTCTTGTGTTAATTATCTGCTTGCTGTACTAATCTAAATACGAGCTTACCCAAAAAAGCAAAAAAAAACAACAGTCAATTGACAATGTACAAAATAAACTTAGGTCTGTCATCAGTGACTATCGGGCAGGACTAAACGATAGCTAATGTACTTGATTACTCAAACGAAACATTGTAAAAAACACCTCCTGTGCAGTAAAATACACGACTTAAGCTGCAAATTCAACCATTTGCAAAATCTCCGTGTGTTAAAAACGTCAGCGTTTTCACCGCCTAGTAGTCACATTACAAGGTTAGTGTGAAACAACTTAGTTAATAAATGAGAATCAGGCACGTTTGCGTTGCGTGGTCACTTCAAATGACAACATTTAATAGTATGTTCCTGCATGTAGCTTGCGCATCCATTTCATGTCTTTTACTCGCAATCTTTTTGTCGCTGCTGGTTTATCTTCTTCTTTAGCAGTTGACTATCCACGGCAGGAAGTACTATTTTAGAATTGCCTACAAATAATATGGCCAGTTAAAGCAACAGCACCTTCAAAAAGCATAAAGTTGGAATCATGCAACAAATAGTACTGAAAATGAATAATAAGTTGGAAGAAAATTTAATGAAAGTTACAAAAGTATGCAGCTATGGCAGTGAAAAAAAAAATGAACACTGTTAAGGTATTCCAAATGATTAACATGCAAGAACGTACAGTCGATTGAGTATCATACATGAACTTTTGGCCTCTGATGTATGAACTTTTTGCCATTTTTTTAAATTGCACAAGCCAAATTTGAAGCAATGAACTTTTGGTCGCTGATGAACATTTCTACTACATTGAATTAAAGCCTGCCAAACCTGGGCGCTTCCTACCTAATGTTTATAATTTATTTTCATTTTATTACAGTAATTCAAAAGATGAGCCTCAAAGCGGTCTTAAAATTTGATATAGGCTATAGCCTAATATTACAAAAAATGACCATTTTTATGTGTGTTTGTATAAACATGAGGGATATGAAGTTAGTTAAACGTTTTTCTGTCAGTTAAATACTCTATTATTAGAATCAGATTCGCAGTCATAACTTTCCTCGTCTCTGCATGTCTTCTTCTCTTCACCATGAGTTAACTTGAAAGAGTACGTTGTTCAGTGTTTACTTCGTCTTTTGTAAATTAAAATGGTATAGCTGGAAATTCAACAAATGCAAGTGGTTGCTGCAAATTCAACTATTAAAGTACCTAGATTAACTACCGTACCAATACCTAAAAATATTTCAAAAATGTAACTGCTTGTACGTGTAACCATTACCTTTTCACCAAAAGAAAAGTGCATTATCACTATTTTGTTGCTTAGAGTTTCTTCACATATGTAGAAATACATAGAAGAACAGTGATAGTGACAACAAAAGAACATTAAAAGTGATAAATTTACAGCGTAAAAACATTTACCAACTGAATTTTAACTGCTAGACAACTTGCATTCACATTGCAGAATTGCAAAGAAGCAGACCATAGAAAAATTTTGATGAACTTATCATTTAAGAACAGCTTTGTGAAAGCCAACCACAAACCTTACCAGTCTAAGTTTAAGCAACCGGTATTTTTCCACACAGCCTCTAGTAACCAAAGTTATTTTTTAGACTATTTCCTTTTTTTAGTTTGCCAGGGTTACATCTAAATTTACTGTTTAAGGATAGTTTAAAAAACCACCAGTAACAGCAAAACTGGAATTTAAATGCAGAATTGACAAACAACCTAATGCACAATCAGCTGATTCTTATATATGTATATGATATGGTTGTAGCCAGTCCAGGGGGTAGGGAAAAAGGAGCGATTGACCCTCTCCAAAATATTTCAAGTGCCAGCGCAAATGTAGAGATTTACCACTATAGTGACCCAACAGCCCTAAGGGCCAATAAGAAGCAGTTTTTGCCATTTAAGTGGCTAAAGCAGTGAAGATCTAATTGCCATTTGAAGTGGCTGAAGTCAAGTTTATTTGTTTGCACTGAAATAGTCATTAAATAGTCAATTACACAACAGCTTTTATCATAAAAATAATAATACAGTAAAAAGATTAGTTTGATTAGTAATCACACAGTGGCAAACTGGACAGCGCAAGACCATTTCCTGGTCATGTGAGTCAAGCTGCCCATAAGGTTAAGCAGGCTAAAGACTAGAGATAAGCAACAACACGGCAACAGTTCATGCAATTTAAGGAGATTGACCATCAACGATCTTTTTTTAGAGATCGATCAGTGAAGACCTGTTGCACCTCCTTCCCCAATCAAATTTTTGGCTGGCCACGTCACCATGTATATGCAGGCAAAGTGAGCAAAGTATTTTAGTGAAAACCACAAATAATCTAAAGCTGTCAGCTTTAGATAGAGAACATAGAAAGTCTGCCAGCGGCATAAAACAGTTGACTGTCAAAATTGTGATGTTACAGCACTGAGCATAATGTCCATGGCCAATAGGCAATAGGAAAGATTACCTGCTGAGTGAATACCAGTAATTCTGCTGCTAGTTGTACTACCAGACTAGTAATGTATGCAGCTAGCTAGCTAGCTCCACATGGTAGCCCGATACAGTTAACTTCAGTTTTTGGCTCATGTCTAGAATCAGCCCCTACGCCTTTTCTGTCTGCCAATCTTAACTTATTAACCTATCACACACTGACACAGTCTACCAGTACCATCTCATCACGAAAAATGGTGGTCTAAGCCTACACAGCCCTACCCGTATCACTGCGAAAAGGCCAGTTTTCACCAAGAAAAAACTACAGGAACTAACCTCACATTCTTTCTCTTCTGAATAATTTAAACCTGCCATGAGTTGGCCTCCGAGCAGCTCCGACCATGGCCAATATCTACATCAATCAGAATCCTATTCGCATGACTGCTCATGGTTGTTTCATTTTCGGCTGGAGTTGCGGACTTTTTCCGAGCTCAATTGAGTAGAGTTTCCAATTATAAAAAAATTATCAAAATTTAATTATCAAAATTTTTTCATCAAAACTTTTTTGATGCAATCTTTTTTATATATTTATTTGTTTCATTTAAATTTTCCAGCATTTTTTGCAAAAACTTTGGGGGTGCTGCAGCTCCGCATCTCCTCAACACCAGCCTCCACTGACCCCAGCAACTTTTTCCTGGCAACGGCAGTGATTTACAAGGCTCGATTATCTAGGCCTAATATTCACGAAAACGTTTCCGGAACTAGACTTCGTTTCCGAAAACGATATCCTAAGAAAACGTTTCCAAAACGATTTTCGTTTCGAGAAACGAAATTTCAAGAAATTTTTTCCAGAACGATTTTTGTTTCAAGTAACAACATCCAGGAAAACGTTTTCAAAACAAAATTTCGTTTCAGAGAACAATATTCTCGCAATTTTTTCCTGGCAACGGCACGTGCTTTACAAGGATCGAATATCTTTTTTTTTCTTTGGCGCTTCTAGTGGAAAAACAGTTTGAAACTATTTTCGAAACAGTAGTTACCTCGGGTATATCTTTTCTGACAAATTTGCGAAAATAACCAAACCATGATAACGTTTTGAGAAAACGAATTTTGTTTTGAAATTCGTTTCTAGATAGAAACAAAATCCAATTTCGAAACAAAATATCAAATTTCAAAACAAAATCACCCCCTGCAAAACGAAAGTCGAAACAGCATTCCATTTCAAATGGAAAAACCCATTGGTGCAAATAACCAGGAACGTTATTTCATATTAAAAGTACTTAAGCAAAAGCAAAAGTACCTCAAAAAAAAAAAAAAAACACTCTTAAAAAGTGCTGGTTATAGAAAGAAATACTGCAGTAAGCTACTCAGGTAAAATTATTTTGTTACTTTTCACGACCGCATGTCACACTAATAATCATAATAAATTGATAGAGACGGAAGAGATATGTGTCTACCTTTCAAATCTCGTCCCAGGCGATTTCCAATACTTTTATACTTTGGCTTTGAGGGTAATGGCAAATAAGCAAATGGAGATTTCCGACTGCACTCAGCATATTGAGATGATTATTTAGGTAGATGTAACCAAGATTTTGCTCCCAACCTTAACTTTTTTCTCTTTCCTTGAGTTATGATATTTGTCTACAAGAAATGCCTTTTACAAGAAATGCCTGTTACTATCCCAGCTCTAAATACATGCTTATCTTAGTGTTAAACAATGGGCTAAATCATTTAATCACAAAAGGATATTGAACTATCTAGTTCACTTTTTTATGTGTTTTAGCAAGTGATACAACAAAAGAGTATGTTACACTATGATACCAAACCACATCACAACTAACAAATCAAGTACTGGTACTGCATAAGTTGACAATTACTAAACACTGAAGTTTTAAAAGAAAAAAGCAGCATGAACTTTAAATAGATTCTTTTAACATGAAGAGAAAAAAGCCGATAAGTAATTACAGCTCTCTTTACGAAATGCATGTTAAGGTGAACACTGGTTCCATCTCTACATTTAATCATTTATCCATCAACATGCAAGTGATATAACACTGCGAAGTTTCTGTATAACACTGCGTATATAAAAAAAAATAGGACAAATATGTGGTAGTTTCTGATGACCGAATAAAAGTTAAACTTGTAAATGCAATACAAATAATCCTACTGTTATAGAATAAAGTCTGTCAAAAACAGCGTTTTTCACATTTTTCAGCATTTGACATGCTTGGTAATAATACGCAGTTATGACTTTATTTCTGTGATCATAAACGCCTTGAACAGAAGGACTGGCGGCTGGCAAAATTGGGTTTTTAATTTGGGTCGCAAATTTTTAGCATGGTTTGGTAGAAAAGTATCTTTAAGAGCAGAGAGAGGCGACAAACTTGGCATTTACCGTAAGCAATACATGAATGTTTCAAAATGGATACTGAGGGGGTAATGACGTCACAGTAAAGGTGATGACGTCACTTCAAATGCAATTTTCGCGTAGTTTTCTTAAGCTATCTGTGCGTCTCTTCTTTATTTTTTGATGTGTTTTGAGAGCTCAAAACTATGTCAGTAGCTAGTTCTTTTGCTGAAAAAATCCTTTAGCGAACAGACCCGTGGAAAACATAAAAATTGAGGGATAATATCTGCTACCCCTAAAACTTGGATAACAGTATATAACTCATTCGTTTGCTACTAATGTAAAATTAAAACTTCACTTTTAAGCTATCTTTAATCTTACCTTACCTTTCCAAGAAAATTAAAAGTCGATGACTTCTGCAAGCGATGATGACGTTACTTGAAAACTCATAATTTTACTAAATTTTTTCCATTCTTTGTTAAGTTTTCAGATTTAACTCAAACTTATCACGTTTTTTGCTCTAACGCAGTAAAAGCACCCTACGGCGTTAAATCATGCAGTACGTTATGTAACAAACTCCTTTTCTGCCCAGAATAAAGTATATTATTATACGATATATATATATATAGGACAAATATGTGGTTCAAAATAGCCGAAAAAACTGACGCAAGACATATAGGAAATTTCCTGTATAATATATAAGACAAATTATTGTATAAATTTGTAAAAAAAGAAGCAAACAACATATACAAAATTTCCTATGTAATATATACGACAAATTATTGTACAAATTAGCCAAAAAAACAGCGCAAGACATATACGAAACTTCCTATGTAATATGCAAGACAAATTATTGTATAAATTAGCCAAAAAAAGCAGCGCAAAACATATACGAAATTTCCTATGTAATATACAAGACAAATTATTGTATAAATTAGCCAAAAAAGCAGCGCAAAACATATAGGAAATTTTTTAAATGAATTTATTCAACGCTAATTTACATACACTACACAGTGTTTCATGCCACACGCAAATGCGTGGCAATCTTCAGGTGTTAACTTTTTCAAATAGAATCTATTTGTCTAAATTTGTCTTATCATTATTTTCTTATATATTAAATAAGTAGGAAATTTCTTATATATTTAATAAGACAAATTACTGCATGCAGAAACTTTTTTATAGGTTTTGCGCTGCTTTTTTTGGCTAATTTATGCAATAATTTGTCTTGTATATTATACAGGAAATTTCCTATATGTTTTGCAATGCTTTTTTGGAAAAGTTTATGCAATAATTTGTCTTATCATTATGTAGGAAATTTCCTGTTCATTTTGCGCTGCTTTTTTTGGGTAATTTATGCAATAATTTGTCTTATATAGTAATTTAATTAACTTCAAACTCGCAGCATGCACTAGCCACTACACTGTGTTTCACGCTAAAGCACGATCTTTAGATGGCTGGAAAAAAGTTAAACATAAAAATAAAAATTTAGCAAAAGTAGTAAAACTTACGGTTTATCTTTATCTTGAAGTAAGGAAGAGAAGTAAATAAAAGCAGCTACTTTTTTATCCGGATAACGCTCATCTGGAGTTTGCTATTAAAAGTTTTTAAAGAAACAAAAGGCGGATGTTATGGAAGAAAGAAAGATTAATGATGTGCGATATTGTCATAAAATGCGTTATATGATTGGTAAGTACAGTAGAAAGAAAGAGGTTGGAAGCGAAATCAACACTAAAATTAAAGCAAAAATGAAAAATGCATCACAAAACTTCAAAAAATTGCAAAAATAATAGTTAAAAATTGACAAAAAACATTAGTAGATTCTTTATAATTTGAACTTGTTTCGATGGCGGCATTTGTTAAGAATTTCTCCTCTGGTATTGAGTTCATGAATAGGGTCCTCTTTGATCATGATAGCTTTTTCTGCGAGACATAGAAAATTTTCTATAAGACACATTATTTAATATGTCGTGCGGCACTGGTGAAATTTTTCGAAGCAATTGTAGCCTTTGCAATTGCAGAGGATGCAGTTGTCTGTATTATCACTATGAATAGCCCATCTTTTTCCTCTTCAAAGGAAAGACCCAAAAGATTTGCCGTCAAGTACCACTGCAACGTGAACGATGTGGATTAAAGCACATCAGTGGCGTAACGAGGCCTTTTTGGGGGGGAAAATGCCAGGGTCTTTTTCAAAATGCCCAGGGTCTTTTTCCAGGTATTTGTAATGCCTTCGAGCTAAGGTGTAGTTAAAGCTATTTTTCGGTAATTTGCACTCAATCCCTTTATTTTGATGAACTTCAACATCGGTTTACGCAAAATATTTTTGATATTAATTACATAAAATACAAAATTTCAAGAACTTTTTATCATACACAACCCTAATAAGCTTTCACAGCATCATAGAAATATTTTAGTTGTGAATGTGACTTCTGCATTTCCCACCTTATTTTCTTTACCTAACCCGTATTAACCAAAAGGGGGCAGAATCACTCTTCCCCAGGCGAGGATGTAAGAAACCCAAACATTTGATGCATAAACTTACTCAGCACAACCAGTGTAAAACACCAGCATACAGCAACACAAAATAATGCACGACAAAGCGCAATGTTTCGACCTTATGGGTCTCATCAGGTGCATGACAACCAAAACAAATCATATCAAAGCAAAGTCCTTAAAAGAACATTCCAATTCAAATCCCAAGTCTGGTGTAAGCAGTAGCAACCAATATAACAAGTCAATGAGTTTCTGCTTCACAACATCAAGCTAGGCTAATGATGCTGTGATGGTTTATTAGGGTTGTGTATGTTGAAAAGTTCTTGAAATTTTGTATTATATTTGAATCTTGTACCTTGCATAGTTTTGTTATGTAAAATCCTTCCGAACTTTACATTTATGCAAAAGTTGTTCTTGATAAAAGACCGCTATTGTGGAAGCTTTCATCAAGAACAAGTCTTTCCTAGATATGGTTTGCATAAATTAGTTTTCGAATGATGAAAAGCACTTCTGGCTTCTCAAAATAATAAATACTGTGTTTTTTTTGTTTTTTTTTTGGCAGATGTTTTGAGCCAAATTTTCAACCTTTTTTAAAATTGATACTGTTTAAATCTAAAGTTAGCCTAGCTTGATGTTGTAAAGCAGAAACTCATTGACTTGTTATACTGGTTGCTACTGCTTATAACAAACTTGGGATTTGGATTGGAATGTTCTTTTAAGGACTTTGCTTTGATGTGATTTGTTTTGGTTGTCATGCACCTGATGAGACCCATAAGGTCGAAACATTGCGCTTTGTCGAGCATTATTTTGTGTTGCTGTATGCTGGTGTTTTACACTGGTTGTGCTGAGTAAGTTTATGCATCAAATGTTTGGGTTTCTTACATCCTCGCCTGGGGAAGAGTGATTCTGCCCCCCTTTTGGTTAATACGGGTTAACTAAAATATTCCTATGATGCTGTGATGGCTTATTAGGGTTGTGTATGTTGAAAAGTTCTTGAAATTTTGTATTATATTTGAATCTTGTGCTTTGCATAATTAATTTAATTACATAAAAATTGGGAATATTTGTGAAGTTTCGGTATTTTCTTGGCTTTTTAGTTTCTTCGGAACTCACTTTAGGAGACTATTGTTTGGACCAAGCGAATAGTTCCAGCCTCAATCAGTGTTTCTCAAATTGGACGATATCGCCCCTTGTGGGCGAAAGAGAAACACCAGGGAGCGGAAAGGGGGCGAAGGAGGGGCAATGACACATTCTCAAGACATTAATTTTGCTATACTTGCTTTTTGTTGTTTAATTTTACCGCAAATAAATTAAAAAAAGCTTTCTCGAAACATTAATAGCACATTCTGGAAACAAATGCTACAAACAAATAATTATTCATGTTGGGAACTGAGCAACGTATTAAAAAAACTTTATGTCATTGCCTCTATAATAGCTATTATTATCACCAGAAGAAAAGAGCAATTGTTAAACTATACAGTAGACTCCGCTTAACTGGATCACTTCGGGCAGAGAGCTTTTGATCCAATTAGCCGAAAAGTTGCGTATTTAAAAAAAGATCAAGTCATCAGAGACAATCAAGTTGTTTTATTGTAAAAAAAAGTTAATGCTGCGGAAAAAAACGACACAGAGTCGACTGTTTCAAGTTTGCTGTGAAAACATGACTCGAAATCTTTCTATTGTTTTTGGTTCATCAGTAGCTTACCCGCTTACGACTCGTGTATCGTTTAAGAGCGTCCGCTGGGTAGCTGGGAATCTTGGGTTTTATTCCCGGTCGGGTCATACTAAAGAGTTTAAAAATAGTATTCGTAGCTTCCCGCCAGGCGCTCGGCTGATAAAGAAGCGCGAAGGGTTAAGTGTATGCGCGTTGTTTGTTATGTATGTCCTCTAACAGCGTACAATCATTCAAGGTTGAAAATTGTGATGGGCCGCAATTGGTCTAATCAATTTGTGCTTGCACCCGCTGTCTCGTACCTTTACCCGCTTACCCGCTTAATCACTGCGTGGCAAAAGCATGTTTTAGCGTGTGATCATTCAATGACTGAGGTACGTGCCATTCCAAATACGGGATTTTACGGTAAGTTTCAGAGTAAAAGTGATCCAGTTATCCGAAATAGTGATCCAGATAAGCGGCGTACTTTTGCATAGAAAAGGCGCGTGTAATTAGGGACTTTAAAAAAATGATCCAGTAAGCCGAATGATCCAGTTATCCGTGAGCCAGTTGAGCGAATCTACTGTAATTGCAAATTTCTTTCGGTCATTGTGACCGAAAAAAAATCAGTTATTGCCAAACATATTCGGTCAATGACCAACAAATGAACAAAAAAAAAAAAAAAAACTGGGTTCCAGTACAATGTCGGATTGAGACTTTGAATTTTGCTAGAAGTACGAACAATTTTCCGAAGTGCGGTAACCTTTATCCCCCGACTCAGATACGGGCTACGCATCACACCATTATAATTGTTATTCTTTAGGCCTATTAATATGACATAGCAGGTGTGTCATAAAAGTTCTAAGACTGAGCCCCTCGTGCAAGCTATGGTCAAGCTAACAGACTAAGTCAAATGGGGTCGGGGGGTGGGGGTCGGGTTGGGGTCGGGGTCGGAGGAGTTGGGATCGGGGAGTTGGGGGTTAGGGTCGGAGGGGTTGGGGTCGGGGGTTGGGGTCGGGAGGGTTGGGGTCGAGGGGGTTGGGGTCGGGGGGTGGGGTCGGGAGAGTTGTCGTCCTCGCGTCAAATCGTCCTCGCGTCAAATCGTCATCGCGTCAAATCGTCATGTACTCTTGGGCATTTGGGGCAAATGAGCACTTTGGGCAAATGGGACGTATTTGGGACAAATGGGCATGTGGGGACTGGGACAAATGAGCATTTGGGGGAATGGGCATTTTGGGGCAAATATGCACTTTGAGACCGATGAGCTTTGGGGCAAGTGGGCATTGGGGGCAAATGGGCACTTGGGGAAAATGAGCACCAAGAAAAATTAGTACCAGGGCAAACGGGTAGGCTATTTGCGGCAAATGAGCACTTTGGACCAAATGGGCACTTTGGGAACAATGATCATTGGGGCAGGTGGACATTGGAGGAAAATGAGCAATTGGGGCCAATGGGCACAAGGAAAAATGAGCACCAGGGCAAATCGGCAATTGAGGCAAATCGGCATTTGGGACAGATGGGCATTGGGGAAAAATGGGCACCAGGAAAAATGAGCACCAAAGCAAATGGGCATTGGGCAATTGGGGCAAATGAGCGCTTTGGGCAAAAGGGTGTTTGGGTCAAATGGTAGGCTTATTTGGAACAAATGGCATTGAGAGCACGTGAGGACAAATAGGCATTTGTGGCATTTGGGGAAATGGGCATTTTGGGGCAAATGGGCACTTTAGGACCGATGAGCTTTGGGGCAAATGGACATTGGGGGCAAATGGGCAACTTGGGGCAAATAGGTTTTTGAGACATTGGGGGCATGGATGGATTGGGACAAATAGACATTTGGAAAAATGGGCACTTTGGACCAATGGGCGTTGGGGCAAGTGGGGACAAATGGACACCAGAAAAAATGACATAAACAAGTGGGCACTTGAGGTATATGAGCATCAGAGGAAAATTAGGGCAAATGTGCACTTTGCGATTGATGTGTATGGCTATCAGGGGCTAATGAGCACTTGGAGAAAAGGGGCACCAGGGCAAATGAACACCGGGGCAAATGGCACTGGGGGAAATGAGCATTGTGGGCAAATTGACACTTTGAGGCAAATGGACCCTGGGAGAGATGGGGACCGAAAAAATTTGTTCTGAGTGCTCATTTGCCCCAATGTCCATTAGTTCTATTATCCCTATCAGTTCTTAAGCTTATTATTTGTATTAGTTTTGTTACAATATTTTTATTAATTCTAAGCCCTATCAGTTTTATTAGGCCTAATATTTGGACCGCGGTCCGCCAGTAAGTAGCCATGTTGTAGACCTTACCGTGCCAACATAATTTTCTACAAAGTGCGTGTAACTCACAAGTTATAAGGATTTTGGTTCTCTAATATGGTTGAACAATTCTTTTTTATTTTTTTTATTTTGTCACGCTTCAATGATGAGTTGCGGAAGTAATAAATCCCCTTATTATCCACCATGCTTCATTTTATGGACGTGAAATAAATAGTCAACATTTGTTGTTTATTTATTTTTCACTGTTTTGTGCGTAATTTTTTTGACTGTTTATTTTTGAAAATTTATAACATAGATAGAAAATGATTGCACAAAAATAAAAAGACAAATATAAACAGTCAAAAATAAATAAACAAACTTTTTTGACTATTTATTATAAAGTGACTATTTAATAAATAAACAAAAAAGTTTGATTATTTATTTTTGTATATTTATTTTTGTTTATTTATCTTTGATCATTTGTTTAAAGTGATTATTTATTTAAATAAACAAAAAATCGTCGCACAAATCAGTGTTTACAAACGGCGCCCCATAGTAACGGTACTGTAATGCAGCGGTTCTCAAAGTGGGTGACATCGCCTCCTTGGGGGCGAAAGAGAGACACCAGGGGGCGAAAAACGAAATAGGGGCGAAAGTGGTGAAAGGGGGCAATTACTCATGAAACATGTAAGACTATTTTTTGGTCTTCCCTTGATTTTGTGCGGAAAAATGAACGTCTGCGACCGTGAAGACCATTTTTGGTCTTCCCACGCTTTCCCACACAACACTTTTCCACACCGCCGCACCTCTCTTCACATATACTCACCTCTTTCACCACACTTCTCCTCGCACCCCCCAGACCTTACCACACTCCCCACACATCTCCCCTCCCTCTCTCATTCTTCACCACACCTTGCCACACTCCCCACACAATATCTACCCTCTCTCCCCCTCACCTTTCATCACACTTCATACTTCCCCCTAATCCTGCTCATCTCCCCCCACCTCTTTCCGCATTTCTTTCACACCTCCTCACACCCCCCATACTTCTTCCCACATCTTCCCTTATCTTCCCCCACCGCCCACATCTCTTTCCACATTTCTCTCACCTCTCCCCACACCTTACTTCCCCCACACCTCTCCCCACATCTCCCCTCATCTCCTTCCATACTTTTCCACATCCCCCAAACCTTCCTTCGCATCTTCCTCCACTCCTCTCTTCACCAATCCCACGTCCCACCACACTTCCCCACACCTCTCTTCACCTCCACCACACAACTTTACACACCTCCACTTACACTTTCTCTCACCTGCCCCCACACCCCAACACACATCCCCACACCTTTCTCATTCCCCCTGCACCTCAACACATTTCCCCACACCTCTCGCCACCAATATGCTTATTTGCCCATTTGCTCCGAACTGCCCGTTTTCCCAAATGTCCATTTGTCCCAATGCTCGTTGGTCCTAAAACGCCTCTTTGCCCCAAAGTGCCTTTTACCTCAAATGGCTAATCATCCCAGTACCGGTACCCACATACCCTCAATGCCCATTTGTCCCATATACCCATTGGCCCCAAAATGCTCATTTGCTCCAAATGCCCATTTGTCCCAATCCCCACATGCTCTCAATGCCCAATGGTCCCATATACCTATTTGCCCCCAATGCCCATTTGCCCTAATTACCCATTTGTCCTGGTGCTTATTTTTCCTGGTCCTCATTTGCCCCAAAGTGCCCATTATGCTCCAAATGCCCACTTGCCCCAATGCTCATTGGTCCCAAAGTGCCCCTTTACCCCAAAGTGCCCATTTATCCAAATGTTTATTTGTCCCAGTCCCCACATGCTCTCAATGCTCATTTGTACCATATACCTATTTGCCCCAAAGAGCCCATTTGCCCCGAATGCCCATTTGCTCTGGTGCTCATTTTTCCTGGTGGCCATTTCCCCCCAAGAACCCATTATGCCCCAAATGCCCACTTGCTCCAAAGCTCATCGGTCCCAAAGTGCTCATTTGCCCCAAAATGCTCATTTCCTCAAATGCCAATTTGTCCCAGTTCCCGCATGCCCATTTGTCCCAAACACCCATTTGCCCAAAGTGCTCATTTGCCCCAACTGTCTAATGCCCATTTGCTCTGGTGCTCATTTTTCCTGGTGGCCATTTCCCCCCAATGCCCATTTGCCCCAAATGCTAATGTATTGCCCCAATGACCATCGGTCCCAAAGTGCCTATTTGCTCCAGAGTGCCCATTTGCCTCATAAATGCCCATTTGCTTTAGTGCCCATTTTTTTTGGTGGCCATTTCCCTTCAATGCCCATTTGCCCCCAATGCCCACGTATTGCTCCAATGTTCATCGGTCCCAAAGTGCCCATTTGGCCCACAGTGCCCATTTGCCCTGGTGCTCACTTATCCTGGTGTCCATTTACACCAAGTGCCCAGCATTTGCCCCCAATGCCCACTTGCCCCAATGCTCATCGGTCCCAAATACCCATTTGCCCCAAAGTACCCATTTCCCTAAATGTTCATTTGTTCTAGTCCTCTCATGCCCCCAATGCCCATTTGTCCCAAATACCCAGCATTTGCCCCAAAGTACCTATTTGCCCGAATTGCCTATTTGCTCTGAACCTCATTTTTCCTGGTGCCCATTTTCCCCAAGTACGCATTTGCCCCCAATGCCCACTTGCCCCAAAGCTCATCGGTCCTAAAGTGCCCATTTGCCGCAAAATGCCCATTTCCCCAAACATCCATTTGTCCCAGTTCTCACATGCCCATTTGTCCCAAACACCCATTTGCCCAAACTGCACATTTACCCCAATTGCCCAAAGCCCATTTGCTCTGGTGCTCGTTTTTTCTGGTGCCTATTTTCCCCTAAAGCCCACTTGCCCCAATGTCCATCGGTCCCAAAATACCCATTTGCTCCAAATTGCCCATTTGCCCCATCGCTGATTTTCCCTGGTGCTCATTTTTCCTGGTGCCCATTTGCCTTAATAAATGCCCATTTTCTCGTAATTCTCACTAGCCCCAATGTCCATTATTGGTCCCAAAGTGTCCATTATGCTCCAAAGTGCCCATTTGCCGCAAATACCTGTTTACCCTGGTGCTTATTTTTCCTGGTGCCCATTTTCCCCAAGCGCCCATTTGCCACCAAGTGCCTACTTGCCCCAATGCCCATCAGTCTCAAAAGTTCTCGTTTGCCCAATTAAGTTCCCCAAATACCCATTTGCCCTGGTGACCAGTTGCCCCTATAATTGCGCCCATTTTTCCTGGTGCCCATTTTTCTTAAGTACCCATTTGCCCCAAATAGCTAAGTGATCATTTGCCCCTGTGCCCATTCATTTAACATTTTTAATCCAAGTCAAAACAGTAACGGTTTCTGCCGCTAGGGGGTGCTAGACTTGTAGTGCGTGTGCCCCTATGCATAGTCGTTCCCACATGAAATTATAGAGCTTACATGGATTCACAAACATTTGCATGTTTTTCATTCCTCTCCAAAAACAATAATTTGATATATTCGGCCACTAGAGGGTGCTACATATCATTTTGCATCAGTCATTGTCATACCCCAAAATAGGGCGCCCCTTAATTAGTCATTATTTTGACAAAGAAGACCTGGAACGTATTTCTTGGACAAAACAACGTATTTCTTAGGTAACGTTACCAGCCCTGCAACGTATTTCTCAAGCAAAACAACGTATTTCTCAGGAAACGTTACCAGCCCTTATGCAAATTTCTGGTCCGTTTGGAAAAATCTCTTATTGAAGTTCTCTCTATGCGTCAGCAAGTGTACAAAAAATAGACTTTGACTTGCGCTACTGTTTTTTGTGGCATAAAAGATTGAAAGAAAGACGTGAGGATGTTGAGAATGACCCCAGGTGCGGAAGACCAGTAGAAATTAAGCCAATGATGAGCTGGTAAAGAAGATGGTGCGTGAAGATCGTCGGTTAACTGTGCAACTGATCTCAGATGAACTGGGATTAAACCAAAATAGACGTCACTATGACGTCATGGATGAGTAAAATGTTATTAGTGAATTCTTCGGTTTCACTCTTCTGTAGGTTGGAAATGCATTAAAGGTATGTAATACGCACTGATTGCAATACATTGCTCTCAACAGTTCTGGGGAATCCCCACATTCAAAATCGGTTAATTAAATCTTTCGCGCCGGCCAATTTTGACCAAAATTTAGTATGATGTTGTCTGACGTATATATAAGTAAACCAAGCATCATTTGTTTCTGTTGCAATTTGTTTGAGGTCAGACCCTTTTTTAGGTTATCTTTCCCCGCCTATGTATCTACTTCATTGGTTGATATTTGGTCAAATTGCATAACTTTGTTAAAATGTTCAGTAGGCCATGATATTATTAAAAGCATGATTGGTAAATTTTTTAACTGCTTTATGTCCAATTATGTTCGTGATTTAACACAAAGTAACAGACCTTCATCGTCAAGTCGTAAAATTAGGAAGCTTTGTGGTACATTTTGATTGCATTGCATTGGCTTATAATATACGTTTTTGTTCATTCATCACTCTACAACTGACTGTGTACCGTTCTGTGTCACTTTTGTGAGTGTGCTATCTTTGGTCATTGGTGATGTTGTTAAGTCATGTCAAAAAACAACACACTGTGCGTAGTTTTGTTCAGTGCAGTATCTGTAAATGTCATGAATATTCCAGCCAGTACCATGGGCACCGGCATCCACAGAAAAAAAACAATTGATTCTTGATCTTCATCTACTGAGTTGCAATGTGCAAGTCTGGCTGATTTGTCTCAGGTATTATACGGTAGTATTACCCTATTTGTCTTTGTATTATACCGCAGTATTACCCGATATTCGTAGATTTTTGATGCACTCAATGTCTGCATGTCCTAAATAACCAAATAAAACGTAAATTTTTAATAAAAGCACTTTTTGCTTTAATTTTCTGTAATAGTGACGTCATTATGATGTCATCAGTGTTCGTAGCAACATACATGACGTCATTATGTGTTTGAATAAATCATATGACAAAATAACTTTTCGTTTTTGCCCAAGAGAGCTTTGAATGTGTAGATTAGTCATTTCAGCATATCGGGCCACTAGTGTACACGAGAAAATTCTGTGTCTAGTGCAGGTTTCTCTAGAAGTGGCTCAGTACAGCAAGGCGAGATTTGAGAGAAAGCATCACATGATTGCTTCATCACGATAATGCACCCGCGCACACTTCATTATGCATTCGGAAATTTTTGGCGAATAAAAACGTTACAGTGCTGGAGCAACCTCCCTATTCACTTGATCTTGCTCCATGTGACTTTTTTTTTCCAAAGTTCCCATTAAAAGAACACGCTTTTCAAGCACAAATGCCATTAAAAAACCTGTAACGAAGGAGCTTCGGGGAATCTCCCAAAAATCATTTCAGAAGAGCAGTAATGCGTGGAAAAGCAGAATAGAAAAGTGTAATGAAGTCAAGGGGGACTACTTTGAAGGGGACAATGTATAACCCTTTGATTAAATTTAAGAAAAAAATTTTGTGATCTCAGTCTTAGAACTTTTATGACACACCTCGTATGCTATGGCATAGAAATTCTTGAACGTGAACCACTGCAGACGTGTTTGTCAGACTGATATCTTTTTGGCTCTGATTTTCGCTGAATGTGGTAGCAAACGCTTTGGGTCATTCATCAATCTTTTTTATTAGGTCAACGTAAATCAAGTTACACTCAGCCACTCAATGTGGTCAGTATAGAGTTAAGGTTTGCAGAGCTTTTTTCTTTCACTTTTCCACACAACTCAGACGTTAAAAGGTGTCAATCGACGCAGTTAAATTAATCTGACTACCAAAAACGCATGTAATCTCCATGCAATATTTCATATTTTACCATAGCTCATTGCTGGTGCTTCTCCATTGGCCGAATGGACAATGCCTAGGGTCTCAGCTAACTTTAGTTACGCCTCTGGAACATATAGCATGATGTCCTAAACGTGATTTGGATACCGCTGTTCCAATAGCCAAAGACCACTATGCCGCTACTTCTGTAGAGAGCAGTCCCAGACTTTATAGTCATCACGGGGATGTAGTGTGCAGTAGCACCTAACATGTCGTTGCTATCTCTGTTCTGTGTATGCACACATGCAGGGCCATTCGGTTTTTACATTAAGATTCTATTTGAATAAGAATCAACTCGAAAAGTGCTTCGCACTCTCCTGTCTTATTTAAATAGAATGTCCAGTTCCTTATTCAAATAGAATCTACGGTTAAATGCACATAATCAACACTAAAAAACCTAACTCTCCCGACGTCGCTTGTAATCTCCCCGCCTCCTTTCTATCTATTTGAATAAGGGTTACGGTAGATTGCATTCTATTTGAATAAGACTACCAATCTTGAAGTAAGTTAGTGGTAGTGTTATTGTAACAAACTGTTGTTAAAATTTTACTAAATCTAATTGGAAAATCTGGTTTTATGCAAAAGAAGATTTTCTGGTAAAGACAAACTCATCTCAGGTTGGCATAACTCTCACATACAAATAATAATTATATATACATACAAATATTAAAGAAGAAGCTGACACTGTGCTATAGCCTTTCTCTTATGTAAACGATGAGTTTTTCTCAGGAAAGTATGGATGCTTCCAAATCACCTATGCCTATGCTTCAAAATTTGGTTAAAAATGCTCTAACAGAAAACCAGCTTTTAGAGAATTCTATCAAAAAACATCTACCAGTATCCGTATCCTCAAGCTCAGTTTAACAATCCTCAGCAATAGATGAGGCAAAATCAACTGCTGAATTGCTATTAAATGATGGCAATTTCTTTAAAGAACTTGTTCAGTCAGTTGCAAGCGTGTTACTAAATAACTCAAAATTTCACGATATGATGGAAAAAGTGATCAAAGGTGAAATGAAATCGATACGCGAAAACAACGCCGATGCTATGACAAAATTAACAGAACTGGAAGAAAAAATGGAGAAACAAGAGCAGTATTCAAGACGAAATTGTCTTCTACTGCATGGTGTTCCAACAAAACCTGATGAAAATACCGATGTGGTAATTAAAGATTTTTTCTGGAAAGAACTCCAGATTGAAGTTTATGATGAAGACATTGACAGAAGCCATAGGCTTCTGACTCATTCAAAACCAGGAAATAACCTTCGACATCCTCCCATCATCATAAAATTCCAAAGTCACAACTTTAAAAATTTCATTTATTTTTCAAAAAAACGTCTTAAAGGCTCCAATTTCTACATCACTGAATCGCTCACTTCCACTAGAATGAATTGTGTGAAAAATCTTGAAGAACTTAGGAAGCAGAAGAAAATCCAATCTCATTGGACGATAGATGGAAATTTGTACTATCTAAAAGCAGGAACCAACCGATCAGTAAAAGTAAACAATTTCAATCTACTAACTGTTTAATAATTAGGCTATAGCTAATTCACTTAATCTGGAAACTATTAATGCATACTGCATTTACTATACCAGTATTGAAAGTGTCAACCTGTACGTATTTGCTTTACTTGTATTATACTTTTTAGTTTTTTTTTTATTTTTATTTTATTTTTTTATTTTTAGGAATGGTCATCAAATATCCATGTTTAAACTGTGAAAAAGCATGTAAATCTAATCAAAATTGCATATTATGTGACATATGTAATAAATGGCTACACTTAAGATGCACAAATATATCTCTAAATGACTTCTTATCACTGGGAGCTTCCAATATTCCATATTTTTGTACTTACTGCATAGACAGTATTTTTCCTTTCCAAACACTTTCAAATAATGACCTACAACAAACTTTATCATTGCCAATATCAAATAACTCCTCAACTGCAGGAGCTGAAGAACTTGAAAAAACAACATGCCCTACAACATCTGACATTATACAATCAAAACTTAATTACCCAACCCTGGAAGAATTGCACCACTCTTCCAAATATTATTCGCCTGAGAATTTCCAACATAATGTACAAATAAAAAACAAGTTCTCAATTCTTCATTTAAATATTCGAAGTATCAAGACTAATGTCGAAAAATTAGAGGAATTGTTGGAACACACTAACTTTTACCCAGATGTTATTGCACTTAGTGAAACTAAGTTGAAAGAGAATGAGGTTTGTAATCATTTTATTCATGGATATAATTTTGTACATAAGGGCACTCCGACAAGCTGGGGTGGAGTTGGGCTGTTTGTAAAAAAACATATTAACTTTTCTATTTGCTCAGATTTCAATTTTGATATACCTGAATGTGAAAATCTTTGGATTAAATTAAACTTAAGTGATAGCAAGAAATGTATTGTCGGAGTAATTTATAGACACCCGAAACAAAACATAGCAGAGTTTCATTCCAGCATGGAAAATCTTCTGGAAAAATTAAATCAGACTAAGCTTATCTATTACATTTGTGGAGATATAAATATTGACTTACTAAAGACTGATAAAGTCCAATCTATTAAAAACTATACGGATATGATATATAGTCTGGGCTCTATACCTTTAATTAAGCATCCAACTCGCATTACTCAGACCAGTTCTACCCTCATAGATCACATCTACACCAACAATGTTTCTGACAACATAAATAGCTGCATTATTCTGAATGATGTAAGTGATCATCTACCCATTGCTATTATAATTGACAAGCAAAAAGAGAAACTGAATTGCAACAAAACTATCAAAGTGCGTGACATGAAGAACTTCATTCTCGAAGACTTTTTGGAAAACTTATCTGAAAATATGTCAGTGCTTCACAATTCATCACCACAACAAGATGTTCAATTCTACATGGAAAATTTTATTGAAACCTTTAAAACTACTCTAAATAAACATGCTCCTTTAAGAAACAAAAGTAGAAGAGAAATAAAAACAAGCAAGAAACCGTGGATTACTAAAGAAATACTGCAATCAATACAACAAAAAGATAAACTATATCGACAAAGTTTAAAAAATAAAGATGGTGAAAGTTGGATGCAATACAAATTGTATCGCAACAAACTGACCCATGTCAAAGAACACGCAAAAAAACTTCATTTCCAAAATATTATAAAAGAAAGTAGACACAACACTTCGTTACTATGGAAAGAAATAAATAAAATACTAAAGCAAGAGCCTCGTAATTCAACTTCTTTTCCAGATAAGATGTGCTCAAATCCAGGAAACTATGTAGAAAGCTCATGTGAAATTAGTAACTTATTCAATGATTTCTTCACGAATATTGGGCAATCTCTTTCAGCAAAAATTCCTTCCACAAACAACTGTAACTTCTCTGAAATATCCTTAATTCCCAGTGTTCCTAATTCTTTTTTTTTTAAACCTATTACAGAAGAAGAAGTAAGTAGACACATTAGAAACTTAAATCCATCAAAAAGTTCAGGAACAGAAGGTATACCAATCAGATTTATCCGAATGTCCACATATATTATTACTCCAATATTAACAAACGTTTTTAACAGTTGCATAACAGCTGGCTGTTTTCCTGATATCCTTAAAGTGGCTGAAGTAATTCCTATTTACAAGTCTGGACCCAAATGTCTCTGCTCCAATTACAGGCCAATTTCAATCTTAAGTCCTTTGTCCAAAATTTTTGAAAAATGCATATATGATCAATTGTACCATTATTTTGACAGCCACAAACTGTTTAGCCCTGATCAATACGGTTTCAAAAAAAATAGCTCCACATCAGATGCAGTACTAGATATTTATAATTGCCTGCTTGAAAATTTGGATAATAAACTTACAACATGTTCGGTATTTTTAGATTTAGCAAAGGCCTTTGATACGATCAATCACACTATTCTCCTTCGTAAGCTGGAAAAATATGGTGTTAGAGGTCTGCCACTAAGTCTGATAAAAAATTATCTTACAAACAGAAAACAATATACTCTTGTCTCTGGAACTAAATCTCATTCAAAAAAAGTGTTATGTGGAGTTCCCCAAGACTCGACTCTAGGCCCTCTTCTTTTCATTATATACATAAATGATCTACCACAAGCTACTAAATTTCAAGTGCGATTATTTGCTGATGACACAAACCTGACTTTATCTCATTCGCAACCTCAATCTCTGCAAGCAAATGTGAATGAAGAATTGAGAAAAATAAATTGCTGGATGAACATCAATAAGTTGTCTATTAATTACAATAAAACAGAATACATAGTTGTAACCAAAAAAAAAAACAAACCTAAGCTTGAATTATTGATTGGAAATAACTTGATTGAACAAAATAACTGCATAAAATACTTGGGAGTAAAAATTGATGATAATTTAAACTGGAAACCACAAATACAACAACAATGCAAGAAAATAGCAAGAGGATCATGGGCAATACAACACTTACAAAAGTATGTAGATCTGCACACACTGCATCTTATTTACTTTAGCATGGTTTACCCTCACCTACAGTACTGTATAAGTAGTTGGGGAAGTGCTTCCAATACATCTCTCCATCCTCTAAAACTGCTTCAAAAACGTTGTGTAAGAAGAATATCTAACAGAGAATATAGGGCACATACACAAATGCTGTTTAAAAAACTGGAGTACCTTAAATTGCATGACATATACCTGCTAGAAACTGCAAAAACTATGTACAAAATTTGTAATGGAATGTCACCAATAAAATATTCTCAAAAAATGATTAAACTTGAAAAAATACACCTTCACAACACTAGACAAAATCAAAACAATAGTATATTTGTTAAAGGAGTAAGGACAAAATTTGCTCAAAAATCAACTTTATTTTTTGGCGCAAAATTATGGAATAAACTACCTAATGATCTGAAAAAACTGCCTTACCACAGATTTAAAAAGGCTCTAAAATGCAAATTAATTGATGAGTATTAAATATTGAATACTAAAAGACAAATGTTATCACTAAGCTTGTTTCGAAGTATTAGTTTGTTGATGCTTAATTTTTTTGTTTTGTGAACGTCTCTCTGTTTTTTTTTTTTTTTTTTATTTTTTTTTTATTTATTATTTTGGTGTTATGAAGTTATGCTATGATGTTATGCTAGATATTGTTATGTTGGCTTTACACTCAACTGTATATACATGTGTTTGTATTTCTTATTTTCTAACATTACTGGTATCATACCAAAAGTTGGTAACTATGTTTGATGTGGTGGCAGTAGACTTTGATGACCCTTGTGGTCTTTTCGCTGTCTCCTCGTCAAGTAACTGCACCGGGTTTGATATCATACGATGATTATGCGCAATGCTGTATATATTTGGCTGGACGCCGTTGCTTGACAAATAAAATGATTTGTTTTGTTTTTTTGTTTTTTAAGATGGAATATTTTTAATAAGGATCCATATAAATAGAAGACTGCTTATGTAATCACAATACCCTCTATGTGCTTACAATTGGTAAAAATTCTGTTTGTTTTTTACCCGTACAGGCACTCCCCGACTTGCGAACGAGTTACGTTCCGCACGTTCGTTCGTATGGTGAATTTGTTCGTTAGTCGGTTTATATTCTCTGTACACTTCACAGCGCTGTTATTCGGTGAACAGTTCAATACGAATTCCTATCAAACATTCAAATCACATACGTAACACATTTAACTTGTTTTCTTATTTTATTGACACAAATACAGTACAAAATGTACCGTAGAACGAGACAGCGTTGTTTCAGGCTATTAGCTCTCATTAGCCGCCCTCAGGTAAGAAACATTCATCTTCCAGAACGAATGATCTTGCCAGGATCATTTATCTCTTTGGATAAATTTATCTTAAAGAATTAGTAGGCCAGGAAGGACATTGCTTTTTTAGTTATTACAGTATAAAATACCAACACAAAATACACTTACATAGATATGCAGCGTACGCAATTGAGACCACCGAAAACTAACTAACGGTAAACACTAACCTACTGTAAAACGATTCATATTGAATGTACGGGCAGCATTCATCATTTTTTCGCCACTATCAAGCTTCTTTATTATTGCCACTTTTTTTCCCATCGAGATGGCTAGTCGTTTTTTAGCATTACCACTACTATCATTAGCATGACCCTTTCTACTATTCATTGTGGGTTTAATCGTGCTTCGTATAATTGGCTAAGAGTAATACTGTAGAGTATATTTTTTCCGAAAAAAATTGCTGCTGCTAAACTTTATACATTACCGTAGTCTGCAGTGTAGGAGCTTGTACTGTAGGCTACTTTACAGCACATTAATCTATTGTTTGGTGATAATAAGTCGCTTGTCGTAAGTCTAATTAAATACAGCGGTGCTATGCAGTCCTGTGTGGCTTCGGTTGAAGCTAGAAGTCATATGTTGCACTAAATTATGAATTCGAACTTGCAGAAAATTTTGTTCGTAACTACGGATGCTCGTAAGCCGATTGTTCGTAAGTTGGGGAGTGCCTGACTTTAAAGTTACATTTAACCGTATTTTAACTGGGATTTTCAGGCATGTTTACAGTCTGGGGGGGGGAGGGGGTGTCAAACAAGCTAAGATTTTCAAAGCTAATTTCTCGAAAACTACAAACGCGAGAGTCACCATTGTTTTTTAAGTATGTCTTACATTCTTCTCGTTGCAGTAAAAATAAACTTATGAAATTAGTTTTTATAATTAAGATTTTGCAGGTTTACTAAAGGTGCCTGTTTTTGATGATATTTTATTTTACATGTCATGTTACGCTTTATGCGGTTATATGGCACAATATTGCTTTCCCCACGGGCTATCAAATCGAGGCGAAAATGCACCCACACATAAAATTTTGTCCGTATTTCCTCGAGCTATTTCGGCCATTCTAAAAGAGCATCTTTGTCATTGTGATCGAAATGTTTGGCTAATTCAGAAGGTCCTATAAAGCAAACACATGGAACAGTTCTATGCTTGTATCAAAATTGCCCTTTTTAACGAATTTTTTGTTAGTTTGATATGTTACTTGATGATTGAAAAACTATTTGCAGCATCAGTGTATCAGCAACAAATAACAATAAAGACATATTATTTAAATAATGTCTGGCCTGTTTCAATTACCTATATCTCATTCATCTTTTTATGGTAGATGAGTTGAAATTCTATTGAAATAAGATAATTTAAAAAAATTACACATGCAGCTATGAAAATTATAGGCCCAAACGCAACCCATAGGCCTATATGTTAAAATGATCAGATGGTTAGTCTTCATCATCACGGGAAAAATAACCAGTGTACAAGCAATGCAGGAGCTTCGATTTTTGAATCGGCAAAGTGTGAACTTGGTGTTGTCTTTAGATATCGCTCGAGAAGGATGCGGTATCCTGCCAGAAGTCAGCATGAGAAATCAAACGAAAATCCTATTTTATAAAAAAAACGACATGCGGTCAGTTGTTCTTATAATTGCACACAAGCAAAGAAACACAAATTGCACTCCATTTCAACGCTAGTATAATAAAATGTGTGATAAACTAAGTCTACGCAGTAAAGTAATATAATCACACTACTATGCATACTGTAATGCGCAATTGGCAAATTGGAGATGCATTTCTAGACTGAATTTTTGTCAAGAGTGCCTAAAGTGCTCAAATTTTCAAATGAAATAATCTATAGGCTACCCATATCAATTATGTACCATTTGCGTCAACTTACAAAAATATTTCGGCATATACTCACTCAAAGTCAAACACGTCATCTTCGTTTTCAATCATTACTCAAACACGTCGAACAAAGACTTGTGAGTTGGCTTGAACACACTGGTTTTGCACGGGATTGGCACTGACTTACAGACAGGTTCAGGCCATCTTTACGCATTTTTTGGCCAGGCCCGAAAGTTTCTGTGCAACAAAGGCTGCATCGTTTTCTTGTAGAGGATTTTGGTGGATGTTGTTTAGTAAGGTTGCGACGTGCTTGTTTTGTTGCTCAACTTACATGTATCCCAGCGTTAGAGCTCCATTTTACAAATCACTGGTAATTGGAGGCCTGTTAACTGCCTCTGTTTGATTTGAGGCAAAATTAATTTAGAAGCAAGATCCAACACAAAGTCGAATGAGTTTTGCTTTCGCGGATCATGACCTTTATTTGGAGCAGGGGTCTACAACCTTTTTTTGCACAATTGCCCCTTGTAGGAAAATGTAGGATCAAACTGCCTTCACAGAGCATTGATGTAATTTTTCGACTGAAAACAGGTGAAAAACAAAGAAAAAAAAGCTCTCCACGTCCGCAGAGCTTCCATTTTTTCTAGTAAAATTAGGTGAAAAGCAAAAAAAAGGTCTTCACCTCTGCAGAGCTTCTTTCTGAAGATCATTACATAATTATGTTGTTATTACTAAATCTGAATTTATTGTTATTTAGAATCCCATTGTTAACAATATTGGAAATTCTGATTCAAATCGGCCCCTAAAAAGTAAAATCGAACCCCAATTGCAACAATTAGTACAATTGACTTCTGAAGGCCGAAATCGCCTTCGTTGAAGAACAACGAGATTTAGAGCAACGATAGTTGAGGCATTTACCCGACAAGTGTCTTTAAGCTGCCGTATTTGTACGGCCAGTACAAATTAGCGGTTGGTTTATTATATTATTGCTTCACGCTAACCTCAATCCAGAGAGCGTGACGAAGAAATAAAATAAACAAATTCTTATTTGTATGGGTTCATAAGAATAGCCACTTCAAAAAATATTGCTTTTTTGTGTATAGTGCTTATTGCATTTTCATATTCTTTCCTTGGTTAGTTAAAAATTTGGTGTGAGCTTTTATATAACAAACAACAGATTGAATTAACACGTCAGTAGTAGTATAAGAGCCATTTCTTGGCCGCTGCCAAAGTGCGTACCGGCAGCGGTGCCGGTGGCAGAGTCAATGAATTGAGTCGTTAGTTAATGCACCGAAATGACCTCATGCGTCGCGCGCGTCTCAGGAAAAGCGAAATATTTTAGACAAATTAACTTGCAGAAATTTTAGAGTTTTTGATGATTTAGTTGTCTCGCGAATTTAATTCAAGCCAGAAACGATCTCACGCGTCGCGACCAACCTATGTGTCAATCTAAGCATATCTGAATAAGCGAAATATTTCCGCTCTGATGAAGGTTATGTAGTTTAGTTGACAATAATTTGCAGAAACATTATTTTGGAATTTTTAGTATTGTTGATAATATCTTGTGTTCTCGTTCAATTAACAAATTTGCTTGTTTGGACATAAGTTAATTTAATCAGTCTTTTGCTTAGTTATGTAAATTGCAGTCTTTTGTCTTTGACAATTTTTATGTTTAGTAAGTTTGATTGACGTCTAATTACAATCGATTTCACAAAATTTAATTTTTTGTTATCATTTTGTTTCATTTTAATTATCGAACATTGAATTCGACATACACAAAAGCATTAGAAATATTAAAAATTCTTGTATAAATCATTATTATAAACTCTGGTTAACGAAGCATAACTAAGGCTTTTAGAGGTAGCATGAACTAAAATATGATACAGCAGTTTTTATGAATCGGCATGAAGTTTTTAAAAAAATCGACTGCGCACACTGTTCTGCTCTTATCTGTCCACCTTTTTGCATTGCAAAAATTTTTGCGGGCAAAAAACTTCTGCAAAACAAAAGCTATTCATCTTTTCGTTCTGTACTTCCTGCAAAGCGAATAGGTCACACAGTTTAACTTCCCGTAATTTCAGAGGGAATAGACTCTTGCAAAACAAGAGCTATTCGTCTTTTTACTCTGTACCACCTGCAAAGCGGATAGGTCACTCAGTTTAACTTTCGGTAATTTCAGCAGTAATAGTACACAAGATATAAAACTTGTTTGCATAATAGATTGCGACATGAACCGAGTTTTTGTGTAATATTCTGCAGCTCTTGTTTTAAACAGAATCTTTCGATTGTTGTGCAATCTTTTTACTATGTAAGTTAACACTTCATCAAGTGAGTCACGCTATTAAAATGTTTCTGCGTGAAATCTGCTCAAAAGAATTTGCGAAAAAAGATATTTTAAGACGACATACTCGTTGTGCACATGATCAAAAACAATATCAGTGTGGTATCTGCTTAAAAAATTTTACAAGAAAAGACGATGTTTTATCACACAAAAAATCTGTTTATACTTTCTGCAAACCTTTCACATGTGAGAAATGTAATAAACAGTTTTCAAAGCAATTTAACTATAATCGACCTAATGTATCTTGTTCAAAATGTCAAAAATGTCTACTTCAACTCAATGAACATGTTCGTCAAAGAATTTCTGACCATGCTGTTCCGACCGAATGCCCTGGTATCGACCAACGTTCTGCAAAGAAATCCAGAAGGGCTGGTCCAGCAGAAAGTCTTGATGCATTTTCCGCAGAGTCTTCTCCTACTAACCACGGTGTCAATGCTCCCGTTCATTCACCACCCGAAAAGATATTAAAATCTGGTCAGAAACATCATTGAAAAGAGCTTCAGCATGATCATAATGAAGTCACTAAAAACGACAATGAAGCATTCGATTGCATTCAATTCCATTGGTCTTCTATCAGAAGCTTTATTCAAAAAGGACAAGTCCAAAGTTTGTACAATTTATATTATAACCAGTGATAGGAATTTTTCGACGAAGTAAAATTATTGCGAGTTGGTTCGCTCCCAATTCTCGAAACCCCGGTTTTATTTTAGACTTTTAACTCGCTTCCTGAACAAGTAGCTCAACAAACTTTGATATTGCATAAATTTCTTGAAATCATCATATTAACGCAGTTAAATAAAGTACTGTAACGCCAAAAGAACGTGAAAATAAAGGACTCTTTTTTTGAGTTGTGAAATGAGTTAAAAATAGGATTTAAATCAAACTTTCTAAGCGACAAACGGCACAAATATTGCTTTACTCCGTTAACCTTAAACAGTGACTATGCGTTTTACAGCAAATTCTGAACAGCAGACTGCACAGATAGTGTTGAACAGACAGTGTTGAACAGACAGTGGTTTCTATAAAAAGAAAATTCTAATTAGACTACTGCCGGCACTATCAACTATCAAACTATGAAAAACGTGTACGTACCAGAACTAATTTTCCAACCGAGAGTCAAATATTTACTATCAAGACACATCAACTTATCAGTCAAACCAACTACTATTGGCAAAGCTAACGCCACACTTATCTGTAGTTTTAACTTAACACTTATTCAAATAAAATAAAAAGCAAAGGCTGAGATTAGTACAGTTTCAATAATAACTTTAAATAGTCTTACATTCACAACACATCGCAAGTATCTGTAAGTAGCATACTCAGCAATCATGGGTCTTAGCAATCATGGATTGCTGAGTATGCTACTTACATACTGAGTAGCATACTCAGCAATCATGGGTCTTAGCAATCATGGATTGCTGAGTATGCTACTTACAGATACTTGCGATGTGTTGTAAATGTAATGCTTTGCTCAGTCAACTGTCCGTTTCATTTAAAATAGTCTCAGAATCAATTTAAATTACACTTAAACAAGATATCTTTCCACATGTGAAACCTCAAACACTCACACTGGTATCTGGTAATGATCAATGCATTACGATCACCTCGTGTAAAATAAGTCACGTGAACAGAGGAATTGCAAAACAAAGAACTAGATAATGATGACGGTGATGTTGCCATCTGAAAATATCTAACAACCAGAGTTTTTAAGATATGGTTGAAGAAATAGCTAAAGCGATCATGCATAACCAAAAGAACCGATTTAAAATCAATTATGCAGTCGGTTATGTTCTCAGAAATATTGAGACAGGCAAATTTAGATATTATCATCTATCTAATAAAGGGTTGCTTTTGAACACGGCTTTACTCAGTTTAAGCAAAGAAAAGCTGGAGAATTTTTTTAAATATTGTTTCCGAGAAAGATTTTCTCGATAATGTTTTTAGACCTGATACTCGGAAAATTTATCGAGCCGCATATATTTTTTTTTTGTTAACGGTTTAAAAAATGCACCGCTGGGTGTGAATCCAGATAGGGCCGTAGATGCAAATGGCTGGAACAGACACCGTTGGCTGCGAAGAATTCAATTGCGTGCTAAATTAATCAAGTACTGTCTCAAACTTGTACTTGGAAGAAAAATCAGACGTGTATTGCCTCCTTGATATTGTATTGAAAATCACGTGTACATTACAAATTACGAATAAATTATTGTGATATTCTACGATCGTTTTCTGTCAAGTGAGTTGAAAAATGAAAAACGATGGTACGCATAAAGTCACGACAACGAAATGAAACGCAATAAATCCAGAAATGTCCACATGCTGTAGAAAATAAACTTTGTAGAGTCTTGTTGTTGTAAATTCATTCCTTCGAGTTTGGGTTCATTAAGTCAGCGAAACCGTTGAAAGCAGGGTGTAAACCATAGGAATCAGAAAATTCTTCTCGACCTTGTTTGTCAAAAAAAATAGCCAACCATTGCTAATCAGGTTTTGAGCTCGTGTAAGAATTTGTAAGTCGAGGGATATTCGACATGTTAAGCGAAACTAATTCTCGTGTGTTCCGTAAAAATTGATCCTAAGCAACTTTTTGCGACAACATTTGCGCGATGTTATTTAGTGCAAACTGAAATGATAACTATCGCCACCAAGGAAAAACCTAAAAACAAAAAAAAACGAACAAGTTCAGAAACCGTCAATTAATTCACAAACATTGAAAACGTCCAATGTGCCAAACAGATTTATTGAGAAACTTGAAAATAACAATGGAAAATAGGACTGTACTCCGAAACCATAGAGAAGCTGAAAAGGGTAAAAACCTATAGGGTAACTACGTAAAAATCTTAGCAAAAAATACAGTAAGTGTAAATAAAATAAGAACTTTCTCTGATCCGGATTGACTACACAAACCATATTAGAAGTATGTTGACTTGCATGTTTTGTAAGATAGGATGTAAACGTTTGTGGTTTATGACAGATGATTTACGACAAATGGATTAAACAGATGGTTTACGACAACAAGCCTAATAAATAATAAAAAAACAAATAAGAAAAAAACATAGACAACAAAACAAACAATAAAAAACATAGACAAATGGAGTGAATCTCGACATAGATAAAAATTGTGATTTTAATAAAGTTTTGTTTTTTATGTTAGAACAATATTCAAAAAATACGTTGGTGGTATAAAACATTCAAAAGACGTGAAATTTTTCTTCAAAAAGGTATAAAAATTTCAAAAAAATAGTCAACTTTTATGCGAATACGTTTATCACAAGTTCTAAAAACCTCCACACAAAAGTTTTAAATAAAATTTTACCTGCATTACTAATGCATGTTTTTGAATTTATTATCACTAATCATGTTTTGAGAACATTATTTGTAAAATTCTTTAAAAAACACGCGAGAATTTTTACGTAAACAAGTGGAAACTTTTGAATCTTACCACAAAAAACGTGGCGAATAAAATTTAACTCTTTTGCGGTGTCAAATATGCAAAAGTAATAACTCGTACAATTTTTTTTAAAAAAGCTGCAAAAATTTTTATATACGGTTTACTTTATTTGTTTACTACAAGTTCTACACAAAATTTTGACGCACTAGTTGTAATTTTGTTTTTTGTGTCTTCTGGTAGGATTTGAAACAGGTGATATAGTGACAAAACGTAATTTTTGAGAATAATTCATACGCATGTTATACGTAATAATTAGTCATATAGCCCATTAGTGTTACAAGTTTAGAGCGTCATCAAACGTTTTACCACATCATGCAATGAAACTAAACTATTAGCATTGAACTAATAAAGTCATTTTATTTTGTGATGCATTGTATCAGTGTGTTAGGCCAATAACCTGTCTTTGAATACAATGTTGCCATTATACTTCGGAATACAATAAATATGGGACGAAAATAGCCTAAAGAGGAAAAATAAAGCCGCTGTACATCTCAAAACTGGACGTTTCGACAACATAAATTCCGCTGTCATCATCAGCAGTGTATGCAAGGCAGTACAAAACTGTAAGAACTAGAATTTACAATTCCAACTACGAGTAATAGCATAACCCAGGCAACGGTTCAAAATAAGCTAATAAAAAGACTGACGGAGTTAAATTAACAATTAAGCAAGTAAAGAGGAGCGGATTTGGAGTCAACGTTAAGCAATGGCTCATATTTTTGAATAAAAAGTGACTCCAGAATTAATAAGCGCACAGAATCACCAGAGTTACTAAGAATGTTCGGTTTGGCAAAGTCCACTTTATGGTCAGGATTGTCCATTAAATGACCTCGAATTTATCCGAATTTATCCGAACTGGGACGCCTCGAATTTATCCGAACTGGAATGCTCCTTAAATCTGTTAATAAGATTACGTCTAGTCTGTCCTATATAGCTAGAACCACAAGAACACGTTGATTTATATACAACCCCATATTTCATAAAGGCCTTTTACTTATCTTTCAGACGAAAGTTGTGCCCGATGTTCTAGGTGGTGTCGATAATCCGTAGAATAACTCGGTTCCATGTCTGCTTTTCCACTAAGGCGGACAGCTCTTTTTTGAGTTGCATTGACATGTCACCTAAAAAAAGACAACCAAGCAATGACTGTTTTACAATTTTTACGTTTTTCAAGGTGACTCAACAACTTGTCATAATTACGATTAAAAAATCTCCTGACACAACTATCTAAAAAATAAGCAGGATAGCCATTGCGACCGAGCATAACCTTGATATTATCCACCTCTGAACAAATGCTTTCATAAGAACTACAGATCTTGGAAGCACGATCGAGCAAATAATTGACCAAGTTATATTTATAGCGGCGTGGTACAAAGCTGCTCCATTTGGAATATAATCCAGTGTTGGTCGATTTGCGAAATGTACTGGTTGTAACTGTCGTTGGACTGTTATCTACTAAAGCATCCAAAAAATTAATACATTTGTTATTTTGAATTTCAGTGGTAAATTTTATGTTAGGATTGTACTTCATTCAAACTGTCACAAAATATTTTAATAGAATCAAGGCTATCAAAAACAGCAAAACAATCATCCACATACCGGTAAAAAATTGATGGCTTATGGTTTGAAAGCGTTCTCGACAGAGCTTTGTCCACTAAATGGTTCATAAACAGCAAAGCAATCATTCACATAGGATGTAATAAGGACATGTCTAATAAGGACATCAGCCATAAGACAAGATAAACTGCCACCCATAGCCACACCGTCACAGTTTGTTCAAAAAGTTCTCCATCGAATGAGAAGGCACCTCCTTGAACTATCTATTTTAACAATTTTCACAAGTTATTTTTATCTAATCCTTTAAGAACAAAACTTGTGTCATTGTCGAATAATTTATCCAATATTAACGTAATAGTATAATCAACCGGTATGTTAGTAAAAAAGCTAATTGTTTCAAAGGAACCATTACCTTATTGTGTAAAAACTTATCTTTTATGTTATTGACAAAAGTGAATGAATCTTTGAGATTCGTCGGATGCTCTCGAAGGAAACCGAGGTTTTGTGGGAACCACTTCGCGCATTCCTGATTATAACTTCCGGCTGCTGATAAATGGGTCTTAGTGGAACTGTCGGCTGATGAATTTTAGGTAGGCCATACATAGCCGGTAACGAGGTTGCTGATGGATAGATACGCCTGTAGTCATCTTCCTCAAGAAGCTTTTTAGATTTGAGGCGATGCAGGAACCTTTGAAATCTGCTGAGATTAGACAAATTATTATCCGATTTAACGCGAGAGAACTTAGTCTTATCATCAAGAATGTGAAGCATTTTAGCACGATAGTCACTCTTATTCGCCAACTGCTCCGTTTCCTTTGTCGGGTTTCGAGATCACTATCGAAGAATCATCACGTAATGACTAGAGAGCCTTTCGATGCATTTCCAATAATGATGATGGGTGCCCGCTTTTTTGTTGAAAAAATGTAGTCACGTACAGTTCATATGAACCCATTAACTTCTGCTCAAATACAATACGGTTAGAGTTATTCAAACAATGTCGGATTTGCTTATATATATATATAAGATAAGACCTGAGCCATCCTGTTTCGGGATTACGTCCCTCATCAGTGATAACAATCAAGGAGGACCATATCGAAAACCACACAACAAAATTACTCAATCTGGCGTTTGGGCATTCAATACAATGAAAAGAAGGATAGCAGTTGCAAAAGAGAAAAAGAACAGACAAATGGAGTTAGCTAAATTAATTTCAAAAAAAACAAAGAAAACATTATGAAATAATGTAGCTGCGGATAGAAATAGCAATCCACGACCGGTTTCGCTCTCATTAGAGCTCGTCAGGTGAATATAGCTAATAAAAAGCTGAGCAGAAGATACAGAAATATAGCGAAAAAAAACAAACAAATGGATGAATAGTACTAGATAGAAAAGTATCAGATGGTAACGATGACAACTGATGGCCTTTTTGGATGCAATCAAATCAACGTCCAAATGAATTGAATAAGATAAAACAAATCTTTTCCAAAATTAGTATGCTGTTTGCTGAAAATGAATCAAGTTATCCTCAGATGTTCATAAAATCCAACCAATCAACACCATGAAACAATAAAAACATTCAATAGAGCAAGATCAAGAGATTAAAATTCCAAAACAGAATACTGCATCGCTAATCTCAACACAGTAACGAGATACCTTACAAACAACTTTTCACAATGCAGGTGGAAATCACGCGATCATCATTTGAATAAAATGATGTCAGCGCTAGTGTACCAGAGAGCTCAAACCATCTGGTGAGCAACGCACAATGCTACGATACACAAGACAGGTTCCCAAGAGTGCTCAAACCCTTGAGAGTGAGCATTATCATACAAGATAAGACCTGAGCCATCCTGAACCATATATTTTTTATATATATATTTTCTATATATATATTCAAACTTGGTACGAACTTGAAAGATATTAGGTTTTTTGAGAAAGAAGGAATAGTAGTCCTTGATTAAATAAATTGGTTTCAGTAGGCGAAAGATTATGCCTCGACAGATTGACTACTAACAATTTGAACTCGTAAAATGAATCGTTTATTGTTTTACTGCTTTAAACTACACCTTTTAAACCAGAAGCATTAGTAGTAAGACGCTTTAAACAGTAGTAATAAGACACGTAATAAAACTCGTTGTTATTAGTAAAAGCATCAGTAATTACAAGTTGGAATGTTGAAATGAAAGTTGGAATGTTGGAATGTTCTTTTAAGGACTTTGCTTTGATGTGATTTGTTTTAGTTTTCATGCACCTGATGAGACCCATAAGGTCGAAACATTGCGCTTTGTCGTGCATTATTTTGTGTTGCTGTTTACTGGTATTTTACACTGGTTGTGCTGAGTAAGTTTATGCATCAAATGTTTGGGTTTCTTACATCCTCGCCTGGGGAAGAGTGATTCTGCCCCCCTTTTGGTTAATACGGGTTAGGTAAAAAAAGTAAGGTGGGACATGCATAAGTCGCATTCACAACTAAAATATTCCTATGATGCTGTGATAGCTTATTAGGGTTGTGTATGTTGAAAAGTTCTTGAAATTTTGTATTATATTTGAATCTTGTGCTTTGCATAATTTCATTAGTAATTAGTCGTAAGACACGTAGTAGGACGCTTTAAATTAAAAGCATTAGAAAACTAACAGCGTTTTTTGACAATTGAACACACAACATTGATGCGTTGTTAGAAATGAAGGAATTGTTAGCGTATTTACGCTGATGAACCTAAAACATTGCAAATGGTTTAAAAAGTATGACACAACAAGGCGGATAGCAACGTTTAAAACTAGGAGATTCGTAACATTGTGTCAAGTTTTTACACCAAAATCGCTGAGCGGATAAATGCATTGTCTGATTTTTAAAGAACGTCCATCGTAGTCTAATAATTAATTGCCTGCATGACATATATTAGTATTTGCACGAATAGTCTTTATAGCACTTGATAACTTCAACGGCTTAAGAATGGCAATTGCAGTTCTTCGCATCCAGATTTTCGGAATTTTGGTTTGGTGCTTGCAGAAAGTCAAGAATTTGTTCAGCCACGTCTTAAGATTACTGCCGGGATGGAGTATTAGTTTAGAGCACATTGAGTCAGGGCCTGGAGCTTTTCCTGATGGGAGACGTCGGAGGACACAGGAAAAGTTTTCTGGGGTGAAATATTGAGTGATTCCTTTTTTTTTTGGTGTTGGTATTTTCCAAGTTCAGACATTGTGCTGTTCACAAGTCTGGTTGTTGCACGGTCCTTAACTTTGTAAACCCCATTTTTCACCAGCTGTGATGCTATTGACTTAGCTAAGATGGTGCAAGTACGCGCGATTTCGCTTGTTTCGGCCAGTTGGGTTGTTTACCGTGTTATATGCCAGTCGACTGGAGTGTGAGAAGTCTATCGTGTTAACAGCTTCTGTTCACCTATCACGTTGCTTTTCGTCAAGACGACTCAATAGTGCGATAGCAGCTGTATTAGTTGCCTCAACTGTGGGTGCCTGTAAGAAGGCATGGTGCAGTTTTCGCAATCTGCAGATTTTCAATTTTCACAACGTTGATATGCTTCATCTACGTTATTGGTATTTGGTGGGGAGAGGTGTTCGGCGAGTTCATTTGTGGCCCAACTGTATCGCTGTTAGCTAGCCTTTCAAAAATTTTATCGCTTGTATGGTGCGTTGGGCATTGGGGCCACCATTTTTTAGGCGGTGATTAGCGAGGGTCGGTATTGCGACCTAGAAAATTTTTCTATGACGCGCTTGTCATTAAACCTGTTGCTATTCCCTTGTAAACTCAAAAACACCAAGTCTGAAATGGTAATAGAGTTCCAACCACCAGAAAAGAAGCTAGAGGGCTTCCCTTAACCCATTAACCGCTGACGTTGCGTTTACGCAACATCAACTTTGAGTCGCTGTAAAAGTTTTTTGAAACAAGTTATTGCAATAATTTTTAGATTATTTTATCATTTGAACTTTCATAATGTCGCTTCCAGGAAGAATTTTCGAAAATCGAATTTTTTGTTTGTCAAATTAGCTGTTTTTTGCAAGCACTTTCACACCTTTTTGACCAGTTGTTTTTGTTTAGCCGAAAAGTTACGCTAAACTTATCGGAGCCGCAAAAGGTTTTATATACATTATCTACAAGAGCTTATCTACTCATATTTTATAAAAAAAAATGTAAAATTTTATTATTCGACGGTGATGTGTGAGGCAAAACTTTAGTGTTGCGTTTTCGCAACGTCAGCGTAATAGCGTTAGTGAATTAGGTCAATCGCTTTGTTGCACGCTGCATGGTTGTTTCAAGACAAAGGAACAATTAGACAGCGACGTTGAGCTAATTGCTACAGCGACATTGAGCTAATTGCTACTTTCTCCGGCCGAGTCTCTGGACTCCAGATTTGTTTACTTATCACCTAACACATTTCTACTGTTTCTTTTGTTCTTTGTTGAGATCTATTGCAAATAATTGGTCTCTTCTTCATGGGAAAAAAATGTTATTTCTTTGCAACGGTCTTCTGAGATCATTGGCATTACAGCATTTAGTCGTTTTACGAGTTCACAGTGCAGCTTCAGATATCAGCTATTCCAGGAGTTACAAGTTATATAGTCTTTTATTGAAATTGGTTTTTACTTACGGTGATCACTGGCAGAGTTCTTGTTTTGAAGGTGAGTGCACTTTTATAAGTATAAACGAATAAACTACAAAAGTAGATAAGAAGAATAAAAAATTATAATAGATATTTTCCAAGATGAATGATGAATTTTCAAGTAAATTAGGTTAGTACTGTAACTTTCTTATATTATCATGCAGATTTTCCAATGTCACAGAAAGTTTATCTTACGACCGCAGAAGCCATAGCTGATGTTGAGGAGTTGAGTGACGTCGATGACAACCAGATTGATGTGGTTATTGCTCCACCAGAAACATCGGTAGTGAGCGACGAAGAAGGTCTTGATGAGAACGATCTCGCTGAGAATGAGCTGTCGCTTCCTGATGCTGCAGGAATGATTGAAGTTCATCAGACGATCAGCGAAAAAATTGTCGACCGTCCGCAAAGTTCATCGCAACCGGCATCCAAGAGATCAAAGTCTAACACCAAATCCAGGCGTGCAAAATCTAAAAATTCTACAAAAAGATGGAGCGACAAACGTCCAGCATTCACTTCTTCTCCTGTTAGCAAAGAAGCAGAAGAGTTGGAAATAATGGAACTAGAATTAGCGGGAAAGTCGCCCACAGAGATTTTTGAATTTCTTTTTGATGAAGAAGTGTTCAACTTGCTAGTTGAGCAAAGCATTCTCTATGCGAAGCAAAACAACAGGCATGATTTTTCTTGTACTATTGCGGACATGAAAACGTTTGTTGGCTTTTTACTCTTCACTGGATATCATAAGCTGCCTCGTGAAGATATGTATTGGTCCCTTGATCCCGACTGCAATACAACTATTGTGCGAAATTCGCTATGTCGAAAACAGTTCAGAGACATGAAGAAAAATCTACACTTAAAAGATAACAGTGAACTTGATACCAACGACAAGCTGTCTAAAGTGAGGCCATACCTGAACTTGCTGAACTCAAAATATAAGCAGTTTGGCGTATTTCATTTTAACCTTTCAATCGACGAGCAGATGATTCCGTATCGTGGACGTCACTCAGCAAAGATGTTCATACAAGGCAAGCCAATCAGGTTTGGCTATAAGGCTTGGACTCTTGCATCATCGACTGGTTACATTTATACATTCGACATTTATGCAGGAAAGTCAAATAGTGATCAAGCTTCCGAATCTACCGGTACTCTTGGACTCGGCGGTAAAGTCGTCGTTGACTTGTTGCATAACGTTGACAGTGATTACCATGCTGTATATTTTGACAATTTTTTCACTTCTTTTGACTTGCTTACTCATCTGAAAAAGAATGGATACTTTGCATGCGGAACCATGCGAGAAAATCGCACGGGAAACTGTCCGCTGCAAGATAAAAAAGCGGTAGAGAAGAAAGCAAGAGGATGGTACGAATACAAATTCGAAGAAGAGCATGAGGTTTGCATCACACGGTGGAATGACAACAAAGCGGTAACTGTGGGTTCGAATTTTACAGGGGTAGAGCCGGTTGGAAACGTTTCGCGCTTCAGCCGAAGTGAGCGAAAGGATGTGCTAGTGAAGCAACCAAAGCTCATCACTGATTACAACAAATTCATGGGGGGCGTTGATCTTGCTGACAACATGGTGTCCAATTATAGAATTCGCGTGAGGAGCAAAAAGTGGTGGTGGCCAATTTTTTCTAATTATGTCGACGTCAGCATGGTCAACGCATGGCGGCTGTGGCAGTGCGCCCACCCACAAGAAAGCATGCAACTTCTGGACTTCAGACGCCAAGTTACAGTAAATTTATTGCAAACAAAGAAGGAGGTCGGTTCAAAAGCCACAGCAACAGGAAGGCCAAGCAGATTTTCCATTCAAGCCAGCATACCGACTGCTTCAACGAGCACACACTTTCTGACCAAATTTCCAAACAATCAACGTCGCAGATGTAGAGAATGCCACAGTCAAACACGTTTCACTTGTGAATTGTGTGTTGTAGCGTTGCACCAGAAATGCACTGTTGCCTTTCATACGAAATCAAAATAAACCAGACCAAAGGTTATTGCGTCTTCGCTTTCGTTTGCATATGTCTGGCAACGTAATATTCGAGCGCGCTGCAGCGGCGCACATATAATTTTTATTACCCCTAACCGCTGACGTTGCGCAAACGCAACACCTCCGATTTTATAATAAACAAACAAAAAAAAAAATTTTTTTTGCATATTTACCTACATTAGACCGATTAGAACAACATATTAAAAATTGGTTAGGATTACTTTACGGAAAACAGGTGCGGCGTTTAATGGGTTAAATTGTGTAGAAGATCTAAGAAACTGAATTCTAAAAAATCTAAAAGACATTCTGCTACTGAACATACAGGGCCTGACAGCAAACAAAATTTGCGTCGTAAGCAAAGTGGCCACCAGGCACAAGGCCCAGATCTTTCTTCTCCAAAAGACTCGCTAAAATCGCTAATTTGCTATTAACACTGTCTAGCGTTTAAAACTCAAGGAAACAGTCTTTCTGCATTGCACGACGTGCATCATTGTTTGCACGGACAGTCTCATAACATTTGTTAATGCTTTAAACTCGCAACACGAAAAAGCTACTTGCAATGCAAAGACGTTTTATTAAATCAAAAGCATTAGTACACTAATAGCGTTTTTTTGTTAACGCTTTGAACTCGCCACACGAAAAAACTATTTACAATGCAAAGACGCTTTATTAAATCAAAAGCAATAAATATGGGACGAAAATAGCTTAAGGAGGAAAAATTGGTGATTCTGCACGCTTATTAATTCTTGAGTCACTTTTTATTTAAAAATATGAGCCATTGCTTAACGTTGACTCCAAATCCGCTCCTCTTTACTTATTTAATTGTTAATTTAACTCTGTCAGTCTTTTTATTAGCTTTTGGTTTATGACGTTTTAATTATGATACTTATTTTGACCCGTTGCCTGAATTATGCTGTTACTTGTAGTTAGAATTGTAAATTCTAGTTCTTACAGTTTTGTACTGCCTTGCATACACTGCTGATGATGACAGCTGAATTTATGTTGTCGAAACGTCCAGTTTTGAGATTTACAGCGGCTTTATTTTTCCTCCTAAATCAAAAGCATTAGTAGACTAACACCTTTTTCTGACATTTGAAAAAACAACATTAATATGTCGTTGGCCATAAATGAATTTGTAATGTACTTACGCTGATAAGCATGAAGCATTGAAGATGGTTTCAAAAATTTCAAATTTTCTCACTGAAGTCGCTGAGCGAATGAAAACCTTTGTCTGACTTTAAAAAATATTAATGATAGTCTATTTCAAAAGTGGACAAACTTTTCACGCGAGGGGCCACATTGGCAAAAAAATTTTAACCAAAAAAAGGTCTACACGTCTTCAGATGTCCTGTTTTTTACTGAAAATTGGTGAAGAGCAAGAACCAAGGTCTTAATTCACAGTAGGAGTTTATATTTCTGTAAGTGCCCGCAAGCTGCATAGAATGGTCTCGCAAGCCGCATGCGGCCCGCGGGTTGCAGTTTGCTTCGCTCTACTTTAGACAGAAATAGACCAACAGCGTTTTTTTACATTTGAACAAACGACATTGATATATTGTTAGCATTGAATGAAATGTTAACCTGCTTACGCTGATAAGCTTAAAAAATTCTATAGGTTTTGACACTAAAAAACGGATAAAACAATATTTGATGTGTTAAATTTATTACACTAAAAAACAGATAGCAATATTTGATGTTTTTAAAGCAACAGCACTAATATAGTTCACAACATCGTATGTGGTTCTATAGTACAATTGCTGACTGGCTAATAACACTGTTAAGCGTTTAAAAATCAACGCTAATAAAGTAATTGCATTGTGTGACGTGATGCATGCTTGCACGGACGGTCATAGCATTTAATGACGCTATGAATTTGTGACATTAATGAGCTCTATATTCTATATATTGTAAAACGCTTGAAGCGGTTAGCATTGGTGAACTAACAGCGTTTCTTGACTCTTGAACACACAACATTAATAGCATTAAACAAATTGGTAGCATTAAACGAATCGGAAACTTAATTACTCACGCTGATGAGTTTATGGGAGTAAATCATTTTTAAAGACGTGACATTGAAGAACAGATCACAGTTTTTGATGTTTTAAACTAATGATACTGTCGAGCTTAGATCGTTGCATGATGTTCCGTACAAAAAATGCTGATTGGTTAACAACATCGTCTGACGTTTGAATATCATTGATTATATTTAATGCATAGTATGACACGTACCATTGCTTGCACGGACAGTCTCATAATAGGGTGATCTTTATTTTGCGATTTTCAACTTTTTATTGCAGACCCTCTCAAAAGTGTCCACAATCGTGAAAAAAACACTACCTGCAAAATTATTTTATAAAATATTGTTTAGAGTTTGCTCAAACGCTTCTGAAATTTTGACCTCTCTTCTCATATTGACTAGTAAAAGAACACTCATAGTAATGCCAATTTTGTGGTTTACATATCAATGACGTGTTTACCTTGCTACGTTTAGCAGCACAAAGCATGGCATCCGAATGCGTATATAGCAGACGCTGAAAAGATAACTGAGTCACAACAAAATGGAGTACCAGAAGCCATGGGAAAAAGAGTGGTATCTTCACTCTTCAATGTTTACTAATCTCACTTGCTTTAGTTATTCCATAAAATCTGCTAAGGAGCATTAGAAAAATTTTTATGTATTCAGCAACCAATTGAAGTAAAAATTGCATCTTTAGTGAGCAGCAAATCGTTTGCAACTGACAAAGGTTAAACAGTAGCTTGTGATTCGCGAAAACCGAAATGGTATGCTATTAATCAATTAAAAGCTCCAGGAACTCTGTTTGCAAGTTTAGCTTTTCAAAAACATCACGGTGTTTTTGTGAGGTAAATCCTTTTCATGCAGTGTTTCCAAATCAATCTTGATTCTCTTGGCGGGCTTTTGGCTTTTCATCGTTATAAACTGTATTCATAGCTAGCAACATCCGACGTTTTTCTGCTATTGGCACACCGTTATCACAAAGCACCAGAGCTACCGATTCTTTTGACAAGTACCAAAGACGTCTTGATATTTTTGATAACATTTCTTGTAAATAAGCTGCAGGGCTTATAAGCAGGTTAGATTGTCATTTGGTGCTTTAACAGCAAGATGAGAATGAGTCCAAGGCTTTACAATTACATGCAATGCTGCGAAAAATACGCAGATTTCTTAATCTTCGACTCTTTTTTGATGTTAATTTGAATTGAGATCTTAAGTCCAACCCTAAAAGATCAAAAATCTTCACCATCCGACGTTCATGGTGCACATTATCTGGGTGAGAAAAATTAACCCCTCGAGAAGAAAATAAATGCCAGCTCAAGTACTTCGCGGTAGTCATCTATTGGTTGTGAATCCTAAAGTGCATTGCTAATAAATTCAGTAATATTATTTTTTAACAGGCTACACACTAATTCGCTTGCCATACCATCACTCATTCCATTTTCAAACTTCTGTTTGTCAATCATTCCCATCCACCTTGGGGTCTTTTAAACAACAAGATTTTCAAGAGCAGATGAAAACCTCATTGCTTCTTTAAATGTAACTCTTGCCACAAGCTGTCAGATATGTTGATAAAAAATGATTTCACCAACAGGCGAGCGAAAGAAAAGATACAAAGTTTCAACTTCAAATTGTTTTTGTAAAATTAATTATAAGTGCAAGATAAGAACGATTTACAGTGGCTTATGATTAATATAAAAATCGAATGGCCGGACAGTGTTTTCTCCTCTCATATAGAGTAGAATGCACATTTATGCGCAGCGATCTTGAATGTGAAATAGCTGGATTTGAAATATGGTTTCAATAGTAGTGGTTTCACTAGGCGCGGTTTGTGGTTTCACAAGGCGCGGAGACGTTTCAAAGGCTGTTGCTCATAAAATGCAATAAAGTAGTCGTTAAAAAATTGTTCGTGTGCTTGCTTTATATTTTCGATTTTGTTGTTCTTCGTGTTATCCAATAAAAATTATGTTTTTTGCATCTTGTACTGTCATTTTTGAAGTTAGCTACACTTTTACTTTATTTTACGCATTTCTTGAGAGAAAATATTTTGAACAAGTTGCCTCTTGCTAAACCTACAGTACTTATTGTTTTAAACGCATGATTATAATAATCTGGCTGACCAAGTATCGAATTAGTAAAGATGGCTGATGAGTGGCGACACTGGTGAGTATACTGGTGACTGGTAAGTTGGATTGAATTAGAATTTTGAATTTGAATTCTTCATGAATTTGAGTTTCGTTTTCTCAAAGTCAATGAATCTGAATTTGAATTTCGTTTTTTCAACGTGAATAAATTTAAATTTGATTTTCGTTTTTTCAAAGTCAATGAATCTGAATTTGATTTTCTGTTTTTCAAAGTCAGTGAATTTAAATTTGAATTTAAATTTTAAACTTAGGAAAAAGATGAATGGATCCCAACCCTACTTGCTATCCGTCGTTTAGTATCATTTCATCAAAACGATTTTTATTGTTTTAGGTTTAACAGCGTTTGTGAGTTAACAATTTATTCAGTGTTGTTTGTTAAGGTGTCAAGAAACGCTATTAGTTGACTAATGCCTATTATTTAAAGCATCTTGTATTTTGAATAGCGCATTTATGTTACTAGTTTAAAATGCCATGAAAGGCTACATGACTGTACGTACACGTCATACAATAAAATTAGGCTATTAGGATTGATTTCACAATGACACTAGCCAGTCAGCGATTTTAGTAAAAAACCTTCACACAGTGTCATAAGCTTTTGTTTGCGTCCTGGTTTAAAACATCAAACCTTGCTGTTCTTACTTCAGTGTCATAACTTCAAAATTGAACTAATGTTTCAGGCTTGTCAACCTAAGTAAGTCAACAATTCATTCAGTGCTAACAGCATGTCACTGTGGTTTATTCAACCATCCAAAAACGTTGTTGGTCTACAAATGTTTAGAGTATAAAATGTGTTACACCGTAATTAGCCCATTAGTGGTACAAGTTCAGACCAGAGCGTAATCAATGGCTATAAAACTGTCAGTGTTAAAAATATTACTTGTCATATAATGCAATTAGACTATTAGTAATATATTACACTGTTATTACCAGTTATATAACTCAATATGATTATGACCGGTAATATTTATTACATGTATTACATTGTTATTACCAGTCATATAATTCAATATGATTATGACTGGTAATATTCATTATATATTTATATAATATTACCAGTCATAATCATATAATGTATATTGCGTATTCATAACATACCTCATAATCATATAGTGCATATTACCAGTCATATAACGCAATTAGACTTTGACTAAAAATTAGACTATTAATAAACGACGGACAGCAAGTGGTTGATGTTTTAAAACTAAGATTTAACATTGTACAAAGTTTCACACTAATTACGATGGTTGACTGATGACATTGTCTAACAATTACATTACATCACTAATAATCTAATTGCATTGCTTGACGTGCATTGCATTGCTTAAAGCATTTTGCATTGCTTAAAATGTTTGATGACGTTCAGAGCTTGTAACACTAATGGGCAAATCACAATGCAAAACGATATAAACTATGAGCATTGGCAGACAAAGGGTCTTGTGGTTAATTTACCAAACGCGTGGATATGTTTTGGCATGGAGTGATTGGCATTGATATGCTGTTGGCATTGAATAAAGTGTAAACGGGTGAAGTACATCACTAATTGTTTGCATGCATTGTATAACTTGTATTTCTGTTTGCACTAGCAGTCGTATAGCATTTAGTGACATTGTGAAATTGTTGCATTATTAGTCTAAATACGTTGTAAAACACTTTATATTTTAAGCATTAGTACAGTAACAAAGCATTTTGGTGTTTGAACGAACGACAGTGATATGTTGTTAGCCTTAAATCACATGTTGACCTGTTTAAGCTGACAAGGCTGAAACATTCAATTAGTTTTGAAATCATGACATTAAAAGACGGATTTCCATATTTGCACTTTTAAACCAAAAACGCTAAAAAAGCTAATGAAATTGCATCAGGTTTTTCACTAAAATTGTTGATTGGCTAATAACATTGTTTGAAATTGAAAACTCAACCCTAATCGTCTTTATGTGGCCCGCCCTTGCAGATGTGGATTACGTTGCGCTTTATTAGAGTTTTAACTTTTTTTACTGCAGTGAGTATGACCAAGGCATTAACGCCCACTTTACTTGTTGAGGTCAACTAATCACTTGCAAAAAAAGTGTGCGGCATGTTTTTCATTGCCTACCTACTCTTGTTTGTTGCTGTTTACGAGTATGTTTGTCTCCTCACGTTCAATGCGTCGCACATGGATTTCAACGTACTTCTCACGCGCTGTTTGATCCATTGTTTGATCACATATGACATAAAAAAAATGAATTACGCTTTTACGCTTCGCAGTCCGGAAAGCCATATTTATGAAAATAAACGCGTGAAAAGAGGGTTATTCATACTGCATTTTATAACCAGGTTTACCCCATGTTCTAAAAAAATCTCAGAGGGAAACAGCTAAAAACCAATATAACATTCGACTATTAAATAAAGTCTCTTCAGTGGTGCCTAGATGTGCGGGCCGTATGTTGTGCAGGCCTGGAGTAGAGGCTTAGATTTGGAGCGTGTAGTTCTTTTGAAGGTTAGAATTTTTTTTTTTTCAGGAAGGTGGGAGGTTGCTATGCTGCACTGATGAGACCATAATAAGGTCGAAACGCGTCTGCAGCTGCAAATGAGTGGGTTGCCATAGAAGCTTCTAGTGATGTGGGCTAGTTAGGCTACCGGGAACTTAGTTGTGGGTTAGTAGTTATAGGTTCTTTCATTGGGTATCGTTGTTTGGGGCCAAAAACTTGAGTTTGATATAGAAGTAACCTTTAAAGGTGCTAGGTAGAATGCATTGTATGTTGATGGATTTACTTCATGGATTTGAAGTTTTAAGCACCACTGAAGAGACTTTATTTAATAGTCGAAACGTATCCCGTCTGGTGCAAAATAATAACAATATAACATTAAAAATACCTAAAAACTAAAAAAATGGACATTCCTCTTTTAATTATTGCTCTTCATCCTGGCCACGTAAAGGATTTGACCAGCCCGGTAACGTAACCACACGAGTGGATACGTACCACAAAGGCTAAATTTTTTAAAATATATTTATTCGAAGGGATGAGTGATCCCGGCAAGATCATTCGTTTTTGAAGATGAACATATCTTACCTGGGGGCGGCTGATGAGAGCTAATAGCCTAAAACAGCGCTATCTCGTTCAACGGTATTAGAAGTACCTGCTGAGTGTGAAATACAATAATTTGTGTTTAATATGAATGAGTTTATTCCACACCAAGAAAAGTTTCCTTTTTTGTAATGAAAGTGTGGAGCCCGCGGCTGCAACATTTTTTCAAATGCGGTCCTCCGCAGGAAAAGTTTGTCTACCCCTCAGCTGTTTGCATTGTATGACGTGCAAGCATTGTTTGCACATACCTTCTTCCTGTCACATAGCATTTGATGACAATTCGAACTAATCACACAAATAGATTTTTTAGAATCCAATACGCTTTAAAACCATAAACATTAGTAGATCAACAGCGTTTTTTGACATTTCAAAAAACAACATGGTAATGCTGTTAGCATTGAAACAAGTGTTAACCCTTATTGTTGATCAAACTGAAACAAAAAATTTGTTTACGACGGATAAGCAACACTTGATGCTCTAAACCAGGGGTGACGAACCTATTTGCTATCGCGGGCCACTTTGTTACTTACCAATAAGCAAGCGGGCCGCATAACTTTTTAGTCATAAACAGTGGCGTAGCGAGAAATTTTAAAAAGAGGAAGCCATAATTTCCATATTTCTTTAAAGCGTTTTTTTTTCGGCAGAACAAATTTGAAAATGATTGAGAAACAAGAAAAGCTCTTGGAGGGTCCGGTGGCATGCTCTCTCGGAAATTTTTTGAAAATTTACATGCTGTAATGGCTATTTGTAGTGCTTTTTGAATAATCCTCAGGCAAATTTTGTTTAAATTTTTTGGCCCTGATTCTGAGTGCTTTGCCAAATATGATGCATTTGGCGCGCAAATTTTCGATTATGCGTGCTTAAGGCGTAAGGCTTATCGCTCTCGAAGAGGTTCGAAGTTATGGAAAAATTGCATACATCAAAAACTATTTTGAAAGTGGCTGGTGGGAGGATGCATACCTCTCATCCTAACCCTTAGATTAGCCACTGGCCACAAGCTACAGAAACCATCAAAAGAGTCGGGCATGTTTCAGTCACTTGGCACCATTAGTTTTGTTCTTTTTTTACTAAAAGACAGAGTCAAAAAGGGGGAAGGATGGCACAATGGTCCCCCTCTGAATACGCTCCTGGTCATAAACATATCGGTCCAATCTTTTTGAAATACTCTTTTTTCATCTACAATATTTCGTTTTTTCGCTAAAGACATCGCTGAAGACAAGCGGCTAATTAAATATTGATTAAAAAACAGATTAACAAATGCCTTAAGAAAGCAGTAAAATTTGCATATGATAAATGGTACTGCCACCTCACCAATTCATTTCCGCAAACTCACATAATTCCTACTACTGTAAGGCAAGCTAAGCTCTCACTCGAATAGTTACTCGTAAACTGCTGCACTATGCTGAAGCTGCAACGGACTCGAGTTATCTTATTATTATTTCATAACGATGGATGAACTGCTGAATCCTGAAACAGATGACTTGTATTGAGCGTTTATATAATTACTGTGTGATACGCGCTTGATTAAATCAGGGGCTCAGCTTTTGGTATCGCATTACAAAGATTAGACGGGAAAAAAAATGTTTAAAAGTACTGGTCTCGCCAAAATGTTCGCGGGCCGCAAGAAATTCTTTCGCGGGCCGCATGTTCGTCACCTCTGCTCTAAACTAAGAACACCCATAAAGCTCATAACTATCATTGAAGTTGCGTATTAAGCTTATTGGTTGCCTAATAACTTTGACTGAGAATTGCGTCATATCATCAAAACGAATTTCATTGTTTTAGGCTTGATAGCGTTTTCAGGTTAACAATTCATTCAATGCTAACGGCCTACCAATGTCGTTTGTTGAAATGTAAAAAAGCGCTGTTAGTCCACTAATGTTTGCTGTTTAAAGCGTCTTGTATTTTGAATAGCTCATTAGCTTTATTAGTTCAGAATGTTCTCAATTTTTATAACACTGTAAATGCAAACAATTATGCACGCTATACAAAGCAATTAGACTATTAGGGTTGATTTTTAAATGTCAGTCAATGTTATTAGCCAGTCAGCAATTTTAAGAAAGCACCTCAAATTATGTCATGAGCTTTTTTACTGTTCTTAGTTTGAAAAATCAAATATTGCTAGCTGTCCTTCAATGTGATGTTTTCAAAAGTGATTACATTTTTCAGGCTTGTTCGCTTAAGTAAACTAAAATTTTGTTCATTGCTTACCGGATATTACTGTTGTTTGTTCAAACACCAAAAAACGCTGTTGGTTTATCAATGTTTAGAGTATGAAGCGTTTCTATTTGCAATCAGCCCGGTAGTGTTACAAGTTCAGAGTGTCATGAAAACATTGGTGAAGTGCAAACATAGATACACGTCATACTTAGCATGTAAACAATTAGTGATGTTTTTTAAACATTAACAATTCATTTAATGCCAACAACATAGCAATGTCAATCACTCAATGCCAACGACATGACAATATCCTTTGTTAAATTGTCAAGAATTACAAAATTAGTCTAACCATGCTTACAGTTTAAAGCGTCTTGCATTCTAATTAGCCCAGTAGTGTTGCTAGTTTAAAAGTGTCATTAAATTCTGTAAGACTGTAAGTGCAAGCAATGATGCACGTCGTGCAACACTATTAAGAATGTTTTTTAAACGTCACACAATGTCCTTAGCCAATCAGAGATTTTTCTTAAAAAAATCTATACAATGTTGTGAATTATTACTGTTATTACTTTGTGATTTTATATTGTGATTTGCCCATTAGTGTTAATTTCAGAAAGTCCACAGATGCTTTAAGACTGTCAATGCAAACAATGATGCATGTTTACAATGCAATTGGACAATTAGTAATGTATCGCACTTGCAATTGTCAGACAATGTTATTAACCAATCATTAAGTCTAATGTGAAACTTCGAACAATGTCATGACCTTCATTTGTGTTCTGGCTGTAAAGCATTAAATGTTTGCTATTCGTCGTTTAGAGCGTGTCATATCATCAAAACAATTTTCGTTGCTTTAGGTTTAACACCGTTTGTAGGTTAGCAATTCATCAATGCCAACAAGCTAATTGCCCCGTAGAGGGAGACAGCGCTGTTTCTGGCTATTAGCCTTCATCAGCCGCCCTCGGGAAAAAAAATATTCATTTTCCAGGACGAATGATCTTGCCAGGATCACTCATCCCTTCGGATAAATGTTTCGTAAAGAATTTAACTTTTGTGGTACGTATCCACTCGTATGGCTACGTCACCATTCCAATCAAACTCTTTACTTGCTTTTTAGGACATTGTTTTGTAGTTGTTAAGCTAATTGCCGTTTGTAAAGGCACAATAAACGCGGCTGTTAGTCGACTAATGCTTATAGTTTAAACCAGGGATGTCCAACCTGCGGCCCACTTAATGTTTGGATGCGGCTCACTATCGACTCATTAAAAAATAATTTGGCAATTTTATTAAGTAGTAAGCACAAGAATCTTCACGTAGTTTGACCAAAATACTTTATATTTAATGAATACAGTGATTAACATAAACAATTTTAAGTCATTGTGACCCATGCATTTTTGAAAATCCATTTGGTTTATTACTTTTTCACAACAATAGCTGACTCAAATTTGGAAACCTTTTCTACGACGGTGATTAAATTTGCTACAACTTGAAACCCTGCGCTTTTTCGACTTGAAGCACTGTTTGGGCCTGAAGTACTTTGAAAAATCTTTTGTTAGCTGTTGTAACTGCATGGTGTGTCGATACTATTTTTTATAGAGAACAAATTTGTAGAAACCTTGCTTATAACACATGTTCTCATCTTGAAAAATTTTTGATTTGTCGTAAAACCCACCATTTGCTCATAAACATTATTTTAAGTTTTTAGACGTGGCTGTTGCAGTCGTCATGCATTTGAGTGAAGGCCATCTTGCTGAAACTAAATTATCATTTTTGAAATGGTTATTGGCCGTGGTATCCTTTGACGCCGCTAACTTGACGGTGTCAATTGACGACTTCAACTTTTCGTTGACGCTACCTGATGCGCCGTCACTTTTGAAAAAGTCGACTTTGGGCATACACGATAGGCCATAAAAGTTTAGCTGTTTCAGCGTCAAGCGTCAATTTTTAAATTACAATCATAGACTCACGCAGGATGGTCACCGCGCCATGCTCCCTCTCCCTTGGCTCTGGCGTTCAAGAAATTTGTAATAAGCTAAATCTAACTTTTAGTTGACAAATACTCAAATTAATAATGGTTGCAGCCTCCTTTCATTTATTTTAGTCAAACTTCTGTTCTCAAAGATCGAGCATCGGTTACTGATCTATTTTTGAATTCCGTATGAGTCTGTAGTGACTTCACTCACTTGCAGGTACCAGTATGTCCTCTTTAGATAAAAAGTGTGCTAAAATGAGTGTTTTTCGATTAAAAATTGTAAAAAATTTTTAGGCGGGCTGGGGCTAACGCCCCCAGGCCCCCACACCTTTATCAAAACGTGGGTGCGCCTCTGATTACTATAGCAATCTTTCGTTTCCTGCAAAACAAGCAAAATTTTCAAGCTAAAAACGCTGCGAATTGCGGTCAATGAAATTTTCCATTGTATTAAGATATTGTGGTGATTTTGCGACCCAGTTAAATATTTTAGTTTGCAATGCGGCCCATTTAATTAAAAGGTTGAACAATCCCTGGTTTAAACCGCCTTGCATTTTGAATAACCTATTTTTTTACTACTTCAGATTGTCATTAAATGCTATATCACTGTACGTGCAAACAATAGTACACATCATGCAATGCAATCAGACTGTTACGGTTGATTTTTAAACGTCAGACAATTTGATTAGCCAGTCAGCGATTTTGGTAAAAAATTTCACTCAATGTTATGAGCTTTTTTTGTGTTCTTGGTTTAACACATGAAATATTGCTATCCTTCCTTCAGTGTCATATCTTCAAGATTGATTTAATGTTTTAGGCCAGTCAGCCTAAACAGGTTAAGTATTCATTGAATGCTAACAGCATATCACTGTCGTTTGTTCAAACATCAAAAAACGTTGTTAGTCTGCCAATGTTTAGAATATCAAGCGTTTTAAAGTATAATAGCGTTACAAGTTTAATAGTGTTACAAGTTTAAGGCGTTATGAAATGTTATTATTTTTTAGTTTTCAATGTTATTTTTTAGTGCAAACAATATTAACAATTATATAATGCAAGTAGACTATTAGTGATGAATTGTAATTGTCAGTAGCCAACCATCGAGTCTAAACTTCATGCATAGTTACGAGCTTTATTGGTCTTTTTAGCTTAAAACATCAAGCGTTTGTTATGTTATCAAAACAAATTGCATTGTTTTAGGCTTATCAGCGTTAATAGTGAACAATTCATGCAATGTTAACAACATTTCAATCTCAGTTTTTTCAACGTCAAGAAAAACCGTTAGTTTGCTAATGCTTATAGTTTAAAGCTTCCTGCATTTTAAATAATCTGTGTTATTAGTTCAGATTGTCATCAAATGCTGTATGATTGTATGTGCAAACAATGATGCATGTCATGCAATGCAAATAGATTATTAGGATTAATTTTTAAACTTCAAACAATATTATTAGCCAATCAGTGATTTTAGTAAAAACTCTCATGCAATCTCATACGTTTTTTTGCTGTTTTATAACATCAAATATTGCTGTGGTGCTTTTAATGTCATATTTTTGAAACTGACCGAATGTTTTAGATCTGTCAGGTTAGCAAGGTTAACTATTAATTCATGATTATCAACATATCACTGTTGTTCATTTAAACATCAAAACGCGCTGTTAGTCTACCAATGTTTGGAGTATAAAGTATTTTACAATGCAGTTAGCCCAAAAGTGCTGCAACAAGTTCAGAGCGTCATTCAATGTTATAAAGCCTGGTCTACACTGAGGCCGTGTCAGGCTGCGAAAAGTCAAGTCAAGCCAAACGACGTGTCTACACTGGAACTGTAAAATGGTCAGACACGACGTGCTTTTTAAGTTGATGCAATCAACTTAAAAAGTACACATATCAACTTAAAAAGTACACAGAAGATAACGGTATGGAGCTGGCAGAGTGGTTGGTGCATTGGGCAGCATGAAGAACAAATATACACTGATACAGTTGTCTGCTTGTTTGCTAATTATTAGGCCAGAGCCCTACGGCTGTATTCATTGGAACCCAAGATCCTAATCAAACAAGTCAAGTCAATTTTATTTGTTTACTGAAATAGTCATGAAATAGTCCTGTACACAAAAACTTTTAACATGATAAAACAGTACAAAGGTTAGTTTGATTAGTGATTAAACAGTGGCAAACTGGACAACGCAAGACCATTTCCTGATCATCTGAGTCAAGCTGCCTATATCCAACAGACGTAAAATTCTCAAATTTGTACACCAGAAATTTTTGGAGCTGGAGAAGGTTGTTGTTGAGCAGGGGTAGGAGATTCTGAAGTTGTTGGGTTTGTTGCAGGCATCTACACTAACCCTCCTGTGAGTTTAGTCAGGGAATCCAACAACTAATAGAATGAGTCTGCCAAAGGCAGCAGTCCCCTTCAATGGGGTATCTTTATCTACTACACACAAATGTATCTGAAATCATAATCAAATAGAATTGATTAGTACACAACAATGGCGTGGCAGATTACACACGAGTACACACATAATGTAATACACTTAATAATATTAGTAACTATGGTGTTATCATGACATAATGCCAAAACGTAAATTTTATTTAAACAGGTAAAGTAAGTTTTTTTGTCACATCTATCATTCTACATCAACAGTTCCTCTTAATCACTTCACATGATTACTCATGACTAATGTTGTTACACTTAAACTATTGCAGCACTATGGTCCAGATCCAGCGCATATAAAGACAACCAATAGGTGTGCACAAATAAAATGTACAATATGCAGTCATGCACAAACAAGATTGTGGGCATTTATCCCATGCACAATCCAGGTGCAAATAACGAACAGATATGCAAGTTATTGGTCTGAAAGGCGAGACACAATGCCATATTGATCAGTCATTTTTCAAGAGGCTTAGGACCTCATTAAGAAAAAACTAAGAGGGTGTGTACTTAGCTATGCACAATCAGTACGCCGCAACACGAATTAAGCCTTATGATGTGCCTGGTTATGCAATTATAGTTGCCATCATGTCTCAACAAAGTTGGTTGTCAAACTACTTTGGGTTCAGTATTAATAACACAAGGTAAACAAAGCAAACAATGCACAAATAGTCATAATTGTATTCCCTAAGAAATAAGGCTCACTCTCATATAACACATGTTAAATAATAGGGTCTCTCTATTACAAGTTACATCACGCATTCCCTTCCGAGACTTTATTCCTATCTCTTTGCGTTTCCCTTTCATCATCTAACATTCGCCAAACACAGACACTTGCTCATAAACCAAAGTTACAACATATCACAATCTAAGTTACACTGCCTTTAGCAACAACTTCTTAAAAGTTCAATAGCAAGTCTAACTTAATGGCTTAAGGCCACATAATTAAGGCCAAAACATCTTAAATGTGTTAATAAGCATTCTCAATCACATCATGGAAAAAGTGTAAAACAACTTCCACCTTCATTCACACTTCGTGAAAAGTTTAATATTGTTAGAGGATCTCGTTAACATTTTACAGTTTGCTTCTTTCTACAACGCAAAATTTCTAATAATACTGAATATTTTTTTAATGAAGCCACGGCCTGCAGTTCTTTTCCATAGTACTAATAGTAGGTCGTTCATTATCAATTACCCGTATAATACCTGCGCTGTATAATACATGGTCTATAGCCTAGTTGTAATACCAAATTTAACAGTTTAACAAAATGTGATTGATCCAACACTGCTAGCTTTTGCATATATAGTACCAAAATCAATTCGATTAATTTGGCAGCATTTATTAATAAAACTCCAACGGTCCGTTTCACGCTTACGCGATCATCAGGGAGCCTAAACAAAGAAAATCTTTAGAATTTAACGCAAGGGTACTCACCAAAGTTCAATACAGTTAACAAAACCTACACTAAAGCGACTGCCAATTCACAGACTCAACGCGCCGTTCGGCCTTCCTCATTTGAACTGATTACTAAATTAAGTGCGAAAAATCTGCCATGCTGCTTTACTAGATCCGTTCAATTCTCATCAAGCTTACTAAAATCTGTACATGAATAAATTATCTTATCTTATAACCGTGGGAATGTTGTGACAGCTGATTACTAGGATAAAGGCCATTATGACAAAATTACAAATTAAGCGGTTATGACATAATAGAAAATGTTACACCATGAAAGGGTATGGAATGAAAGGCAGTGCAAACTACATAAAAGCGAAGTAGCAGTAGAAACAAGTCAAAAGCGTTGCAAACAATACACGGCTCATAAAAAAAAAATGCTTGTGATAGGCCTAGCTCAAATTGTGTGGTATTAAAGTTTTTCAGTTTAAATTTATTTTTGTGCCTACATTTAGATATAATTTCCGAGCGCTTGTTCAATAAATTTTCATCTCTTCCGGCATTTAAAATAATAAATTTCTCATCTGAGCACAGATTGCATCTTCTTCTGCTCATTTGATTAGGGTGTTGACTTTTTCTTGATTGACCATTTCACGGTTGGATTAAAACCTCTATTGACGGATGAACAATAAAATTTGGAAAGCTCTGTGGCACTTGACTTATGCGGATGTCGGAATGAATAAGTATGATTGTTATATCTGCTTTTAAATTCAGGTTCACAGCTGCCATAATAAATTCAAGAATCTTTGCTTTTTTTAGAAGCGCTAATACGGTAAGTATCAGCACAGGTATTAAAGCGTCTGCAGAATGAGTTTTGATTTGCTGGCAAGTGGGACGTCGTTGGCAAATGGCTTGCGTTGGTGATATGGTCTGGTAATGCAGACAAACTGCTATTCGCTCCTCCAGAAGCTAAAACTGGAGTTACATGTTTATTTGAAATTTCTGCTTTATAGACTATGCAACGAGTATTACAGCGACCATTAAATGGGCAGAGTTGTTTATTTCTGCAATTACAAAGTTTTTCTTCCTCAGATGCTTGGGCTAGTTCCAAAATACGTTGGTTATGATTGTTAATAATAAATCCAACGTTTGGCATGCAGCTGTAGTTAACTTTAATATTGTTTTTATTACAAACTTTTCTTAACTTGTAGTTTTTGGTGAAGTGCTTTTGGACTAATTTCAAAAATTCTTTTCCGATGTTACTTTTAACGTGTTTACTGAACGGTGGATTGAACCAAATAATGTTACGCGATCTGTTCCTATGTCTTATGACGGTATCTGTAGTACCAAAATCATTCTTTCAGCAGCTATAAATTCAGAAAAGTTTTCTCGAGGCTACTCATTATTAATAAACCAAGGTCCAATGGGCCAACGGGATAGGTTGCCAACATATCATTCTGGTTTTATTTTTACTACAGTGAGGTACTAACAACCTTGCCTACTGACATTTCAAAAATCAATACTTTCAAATCACTACCTTACAGAAAAAAAACTCCTCAAGCTTCAGTACCATCCTTCACTACAAACCAACCCGCCAACTTTCAACACTGCTGAATAAGCTTAGTTCAACATCTCGTATCAATTTTTTTGGCTGCTGAAGACTTGGAATGTAATTTATTTTAACCAAACAAATCGGAATTGAATAACCCTTTGGTCTCTGCAAAACTTGTTTTCAAAAAAACAAAAAAAAAAACTAAATGTAGGGCCTACACTAATCAAGTAGTTGGACACCGGTAGGTTGCCATTCTGGCCTGCGTATAGCTTGGATTTTTATGCAGCCAACTGAAATTTTAAAATACAATCCTTTGCTATTTTCTTCTGCCTGTTTATCTAGAAAATCTCACCAAGACGAAGTGTTTCTTCACCCAATAGTCTAAAACTACTAGCTTAAACCTGTATCTGAAAAATGGTAAACTTCCGGTCGCAGCAAGTTTCGATCGCAGCAACCTGAGAAGAAGCAAACAAAGCGTGAAATTTTTTTCGGCTGTGCGCGGCTGAGCGGGATACATGTCATGCGCCGCGCAAAACTCCATTTTAATAAAACAAACTAACTTTTGCGCCTCACTCAGCCTAAGTGTAAACCGGGCTTAAGACTGTTAGTGGACAAATAGTGATGTTTTTTGCACGTTAACAATTTATTCAATGCCAAAACACACCAACGTCATTTGTTGAAATGTCAAAAACACTTATTCTACCAATGCCTTTAGCTTAAATTGTCTTACATTGTAACTATTCCTTTAACGTTGTACAAGTTCAAAGCGCCATCAAATGCTTTAAGATTGTCGGTGCAAACAATCATGCACGTCACGTAATGCTATGAGATCGTCGTCGTCGTCTTGTGGTTGGGCATCCTCTTCCAATGGTTTAGACGTTGACGGCGTTGATTTTAAGCCAGCGTCGGGTGTCATCATCCAGGGCCAACAGACCTTGTATTCCTTTTGGTGCACGATGTAGGGGGCATGTAGAAATGATGTAGTCTGCAGTTTGCTCAGAGGCACCACACTCACAATTCGGTGAAGGAGCAATACCCCATTTGTACATGGATGAATGGAATCGCCCTACGCCAGTCCGCAGACGATTCAGTTTTACCCAAGATGTTCTGGGCAAACCCATTCCAAGAGGCTTAGAACTGACCCTGGGAATAAAAGCATGAAGCCTTGATGCACTTTTCAAGTACTCCATGTTCCATACATAATCCATCCATTGCGCTGCGCGAATGTCTGATTCGGTCAGACTATCCAGTAGTTTCTGTGCAGCGGATACAAACGGGCGTCTTGATTGGAGCCTTTCTGGTGCGCATTTTGTTTCCCGACCAGCTGCGCATGTAGAATATGATCAGGGTTAAGGGTGACGCGGTTAGCCAGGGAGAGTGTCGCTCCGCGACGGCGAAGCTCAGAGGACTGGCAAGTAGTCCGTTGGAGTGGGTCGCAGACATCCAGCGACAATGCGCAAGGCGTCATTCAAAACACTGCCGATTAGCCGAGTATGAGCACTACGACACCAAACAGGTGCGCAGTACTCAGCTATGGAGTAAACCAGGGACAAGGCGGCTGTTCGCAATGTTTTGGCTCCTGCACCCCATCCCCAGCCTGCAAGTCGCCTCAACAGTGTGACGCGAGTGGAAAGTTTCTTGCGCAATGCCTCTAGGTGATGACGGAAAGTGAGCGACCTGTCCAGCTTTACACCAAGGTAGATTGGAGTTGGACAGTATGGCAATAGTTTGCCGTTGTTAAAAATTTTGAGCTCACGTTTCGCCTCTCGGTTGTTTAAATGAGCGGCTGAGCTTCAGCCTTCAAGTCTGGAGATACGCTGAAAGTGTTGTCATGTCTTGGCTTAGAGTGCCCTCCAAAGTCTTCCAGTCTTTCGAGGTATGCATCAAAGCCAAATCGTCGGCATACGCATACAGATCGTGAAATTGTGGAAGGCAGATCGTATGTGTAGATGTTAAAAAGGAGGGGAGCCAAGACTGATCCCTGTGGGAGGCCATTTCGCAAACGTCGTAACCTGCTTCGCTTGCTGTCACCGATAAAAAAGGTGAAACTTCTATTCCGGATAAGTTCCATAATCATCTGCATCATGTGTTTATCAGGAAGGAGTCTCAGCAGCTTACAGGTGAGGCCATGATGCCAGACAGTGTCATAAGCAGCTGTCAGATCGACAAAAACAGCACCGGCCTTCTTCTTGGTCTCAAATGAGTTCTCGATGTGTTGGGTAAGTAGAACAGTTTGGTCTACTGTGGACCTCCCCTGTCGGAACCCAGCTTGCTCCCAAGGAAGAAGCGGGTCGACAATGGGCTCGATACGGGTGTAAATGAGCTTCTCGAGGATCTTGTAGGGGACACAGAGCAAAGAGATGGGGCGATAGCTCTTGGGGTCCTCTACAGGTTTCATTGGTGTGGGTATCGCGACTACCAACGCTCTTCTCCAGATTTTTGGAATTTTGAGGTGGTGCAAACAGGATGAAAGAAAGCCACACAGCCAGGATTTCAGGGCAGCTCCAGCATGGAGCAAAAGCTCAGGGCAGATAGAGTCTGGGCCTGGAGCTTTTCCTGGTTTCAGATGTATGAGGGCGGCTGCGAATTCTAAGGGAGTAAAGCTTTCACAGACATTCACTGCACTTGTAGGGGCTCTCCAAAGATCAGACACTTCTTGAGACACAAGCCGGGATGACGTGGGATCAATATCCTCGTATTTGCTGTTATTGACCAGTATTGATGCGATGGCATTGGCTGGAACGGCACAGTGCCAAAAGAAGCGTCGTGATCTACCAGTAAAGTTGTTTAGTATGCTCCATGCTTTACGGCTGGAGTGAGAAAAGTCGATGGTTTGGACTGCCTCTGACCATCGGTCCCTGCGTTTTCTATCAAGCCTGAACAGCAGAGCAGAAGCAGCCCTGCTAGAGTCAGATCCCTCAGGCGATTGCAGGAACATCTGATAGAGGTTCTCACACTCAGCATCCCAACACGGAATGTGGTCGTTTCGTCGACCACGTGGGATATACTTTTTGGCTGCTGTGCTGATGACATTACAAAAGCTGCTGTGCTGATGCTTTTGCTGTGCAGAAACTGCTGTGCTGATTTTAACTGTTGTGCTGATGGCATTGAATGCAATGAAATTATGAGTGATGTATTGTAATGATCAAACAATGTTTATTAGCCAATTTTTGTGTTTAGTGTGAAACTTGATACAAGGTTATGAGCTTTAATGATGATCTTAGTTTAAAACATCAACTGATGACTCTTCAAAACCAAACGTGACATTCAGGCTTTTTCATCTTCAATAAGCTTTTTTTTTAATAAACCGCGCACGAGTGAAGAAGTTTATTTCGAAGTGATCAGTCTAAATGAGAAAAAAGCCAAAGGGGTTGAAAATGTTTTTGTCAAATTTATCAAAATGACAGCTCCATACACAGGATTGCTTTTCTTTGACGTATTTAACATACCGTATGTGCATTAGATCGGATTTTTTGATTATCATTTAAAATACATAAAATATTTTACTGTATTTTGAACAACTCAATACGCCACACCATGACGAACGCATTTAGATAAATAACAACAAAAACAACACTAAGCGAATCTAAATTACATTAGACAACGGTAATAAACGGATACGGAAAATAAACGTGCTCGTAAACAATAAGGTAAAGTTTTACGAATTGTAGCAGGAAGCTGCAAAGGGACCTCTCGATCATTGAGTCGAGCAGCTCTCTTGTAGTCAATTCAGGCTGCTGGACGTTTATATATACTTCTGGATTAATTTTTGTGCTATATTACGTTTCATTGTATTTCTCTTTATCTTAAGTAATTTGAATTTCATCACATTTAGATGGTATAAGCCATTAGTGTAATACTTTGAAATTGAATGCTTTTTAAATCTAATTTTAAACTGGTTAAAAAACAGTATAACCGGCCGTTAGCTCAGTTGCTAAGCGCACGCTATCGGTGGGGGAGGTCTGGGGTTCGATTCTCGGGCCGGTCACATCGACACAGTGTTGCCAACGACTCGCCACCGTTTCGACGTTTCTCCGGAGCTGTGTTGCTCAGGTGATGGGCCCCGCAACTCGTTACACGCTTCGGCGTAATACGACGAGCATAATAAAAATTTGATTTGATTTTTGATTTTCTAAAAGGCAGTATTTTCATCTCTTGTGGTACCGAGTTCCAATTTCTGACTCCGTGAAATTTATAAGATCTCTGTAATTTTGTTTTCTATAATACGATATGCTCAGATTAAGTTCATGTGATGCCAACCGGGTTGTTCGTGAGTGCATTGCATTTACGGGTTAAAAAAAAAAATTTTTTTTGGTAGTTTATTTTGCGAGTATTTTTGCATTGATTAAGTTACTTCGTAAGTATAAAGATCTAATTTTTAAATATTTAATTGTGAATAAGCGAAGGCATGGTCTTACCATCCACCACTTCCTAATATTTTACCAGCTTTATTTTGGAGCGTTCTTAATCTTTTTAGATACTTTTTGTATGTATTCCTCTAAATAGTAATGCCATATAGCAAATACGAAGGAATCATGAAATAATATAAGACCAGCAAAGCCTTTGGAGGTAGCACGTGTTTAAGTTTATACATTACTTCTAAGGATCTAGAAATCTTTTTGCCACTATGCCAATATGTTTTTCAAAATTTAGTCTTTTGTCCATAATGATGCATAAGTTCTAAGCTTGATCATTAGCTAAAATTAACGTGTTTAGGAATTGTATTTTAATATCTGGATTTGGGTTGGTAATCTTGGGAGGTATAAATAGAGTCATAGTTTTTTTGGAATTGACGGTATATTTTTCTGCGTTTTTTTAAAAGTGTACTTTCGGCAGCTCATTCGTTATATCGTTTGTTAGTAAATCAGAATTAGCAGAATAAAATCATTAAACACGTATCATTGGCAAATAATCTGGGAATTGAATTTAAAGGGTTAGGTATATCGTTAATATAAATAAAAAAAAGTAAAGGTCTCAAATTACTTACTCCGTAATTATTTGTTAAGGTTTTAGACTTCAAGTTTTGGAAAAAAACAAATTGTTGTCTATTGGAAAGGAACGAGTGCAGTAGCTTGAGCGCTTTCCCCCAAATTTCATAATGTTTAAACTAATAACGTAATTTCCTGTGACAAACCGTGTCAAATGCTTTTTTAAAATCTAAAAGAAATAGACTTCTACATTGCTTATTATTAATTTGGTCACATGTACTGGTTAAAACATGTAATGCAGCATAAGTTGTTAACATGCCATTTCGAAATTTATATATTCAAACCTGCGATATTCAGAAGTGGGAGCAAATCCATACTGCAATATTCATTAGCCAAAGTAACACCAATACTCAAAAATGGAAGCAAGTTAAAAGATACTAATTATCGTTTTATTAGTGTTGTGTCATCATTCTTCAAAATATTTGAGAAAATCATTTACAATCGATTAAACAAACATTTTCTAAGAAATGAAACGACTTCAACAAAAAAGTTTGGTTTTTAGAGCTAAACATTCTGCTTCCCACGTGAGTACAGATGTTGTAAAACATAAAAATTTCTTGTGATAAAAAGAATTTGGTTGCCCAATTCTACTCGATCTTTCAAAAACATTTGATACCGCAAATCACAATGTTTTACTTAAAAAGTTGTAAAAATATGGTGCTAAGAATGATGCAAATAAACAAATCAAAAGCTGATTAAAGATGGAAAACAATTGGTGCACATTAACAGTACATTTTCGAAACCACAAACTACAGGGTGTCCATAAAGTCCGAGTGCACAAATAAAGTTAAAATTTTCTAAAGTGCACACGGACTTTATGGACACCCTGTATAAGGATAAAGTACCGCAAAGCTCTATCTAAAAACTTCTTTGTTTTCCAGTATACATTAATGATTTTGAAAATACATCAAAATTAAAACGAAGATTTTTTACTGACGGCGCTTCATTGCTATTAAAAATAGTGTTAACCTAAAAACTCTTGAAAAATCAGCAAACTGTGAACTCATTAAATTTGCAAACTGGCTAAAAATAAAATTTTCTCTATGGTAATCACGTACCGCTTTATGGTAACCACGGATGAAGTTGCTCGGGCGAATGTTAGTGATGGGGGATAGTTTATCCTCCGACCCAACTCGTGAAAGTCATTCTGACTTCTCATTAAGCAGGCTAGGTAAGACAACGTTTTGTCTTATTGTTGTACCTTGGCCTCATGGGGAACTTAACTTGAGTGGTTATCTAACAGATTGTTCACAAAGGTTAAATTTTTTTGAGGTATACAAATCTGGAAAGGTGTACGGCTGATCAAGGTCAAGCACTCTGAAGGATAAATGTATCTTAAGTTTTAGGACGGTGAATAAAGTCTAATAGCTTGAAACAGCGCTGTCCCGCTCTATGGTAATAAATTACCAAAGTTATCAATAAATTACGCAAAAGCGCAATATCTGTTAATACCATCAACCAATCAATCAATTTTCTGGACCCGCTTATCCTTGGGGGTCGCGGGGACAGCAACTCGAGTTGGAGCCTCCAAACATCTTGATTCTCTGCAAAAAAGGATAGATGCTCTGCTGGGATGCCAAGGCGAGACCAACTAAGATCTTCTTCGTAATCTTGCCATCGAGTTTTAGGACGGCCTATAGGCCTTCGACCACACGGTGTTGAACAGAGCAGTTTTTTGGCTGTTCTTTCTTGGGACATTCATGTCACTTGTCCATACCAACGCAGTTGCGATCTTTCTAGTCGGAGAAGCAGCGATACGATGTTTAGAGATTCACGAATATCTGCACTTTTAACCTTGTCCAACAAGACAAACCTCTAATTCTTTGCAAGAATCCCATTTCCGCTGCTTGAACTCGAGACCTCATTTTCTCATGATCCAACACTCATGGCCATAAGTCAGAATAGGAACATAGACCGATCTGAAAATGGATAGCTTTGCCTTGGTGCAAAGCTCCCATTTCAATACCACAGATCGGTGGAGCTGGCGCATTACTGCACTTGCTTTTCCGATGCGGATATCCAATTCGCTATTTTGTCTGCCGTCACTTGGTACTTGAATTTCTCTGACTGTTTTATTGATACTACATCAATTTCAATAGAGCACTGCTTTGGTTGTCTGGACAGGCACATGGTTTCTGTTTCTGTTGTACTGATTTTCATTCCGGCAACACAGCATGCATCCGAAAACCCGTCAAGAGCTTGCTGGAGACCATTTTCGGTAGAGTCGAGTAGCACAAGATCATCTGCAAATAACAGACGTTGTACAGTGCATTCACCGATTTTTACTTTGCCACAAGACTCACTTTTCTTAACTATTCTATCCATATAAATAAGGAACAGAATAGGTGAAAGAGAGCAGCCTTGCCGTAGTCCCACACTTACTCTGAAAGGTTTCGTCGTTGCACTGCCAACACAAACACAGACCTCGAAATGCATGTACAGCGACGTAATGGCAGTTAGTAACTGGCCATCAACGCCATACTGCAACAGCACCGCCCAAAGCTTGTCTCTAGGAATGCAATCGTATCCTTTTCAAGATCAACAAAACATGCATTGACCTCTTTTGCATATTCCCACGACTTCTCAAAGATTTGCTGCAAGGCAAAGATCTGATCCATTGTGCTTCGGCCAGGACGAAAGCCACACTGAGCATCCGTTAGTAAAGGCTCGACTATTTGACGGCATTTACCCGGGACACTGATGAGAGATATGCCCCTATAATTGGTGCATTTTCTCTTGTCTCCTTGTGGATAGGTATTATCACACTAGTTTGCCAAGCCAGGCCTTATAGGCTACTTTTTTCGCACGAATAGCTTTTTTAACTTTTTGGTTCCACCGAGGAGTTCTTTTCTCGCCACTCTTCGTCCCTCCAACACGCTTACGTCCACAACAGTTAGTAGCGGACGTAATGACTGCTGTTCGAAACAAACACCACTCAGTTTCAATGTCTTCAGTAGAGGTCGGAAGTTCTTTGAACTTAGATGCAATGTTGTCTGCAAATGCAGTTCGTACCTCTTTGTCAGCCAATGATTCCCATTTGATTCGATAAGTTTCTCATGGTCAAAAAGTCTTTCGTTTTTTCAAGGGTTTCAAAGCTTTCAAAGTGCAGACAACTAGGTGGTGATCAGTTGACAACTCAGCCCCTCTTTTAACACGAACATCAGACACGGTAGAAAACAAGTCCGCCGAAACGATACAAAAATCAATCAGGGAGCGTTGTCCCAGAGAGTCTCTGTACCAGGTGTACTTATGAATTCTTTTGTGCTGAAAAAATGTGTTCATCATGCACAGCCCATTGGTGGCACAAAACTGCAATAAACACCTTCCGTTCTTGTTAATGTCAGGGTCACCATGTTGCCCAATAACACCTTTCCAGGTTGCATTGTCGATGCCCACATGTGCATTGAAATCGCCCAAAAGGACAAGGGATGCTGAAGAAGTTGCTTTTCCCAATGCAACCTCAACTTCCTCCAGAAAGGCTTCATTCTGTAATTTTTTGTTAGGTGCGTACACCTGCAAAATACACAGAGATCGCTCCTGCAGCCTTGGCTTTAGAAAACAAGCCCTTCCTCCCAGTGGTACCCAGAGAACAACACATTCAGCTATGTTGGGGCTCACAAGTAAGCCAACACCAGCTTGAGCAGACATTGCTGCATCAACACCTGAGTAGAAAATTTTCCACCCACCGTTCAACTCGACAGTTCCAGAACCCCGGCGCTTTGTTGATGAAATTCGTACAACATCAAGGCAATACTGTTGGGCTTCGCAAACAAGCTCCTGCTCTTTTCCTGTCAGTGACGAAACGTTCCAGTTCCAGATAGCTAGACTCCGGCAGTTTGATCGAACTCGAGTACGTTTTCTGTGCGCTGCCCCCATTTGCCTCCCCAAACGCTTAGCGACTGCGTTGGTGGGTTTCCGGTGACGGTCAGCTTGTGGGAGAGACTGCAGCTTATTTTTCGAACGAGTCACTCTGCCTAAAACTTGATCGCGGACCTATTTATCCTGCGCGCCGTCCAATGCAGCATGAATATTGTTATTACGACTTTCCATTCAGCTACAGCATTGAATTGCTACTTGGTCGTTTCTCTCCTTCGATTTTACCAAAGTGATTAAACACTACCGAGAGCACTGCTCTAAGGATCATTGAAAACTCAAACCTCCCCAACCACGTTAAAATGGCAATCCATTGGAGAGGTGCTAATACCATCAACAAAAAAAAAAAAAACTCATGCCATGCACTTTAAAAGTAATAATTGGAGGAATTAACATAAATGATGTCATTCTACAAGATATTTAAGGATCACACTAGATGATGAACTCTACTGGAAACCACAACTTGACCTTTTACGAAAACAGTTATCTCAAGCAATTGATATTATTGATAAATTTTACCGTTATCTGGATCACAAGACACTAAGAGCGGCATTTTCATTTCGCATTTTCATGTTCTTTTTATTTCGCGTGCTTCATGCGGAATCTTGGTGTAGAACTATTGTAACAAGACAGCCCTGAAACGAATACAAACACTTTAAAATAAAGTACTGAGCATTATCAACTAATTGTGACCGTATAACTACTAATGCGTTGTTTTACAAACACGGGTTGTTAAAATTTGCAGGCATACAACGCGTATGAAATAGAGAAATTTATGTTGCTTTATCACATGAACTCACTACCCGAGGTGTTTCAAAACTACTTTTTAACTTTAAAACAAACTCATGATTATCGCACCAGAAGTACTACTAAACAAAAGTTTTACATAAATCCAGATCAAACAAGCTATGTCAGAAATTTCATAAAGCTTTTTGGTGCCAAGTATCGGAACCAGATTCCCACACAATTAAAGCATTTATTTTTTTAAAGATTTAAAAAGAAGCATAAAAAAGTTTTGATAAAAAAGTATAATGATAAATAATCAAAATTATGTTTGAGTGACATTGGACAAATGCGTTATTCGCAATTACGCACACACCACAAGACTATAGCCACAAGCCGTCTCATAAAATGTTTGCTCACTCCTAATATAGCCTATAGATTTAGGTAATCTAATATTCGCCTAATTATTATTACTGAGTTTTTTGGTGTGGTTGTTATTGCTTATGCCGTTATGATATGTGTTTTTTTTTGCTTTCCGTGCAGTTGCTGTTGCGAGTTCGACTGCCTGCTGTTTAAAATGTGAATCAGTCTTGCATTTGTCAGTGTTATTGATTTTCGTTTTACCTTCAAATTTTGTTGTTTTTACTAAACTAAGCAGTGAATACAATAGACTCAGTGAGTTATGCTTGTTCACTGCATTCAACGGTTTTGCTCGCACAGTTTCGATTATGCGTGTTTAAGGCGACAAAGGCATATTGTTCTAAAGAGGTTCGAAGTTATAGAAAAGATTTATTTATACAAAGCATTAATGAAAATAGCTGATGGGGTTATCTTCCCCTGAATCCGTCCCTGAATGTATAAAAAAAGATGCCCTCAAATTTTAAAAGAGATGTTTCAAACCAGAAATACTTAAGGTCGTTAAGGCATGATTGTTGTAAGAAAGCCATAGGAATGCTTTGTGGTGAAATTGATAAAATGATATTCAAATGTTAGCAATTTGGTTCTTTTTTGAACTACAGTACGTACTGTTTATCATTTTTTGCATGAAATCGTTAAGTCTTTTTTCTACGGAAGATCTGAGGGGCCGCGAGCAGTTGCATGTACTAGAACGGCACTGCCCTGCTAATAACATTGCGTCATTGTTTTATTAAGCATAACGGCAAAGTACAAGATTCAGAAAACAATGCTACGTAATTTTTGTTATTATGACAATTACAAAACCAGGTTATCAATGACAAAGCATCTAGCACGTCAAAATAAATACCAAAAAAAGAAGTAAGTATGACGTCATTTGAGGCTCAATGGGTGAGTTGTAACCTTCAACCCTTTTTCTCGAAACTACACCACTGGTTTAAATTGTCTTGCATTCAAAATAACTTACTGTTATTACTTCTGACAGTCATAAACTGCTATACGATTGTACGCGCAAAGAATGATGCATGTCATGAAATTTAAATAGATTATTATAATAAATTTTTGAACTTCAGACAACGGCATCAGCCAATCAGCAATTTTAATAAAAAACTTTGTGTAGTCTCATAAACTTGTTTGCTGTTTTTGATTTAAAGCATCAAATCATGCTTCCGTTTTTCAACGTCACGATTTCGAAACTAATTGATTGCTTTAAACGAGTCAAAGCCAACATTATAATCACTGATTTATGGTTAACAAGTTGTCACTGTCGTTCGTACAAACACCAAAACGCGCCGTTGGTCTACCAATGCTTAGAGTACAAAGTGTTTTGCATTGTGATTAGCCCAAAAGTGTGACAAATCCAGAGCGTCATTAAATGCTATGAAACTGTCAATACTGGAAATATTGCCAGTTAAAAATGCAATTGGACTATTAGTCTTGCATTGTAATTGTCAACCACTGTTATTAGCCAATCATCGAGTTTAGTGTAAAGCTTCTAAGAACGTTATGAGCTTTATTGGTGTTTTCTGTTGAAAATACCAATTACTTGCTATCCGTCATTTAGTGTTGTTGCATCGAAACGAATTTGATTGTTTTAGGTTTATTAGAGTTAGTAGGTTGACAATTCATTCAATATGAACGGCTTATCAGCATCATTTGTCGAAATGTCAAGAAACGTTGTTAGCCTGTTAATGTTTATAATTTAAAGCGCCTTGCATTTTGAATAGCCTATTTCTGTTACTAGTTCAGATTTTTGCCAAATGCTGTATGAAGGAACCTGCAAACAATGATAAACGTTTACAAAAAAATTAGATTAATAAAATTAAGTCTTAAAAATCAGATAATGTCATTAGTCATTCAGCGATAGTAGTAAAAAACCTCACACAGTGTCTTGAGATCAAATGTTGCTATCCTTCTTTCAGTTTTAAATACTGCATAGTAGGAAACGTCTTTTGGGGATTTTGTTTACCGGGCATAGCAGGCTAGGCTAACTATTTTAGAAACTTGTTCTTCCGATAATAATCAAAGACGGAGGCTAATGCAAGAACTCCAACTTTTTTTATTGACGTTCCGCTCAGCAATTCACGCCGAGCTTCTTCAGAATAACAGGTGCCAGGGTGGAAAATCCAGCCCTGGCAGAGAACAGCAAAATATTAGCACTTCTTAAACTAAACTGATTATGGTAAAGCAAAAAGTATGATAGACATATTGTGAACTGTTGCGTCATAAGGACAATAACTAGTAAATGGAATGAATTAACAAGCGTAGAGATACGAAAAAGGTAAAAAACAATTTGGCATAAGATTTAATAAAACAATATTTGATAAACTTGTGGAAGCTTATCCCCATCAGACCTGTTCATAACATTGGGTCGAGAGTTTATAAACCAAGCTTCAGAAACAAGACGTTCGGAGTAATTGTTTTCCACCTTCAAAATCTTTGCGTTTATCCAATCAATATTGTATTCAAATTCCATTGCGTGAACGCAGAGGGCAGATTGTTCTGGCTTTTGATTGTGGTTGGCCCGTTTGTGTTTTGCCAAACGTGACTTAAGGCCTCGTTTCTTCTGTCCAATATAAACAAAGTTGCAATCCAAACAGAGGATTTTGTAGATAATACAGCCAATATCTTTGGAGGTATATGAATCTTTGGGTAATGGCAAAACACGGCAAATAGTATGCACAGTTCTTATGGCAACGTTGAACCCCGCCTCGTTTAGAACTCTTGTAATTTTTTTTGATGTGCATGATGTTCATAATGTACTGATGTGCGTAACATACTCTTGCATTAGCCTCTGTTTTTGATTATTACCGGAATTACCGGAAGGACAAGTTTCTGAACTAGTTAGCCTAGTTTTTTTCAGTGTCATAACTCAGTGTCATAAATTGATTTAATGTTTCAGGCTTGTCAGTCAAAGCAGGTTAACAACAGTGCTAACAAGCATATCACTGTCGTTTATTGAAACATCAAAAAACGTTGTTGGGTCTACCAATATTTAGGGTATATAGTGTCTCACGTTGTGATTAGCCCATTAGTGTCAGAAATTTAAAGCGTAATTTTATGCTGTCAAAATGATAGTGCTAACAACATTACCAGTCATACAATGCAATTAAACTATTAGTGATGCATTGCAATTGTCAGACAATGTTCATTAGCTTGCTAAAGCATCAAGTTTAAACTTCAATTAATGTTATGAGCTTCATTCGTGTTCTTAATTTAAGGTATGAAAATTTTATTTGTCGTTTAGTGTCATATCATCAAAACGAGTTTCATTGTTTTAGGCTTATCAGCATTAAATGTTAACAACTTATTCAATGCTAATAAGATTTTAATGTCGTTTGTTGAAATGTTAAAAAACGCTGTTAGTCTACTAATGTTTACAGTTTAAAGCGTCTGGTTCACTGGAAAACTTATTTGTGTTATTAGTTTAGAATGTCATCAAATGCTTAATGTCTGTACCTGCAAACCAAGATGCACGTCATACATAGCAAATATACTATTAGGGTTATATAACTTCGGTTAAGAGGTGCTTTTTACAAACCACAAAACACCCACTGGGTTTAACATTTCTAAGGTGGGGTATATTTATCATAACTAATCAAACGTTTTCGGCGATTTCATAACGCCCTCTTTAGGATCTACAATGCATTAGTGATCATTGAAAAACTACACTGCAAACATTGGCTGCAATAAAATCACAAAATGTTAATAAATGCTAAAACTGACTTAGCTCTAGGGTCTAGGCTAACTATCTCATTTTTCAGTAAAATTTAAATTTACGGTACAACAATTACAATTATGACTAATTGATGACATCACAACAATAAGCAATACGGCATAAAAATTAATAAATATTTAACAAAAATGATACTCCCTTCGCGTATATGTGCTTATTTAAATTTGGGTTTTGTTTTTTGATCAATAAGGCTTTTTGAATTTTGATTTCATGAGCTGTATTGCATTTCCGAATTAGTGTAAATAAATTCAGATCTTGTCTTTGTTCTTGAGAGCAACTGCTGCTATTTTGGATATGTTCTTTAACAACACTTTTATTCGACGCTGAATTGCTCAAATGCTCCTTAATTTTAACGCTCGAACGTTGCGATGAAGCACCTATGTAGCTGGTGCTCGCATCACGTGAGCAAGCGATCATATAAACTACATCTGAGCGTAAACTTAAAAGTGTTTGGGTTTTCAGTTAAAAAAAAAGTCCAACTTTGGTGGTCGTATACAGGAGCACAACATGGATTCCAAATTTTCTTTTTATTATCAGGCGAATATTATTGAAAAAATCTTTCGATGTTTTGCCAGCAAAAGCAATTATAAAATAATATTATAAACCATATTATAAATCATATAGATATATATACATAATAATATTATAATATATAATAATATTGAATGAAGAGGAGCCGATGTAAGTCTATATATATGAAATATAACAGGGTAAATGGTAGGCCTTGAAGACTTACTAAATAAACGCTGTAAAAACCAATTTTACGACTAGTTTCGCGGTTTGACCGCTCATCAGGTAGACTCAGGTTTTTGAACCCAGGACCTTGTGATTGAGAGCGTTACCTCTCCAACCACTCGGCCACTGAGCTTACAGCGTTTTCAATGCAATTTTCAGCTATACATACTCAAGCCCCTGTAACTGCAGGCTTAGCATTGAGCAGTTAGCCTAGTTGGCATGTATCGGCAATGGCAGGCCTGATTTTACAAGTAATGAATGAAGAGGAGCCGATGTAAGTCTATATATATGAAATATAACAGGGTTGGAGAGGTAACGCTCTTAATCACAAGGTCCTGGGTTCAAAAACCTGAGTCTACCTGATGAGCGGTCAAACCGCGAAACTAGTCGTAGAATTGGTTTTACAGCGTTTATTTAGTAAGTCTTCAATTTACCCTGTTATATTTCATATATATAGACTTACATCGGCTCCTCTTCATTCATTACTTGTAAAATCAGGCCTGCCATTGCCGATACATGCCAACTAGGCTAACTGCTCAATGCTAAGCCTGCAGTTACAGGGGCTTGAGTATGTATAGCTGAAAATTGCATTGAAAACGCTGTAAGCTCGGTGGCCGAGTGGTTGGAGAGGTAACACTCTCAATCACAAGGTCCTGGGTTCAAAAACCTGAGTCTACCTGATGAGCGGTCAAACCGCGAAACTAGTCGTAGAATTGGTTTTTACAGCGTTTATTTAGTAAGTCTTCAAGGCCTACCATTTACCCTGTTATATATTATATAATAATATTGTAATACTAATAAAACTGATGTCTGAATTTCAGAAAGAGCTCGATGTCCAAAAGGTCAGAGCAGTAGATAAATGAATTTATTCAACGCTAAATTACATACACTACACAGTATTTCATGCCACACGCAAATGCGTGGCAATCTTCAGGTGTTAACTACGAAACAAAGAAAGAACGTTAAGTTATTCGCATGAAGTACTTACAATTTTTTATTCCAATGGTAGGATCGGGATTAGCTCTATGATGTGAGGAATAGCGAATTAAAATTGCTTTTGCTAGTAACTGACAGACTGAAGTTAATTAATTGAGAAAAGTATTTTACTATAGCAATCATATAGGAAAAGTTTGTGACGTAATACATGCGGTAAACTCAATTTATTAAAGAAAAAGAAAGGGTCGTGGAGACGGAAAAAACATTTGGTTGGCATACAATTAAAGCAAATTAAAAAGAGTAAAGATGAATAAAATAATGACTTAACAATTGTACTCAAATAGAACCAAAGTAGCAGACAAAAAAATTAATAATAATAATTAAGTACACTGTTTCAATCTGAATTTATTTTTGTGGCGACATTTGTTCAGCATTTCATCTCTTGAGTTTAACAAATTTTGGTCCATGTGTTTGTTGATCAGCAGTTTCTCCGTCAGGCACAGATTGCAGCGTTTGCCTTTACAGAAGTTGGGGGAGACCTGGGCAATGATAGACCATGAAATCTTAAATTCTCTGTTGTTGTCCTTTAAGTTCCAAATGTGTTTTGAAAGTTCTGTTTTTGTAGAATAGATTTTCTTGTTGAATGAGAGTTTGTGATTACTAAGTGAGTTTTAAATGCAGTTTCACAGCATCCAATGTAGGATTTAGTGTCATTTTCCGTCTCTACTACTGCTTTGTATACAAGACATTTCTTTAAGCAGTTGCCATCCATTGGGCATTGATCCTTTTTTCTGCAGTTGCAAGATTTTGATGGTGTAGTTTTGATCTGGTTGGAATCACTCAATAAAATTGCTTTGTTGTGATTTTTGATGATGGCTTCCATGTTTTGCAATGCTTTGTGACCAAATTTAGAAAAATTTTTCCAATATTACTCTTAACGCTTGAATTGAATGGGGGATTGAACCATGTGACATTGCGTTTGCGGTTTCGTTTTTTTCCATCGTTGGGGGTGTAATGTAAATATCCTTTAAAACCGCTACTTTCCAAAGCCCTTTCATAATTTGGTTTAAACCTTGTTGAATTCATCTTTATTGCACAATAATGAAGACACTCTTTTTTGGATCATTTCTGGAATTTGCGTTAAAATAGAAGGGGGGTGATTTGAGCTGTTATGGATGTAGTGAGGGTCGTTGTTTGGTTTGTGGAAAGATTTGTAAATGTTCCTATCAAGATCTAACGTAATATCCAAAAAATCCGTTCTGGAAAGATTGGTGTTGGAAGTGATTTTAAGATCACATTTAAAGAAAACCTTTATTAACTTTTTTCTACATTTTTCGCTTTCTGGACCCGACAGATTTTTCAGATTAATGCCCAATGGCCAAAAAAAAGGATCAATGCCCAATGGATGGCAACTGCTTAAAGAAATGTCTTGTATACAAAGCAGTAGTAGAGACGGAAAATGACACTAAATCCTACATTGGATGCTGTGAAACTGCATTTAAAACTCACTTAGTAATCACAAACTCTCATTCAACAAGAAAATCTATTCTACAAAAACAGAACTTTCAAAACACATTTGGAACTTAAAGGACAACAACAGAGAATTTAAGATTTCATGGTCTATCATTGCCCAGGTCTCCCCCAACTTCTGTAAAGGCAAACGCTGCAATCTGTGCCTGACGGAGAAGCTGCTGATCAACAAACACATGGACCAAAATTTGTTAAACTCAAGAGATGAAATGCTGAACAAATGTCGCCACAAAAATAAATTCAGATTGAAACAGTGTACTTAATTATTATTATTAATTTTTTTGTCTGCTACTTTGGTTCTATTTGAGTACAATTGTTAAGTCATTATTTTATTCATCTTTACTCTTTTTAATTTGCTTTAATTGTATGCCAACCAAATGTTTTTTCCGTCTCCACGACCCTTTCTTTTTCTTTAATAAATTGAGTTTACCGCATGTATTACGTCACAAACTTTTCCTATATGATTGCTATAGTAAAATAAAGTCTCTTCAGTGGTGCTTAAAACTTCAAATCCATGAAGTAAATCCATCAACATACAATGCATTCTATCTAGCACCTTTAAAGGTTGCTTCTATATCAAACTCAAGTTTTTGGCCCCAAACAACGATACCCAATTAAAGAAAATATAACCACTAATCCACAACTAAGTTCCCGGTAGCCTAACTAACCCACATCACTATAAGCCCCTATGGCAACCCACTAATTTGCAGCTGCACACGCGTTTCGACCTTATTATGGTCTCATCAGTGCAGCATAGCAACCTCCCACCTTCCTAAAAAAATAAATTCTAACCTTCAAAAGAACTACACACTCCTAATCTAAGCCTCTGCTCGTTCTGCTCAAGGTAAAACATTTGAAATAGACACATTGGGCTTTGTTGTTGCCTGACTTTGGGGGTGCCTATCGGAGAAGTGTAGGAAAGATGAATTCTATTTGACTTACATATCCTTCTTTGTATCATCTTGCTGGATCCTGTAACTGTACATGCAGTTCGACAAACGTACCGGGATATTGATGTTTAAACCACCGATAAGCGCTGACGTTCACTGTGTTTTCTGGGCTGCATGCGCAGACACAGTGCCTGCCTTGTCCCCCGCTTTTTCACGGGCGAACGGGTTGGGCAGAGAGGTTTTTTGTAGGTTTTGGTAACTGGTATAGTTACAAACCTTAAACAAAATATTCCTTCTCAGATTACCGGGAAAATAATGTTTAAACCAACCGGTCATTTCTATTCTTGTCGATTGTTTACAGTGAATCTGTGACATCATAATCCAGCCCGTATTATTTTCTTGAAAGTTTTATCTCAAATGTTTTACCTTGAGCAGAACGAGCAGAGGCTTAGATTAGGAGTGTGTAGTTCTTTTGAAGGTTAGAATTTATTTTTTTAGGAAGGTGGGAGGTTGCTATGCTGCACTGATGAGACCATAATAAGGTCGAAACGCGTGTGCAGCTGCAAATTAGTGGGTTGCCATGGAGCTTCTAGTGATGTGGGTTAATTAGGCTACCGGGAACTTAGTTGTGGATTAGTGGTTATATTTTCTTTAATTGGGTATCGTTGTTTGGGGCCAAAAACTTGAGTTTGATACAGAAGCAACCTTTAAAGGTGCTAGGTAGAATGCATTGTATGTTGATGGATTTACTTCACGGATTTGAAGTTTCAAGCACCACTGAAGAGACTTTATTTAATAGTCGAAACGTATCCCGTCTGGTATAGTAAAATACTTTTCTCAATTAATTAACTTCAGTCTGTCAGTTACTAGCAAAAGCAATTTTAATTCGCTATTCCTCACATCATAGAGCTAATCCCGATCCTACCATTGGAATAAAAAATTGTAAGTACTTCATGCGAATAACTTAACGTTCTTTCTTTGTTTCGTAGTTAACACCTGAAGATTGCCACGCATTTGCGTGTGGCATGAAACACTGAGTACTGTATGTAATTTAGCGTTGAATAAATTCATTTAGTAATAATATTATAATATATAATAATATTATAAACCACAAATTTCATAAACCATAAATATTATAAACCTGAATAATACTAAAAAATCAGAGCGTGGACTTCCCAATGACCACTTTGGTAGGCTAACTTTGATTACCCTTGTTTTAATTATAAAGAACAAATTAGGGAGCGCCCAGGTTCCCAAGTTTGGTAGGCTTTTGGTCAAGATAGCTTCTTCTCCATAGTTTCCGTGATAATGATACGTCACTTATATCCTGGAAGCGAGAATATCTTGCCTTCCCACGATGCACAATTAGAGTTACAGTCAGTGCATGAAGCAACGCAGTTTCGAAAGTAACGGAATATAAGACATAAAGATAAGGAGAGGGTAGATGATAAGAAAGCATCGCAAAAAATAGCAATGCAGGGGATGCAGCAGCAATCCACGACCGGTTTCGCTCTGAAAAGTAAAAGATTGAGAATAACAAGTAATGCAGCTCATCGTTTCCAGCGAACCGCATTCGTTGTTCCTTCGGAAAGTTTAAAGTGGAAACAGTAGGTTTCATAGAGATGAAGGAAAAATTTCTTAAATACACCAGTTGCCAACGTAAGCAAAATGATGTCCATCCGGTAATTTGGATTTGTGATTGTCATCGAAATTGGATCCATTGTTTCGTCATCATCAATATATCTTGACCAACTTGATCATCTTGACGAGTCTATCTTGACCAAAAGCCTACCAAACTTGAAAACTTGGGCGCTCCCTAATTTGTTCTTTATAATTAAAACAAGGGTAACCGAAGTTAGTCTACCAAAGTGGTTATTGGGCAGTCCACACTCTGATTTTTTAATTATTTGGGAACCCTTCTCATTATTTTATAATTCCAGCGAAAAGTGCGCAATGATCTTTCTCGGAAGTTTTCTCGCGATTTACCCGAATATTTAAAAGAGTTTTCCGTCATTCTGGTTTAAATCTCTTCGTTCCGATTTAAATCTCAATTTGTTATTACCAACGATGACGAAACAATGGATCCAATTTCGATGACAATCACAAATCCAAATTACCGGATGGACATCATTTCGCTTACGTTGGCAACTGGTGTATTTAAGAAATTTTTCCTTCATCTCTATGAAACCTACTGTTTCCACTTTAAACTTTCCGAAGGAACAACGAATGCGGTTCGCTGGAAACGGTGAGCTGCATTAATTGTTATTCTCAATCTTTTACTTTTTCTCAAATCCCTTCACTTTGGTGCCATTTTTGCACCATTTTCCAGCTATATTCACCTGATGAGCTCAAAATGAGAGCGAGACCGGTCGTGGATTGCTACTGCATCCCCTGCATTGCTATTTTTTGCGATGCTTTCTTGTCATCTACCTTCTCTTAATCTTATATCCCGTTACTTTCGAAACTGCGTTGCATCATGCACTGACTGTAACTCTAATTGTGCATCGTGGGAAGGCAAGATATTCTCGCTTCGAGGATATAAGTGACGTATCGTTATCACGGAATCGATGCAGAAGAGTCTATCTTGACCAAAAGCCTACCAAACTTGGGAACCTGGGCATAATAACACTATAAACCATCATAATCTATAATATTTATAATATTATATTTATAAAAACATATTGCAAGCAAAACCAAATATAAAATAATATTATAAAGCAATTACGAAATAATGATTATAAACTAGCAAAATAAGCACATATACGCGAATGGAGTATCATTTTTGTTAAATATTTATTAATAATTTTTATGCCGTATTGCTTATTGTTGGGATGTCATCAATTAGTCATAATTGCAATTGTCGTACCGTAAATTTAAATTTTACTGAAAAATGAGATAGCTAGCCTAGACCCTAGAGCTAAGTCAGTTTTAGCATTTATTAATATTTTGTGATTTTATTGCAGCCAATGTTTGCAGTGTAGTTTTTCAATAATCATTATATTATTGTAGATCCTAAAGAGGGCGTTATGGAATTGCCGAAAACGTTTGATTAGTTACGATAAATATACCTGTATTTCAGAAATGTTAAACTTAGCGGTGTTCTTAAGACTAAGTGCTTTGTGGCAATTAGGGTTGATTTATGAAGTTTAGACAATGTCATTAGCCAATCAGCAATTTTAGTATTTTAGTAAAACATTTCATGCGGTCTCATTAGTTTTTGTAATGCTCTTGGTGTGAAACATGAAGTATTGCTAGTAAACGTCAAGTATTGTAAAACATCAAATATTTGAAAACTACTTCAATATGTCAGACTTGTTGGCATAAGCAAGTAAACAATTCATTCATGGCTATCAACATATCACTGTCGTTTGTATGGGACGCCGTTTGTAAACACTGATTTTGGCGACGATTTTTTGTTTATTTAAATAAATAATCACTTTAAACAAATGATCAAAGATAAATAAACAAAAATAAATAGACAAAAACAAATAATCAAACTTTTTTGTTTATTTATTAAATAGTCACTTTATAATAAATAGTCAAAAAAGTTTGTCTATTTATTTTTGACTGTTTATATTTGTCTTTTTATTTTTGTGCAATCATTTTCTATCTGTATTATAATTTTTCAAAAATAAACAGTCAAAAAGATTACGCACAAAACAGTGAAAAATAAATAAACAACAAATGTTGACTATTTATTTCACGTCCATAAAATGAAGCATGGTGGATGCTGATTGGATAAAATATTGTTCAGTCATTTTCTTTGCTCGGGAATGCTGGTAGTGTGGAATGGAGTTTGTGTTTGGTAAAAAAGTAGGCAAGCCGGGCTGTTCTTCAGTTGCGCATCTCATCATTAACAATAAGAAATAGGGGAGTCAGTATCGTCATTGACAATTGTAAGACAGTTCAAGAAAGAAAGAGGAGCAACCGAGGCAAAAACGATTCAGAGTTTTCTCATGAAGCAAAGTAGTATAACTGCACTGCTGCATAAGACTGGAGTTGTTTAACCAGTTAACAGCTTATGCAGCAATGCAGTTATACTACTTTGCTTCATGAGAAAACTCTGAATCGTTTTTGCCTCGGTTGCTCCTCTTTCTTTCTTGAACTGTCTTACAATTGTCAATGACGATACTGACTCCCCTATTTCCGGGCAAAAAAATGACTAAACAATATGTTATCCAATCAGCATCCACCATGCTTCATTTTATGGACGTGAAATAAATAGTCAACATTTGTTGTTTATTTATTTTTCACTGTTTTGTGCGTAATTTTTTTTGACTGTTTATTTTTGAAAATTTATAATATAGATAGAAAATGATTGCACAAAAATAAAAAGACAAATATAAACAGTCAAAAATAAATAGACAAACTTTTTTGACTATTTATTATAAAGTGACTATTTAATAAATAAACAAAAAAGTTTGATTATTTGTTTTTGTCTATTTATTTTTGTTTATTTATCTTTGATCATTTGTTTAAAGTGATTATTTATTTAAATAAACAAAAAATCGTCGCACAAATCAGTGTTTACAAACGGCGCCCCGTAAAAGAATTAAAGAATAAATCATTCAATTTTTGCATAAACAATTTCAAAGTGAAATTCCTAGGCGAGTATTAGCTCTCAACGAAGTATTATTTCTTATGTTGTGATGCAGCTCTATCTTTAATCATGTTAGCGTAAATCCACGTTTTAATTATGTAATCGTAATTTTGCTTTAGCTAAATTGCCTTCACTTTATTTAATCGTGCGTACTACTATCTCATAAATGAAGATTAAGCAATGAAGGCTTGTATACCGAAGTCTATCCAGTCTAGCTATTATAGGCTAAGAGAGTGATTCAAGCTTATAAATCAATATATAGAATTTCAAATAACGAATTGAACTTGAATCCAACTCACCAAGATCTAAGGCCAAATTAAACGTAATCAAAAAAATTTGATTACGAGTGGGATTCGAACCCACGCCCGCACCGACTAGTGACGTATCACCAGCCCATATAGTGGGATGATGTATAGCTTCCTATAGTGGTGTATGGCTTCCTATAGTGGGATGATGAATTAATCTTAACATACATACGAGAAATTCGGTTGCTCGGGCATCAGATTACGATGGCCGAGTGGTTAAGGCCGTGTCTGCGGTTAAGACTCGCCGCAACCATTGGGCTGGTGATGCGTCACTAGTCGGTGCGGGCGTGGGTTCGAATCCCACTCGTAATCAGATTTTTCTGATTACGTTTGATTTGGCCTTAGATCTTGGTGAGTTAGATTCAAGTTCAATTCATTAATTGAAATTCTATGTACTATCTCATATGTTGTAATATTGCTGTACCTTTACCATCTTTGTGTAAATATGCGTTTGATTGTGATATTGCTTTAGGTTATTTGTCTTTTTATCTAATTGTGCTATCTCTTTACCGCTTTCGTTACTATTGCACCTTCGTGCATATTCGCGTTGCATTTATATTTTTCTTTTTGCCTGCTGAATGAGATGACTTAACTATATGCGTGTGTACAAGGAAGATCTAGACTAGAAAACCCTGGGGTTATTCGGTGCTCCTTGTTCCTCGAATCTTTCGTTATGCTTGTTTTCTTTTCTTGAGTGTCAATAAACTGTAAAACTGTAAACTGTAAAACTAAAACCTGAAACCGACACTCAAAACTTCAAATCAATAAACATAACTTCAAACCGATGCGCATCGCTTGAAACCAATACAAATAACTTCAAATCAAAACACATGATTTCAAAGTGATACACATCAATACACATAATTTCATTTCGTTACACATGACTTTAAATTGTTAGACAAAACTTCCAACTGCTTCACCTAACTTCAAACCAGAACAAATGACTTCAAAGCGATACACAAAAATTTAATCATTACGCACGGCTTCAAACTGACACAACTTCAAACCAAAACACAAAATTTTAAATCGATGCATATAGCAAAGTTGATAAACAGATATATACTTCAGAGTCGAAAACATTTAATTGATATATACTTCAAAACAATCAATATACATGACTTCAAAGCAATACGCATAACTTCAAACCGATGCGCATAACTTCAAACTGATGAACACCAAAACAATTGACTTCAAGCCAATACACATGCCTTAAAACTATGCACACAACTTCAAACCGATACACTTCACTTCAAACCGGTACGCATAACTTCGAACTGATGCATACAATTTCAAACAAAAACACACTACTTCAAACCGATGCACATGAAATAAAACCAGTACAAATAACTTTGATCCAATACACAAAACTTAAAACCAATACACTTCAACTAACTTTAAACCAATACACATACCTTCAAACCAACACACATAACTTAACACAAAAGCACATAACTTAATATTGCAACACATAACTTCAAACCGATGCACATAACTTTAACTTGATACACATAACTTCAAACCATACACATAACCTCCAACCGACACACATAATTTTGAACCAATGCACATGTCTTCAAACCGATACACATAACTTCACACCTATACACATAATTTTAAACCAATACACATAACTTTAAACCGATATCAAATCGATACGCATAATCTCAAGTTGATATGCATAACTGCAAACCAGTACACATGATCTCAAACCAATACGCAGAACTTCAAACCGAGATGCATAGCTTCAAACCGATACGCTTAATTTCAAACTCATTCACATAACTTCATACCAATACACATAATTTCAAATCGATACACATAATTTCAAATCAATATGCATAATTTCAAACAAATATTGCATGAATTCTAACCAACGCACATAAGTTGAAATCGAAGAATATTGTTTCAAACCAATACACATAATTTCAACCTGATACACATACAATAACTTTTAACTGAATTATGCAAAGCACAAGATTCAAATAAAATACAAAATTTCAAGAGCTTTTCAACATACACAACCCTAATAAGCTATCACAGCATCATAAGAATATCTTAGTTGTGAATGCGACTTATGCATTTCCCACCTTATTTTCTTTACCTAAACCCGTATTGTGCATTATTTTGTGTTGCTGTTTACCTAACAATGTACCTAAACATTGCGCTTTGTCGTGCATTATTTTGTGTTGGTGTTTGCTGGTATTTTACACTGGTTGTGCTGAGTAAGTTTATGCATCAAATGTTTGGGTTTCTTACATCCTCGCCTGGGGAATAGTGATTCTGCCCCCTTTTGGTTAATACGGGTTAGGTAAAGAAAAGGTGGGAAATGCATAAGTCGCATTTACAACTAAGATATTCCTATGATGCTGTGATAGCTTATTAGGGTTGTGTATGTTAAAAAGTTCTTGAAATTTTGTAACTTTTAACTGATACACGGCGTTTAAAACTGATGCTTACAATTTCGAATTGATACACACAATTTTAATCTGATATGCAGAACTTAAATCTAAATACATCACAAAGCTTTACGAGCAATTGAAAACGCAATTTGGTGCACTCCTGTGAGCCCGCTTTATCATAAGTTTATTATTTTTAAACTTAATGACCTATATCGACTAGAATTGGGTAAATTTATGCATATGGTTTTTAGTAAATCAATTCCATGTTACTTTGATGACTACTTTATTGAATTCAAAAACACTGACAAACACAATACTAGATCATGTACTTCTCGTAATCTCAAACTCCCTTTATATTCCACTAACCGAATAAAAACTCAATAATATTTCAGAAAGCAAAACTTTGGAATGTTTTTTTTTTTCTCTAAAACAACTCTCTTGGAGAAAATTTGTTAATGAATTCAAAAGTGATGCACTTGCAAATTATTTGTCTCAGTTCATTGTTCTTAGTGCTTTCACCATTATTGAAGATCACCAAATATTATTTTTTGTATTTAATGTCTGTGTACTATACACTTGCATTGTCTTTGTAATGTTTTTCATATAAGAATAATTAAAACCCAATTTTTGTCGTAATCGCTGTAATTCATCAGTCAAAATTAAGTAAAATTCCTTAATAATTAGCTTAGGTAACCGTTTGACTTCAAAACTTTACGTATTTTTTGCAGTTTTTGTTGTGCTTTGACACGTGTTTTTTTACGATTGCTCATTTTGTTGTTTTTTAAACGTTTTTGGTGTGATGAGATGACAAAATAAAAATACCGTGATTTTGCTTTTGATTCTTGCACTCCGTGAACGTAAAATAGATGAATGAATGCATGAGGTTTTCTTTTTTTTTTTCTTTTTATTGCTGTAACATGCGATTTATTTTACTGGGTGACTGCTTGACTCAGACTTTAATCAGTCATTTCGCAGTTTCCTCGCGATGACTTGATAATATAGCAAAAGTATTTCTTCTTCGGAACACAATTTATAAACTTTTTGAATGTTTTAAAGTACAAAAACAAAAGCCACTTTTATTTAAAACATTCAAAAGTTACGAGACGTTTTGATTTACGCTTAAACCGATGTCGATCTTATTCAAACAGAATGATTCTAATTGAAAAAGATTGACCATGATTGAATAAAATTGATATATAGATTCTGTTTGAATAAGATTAACAATGATTTAAGCATCAATCAAAACGTCTCGCAAATTTGAAGTGGTTCAAATATTGCTGGCTCTTACTTTTGCATTTAAAATATTTCTTTTAATTTCATTTTCTTTACTTATATTTTTTTACTAACATATGATAATAGATGTCGCTTTTGTTCTTTTCTTGCCAAATATATTTACATACTAAAACACTTTATACTTTAAGCTTTGGTAAGATTAACAGCTTGTTTTAATGTTTAAACGAACGACAATGATGAGTTAACAACTAAAAAGCAATGTCTTTCCTGGCCTACCGGACGGGAAGTCATGACGACTTCCTCTTGTTGGGTCAGAGGCTATAAACAGCACTCCATCACCAACAGTGCAAAGCACTCCAGTAAATCGTACCGTAGAGCGAGACAGCGCTGTTTCTGGCTATTAGCCTTCATCAGCCGCCCTCAGGTAAGAAACATTCATCTTCCAGGACGAATGATCTTGCCAGGATCACTCATCTCTTCGGATAAATATTTCCTAAAGAATAAATGTTTTTACTGTTCTTGTTTTAAAACATCAAATATTGCTATCCTTTTTCTTAAAAAATAAATGTTTTTACTGTTCTTGTTTTAAAACATCAAATATTGCTATCCTTTTTTCAGTGTCATAACGTCAAAGTTGATCTAATACTTCAGGCTTGTTAACTTAAGCGGATGAACAATTCATTCAGTATTAACAGCATATCATTGTGGTTTGTTCAAACATCCAAAAATGTTGTTGGCCTACCAATGTTTAAAGTATAAAGTGTTTTACATTGTACATACGTAGTAGTGTTAGAAGTTCAGAGCGTAATTGAATGCCATAAAAATGTCAGTGTTAAAATTACCAATCATATAATGCAATTAAACTAATTTTCATGTGTTGTAATTATCAGACAATGTCATTAACCAATCATCGAGTTTAAATTTTGTGCAAAGTTATGAGCTTTGTTAGGTTTAAAAAAAAATCATAAAGAACATAAAAAAAAAACATAAAATCATAATATCATAAAAAACAGCAATTTTAGTAAAAAACCTTGTACAATTTTATGAGCTTTTCAATGTTCTCTTTTTGAAACATCAAATATTGCTATTCGTGTTTTACTGTCATAACTTCAAGACTAATTGAATGTTTCAGACATGTCAGTTTAAGGAGGCTAACAATTGATTTATGCTTAACAACTCATCACTGTCGTAGAGCGAGACAGCGCTGTTTTCTGACAACATTGATATGTTGTTAGCCTGGAATGATTGACATTAATGTGTTGTTGGCAATGAATGAATTGCTAACATTTCAAATACATCAATAATTGTCCACTTGCATTGCATGACGCGTAATATTGCTTGCATTTACAGTTATATAGCTTTTTATGACGCTCTGAACTTGTAACTTTAATGAGCGGATTACAAGTAAAACGCTTTATACTGTAGACCAGCAGTTCTCAACTCTTTTTCTTGACATTTCAAAGAAAATAAATTCTGAAAAAACTGAATGTCAGAGAGAAATTAAAATTAAGGTAGATTCCGTCAGAACTTCCTCTCAACAAAACAGGATCCATCAAAGGGATACAATTCCTTGAAAAATTAATCAATAATTAATTTTAGCTTAGAAAAAAACTTATTTTTAAAAATCACAAAACATGTGATGTTTTACAACAAAACAAGCCTTTTCTTTGAACTATAGTAGCAAATAATCCACTTTTTTATAAAAAAAATTTGTTTCTAAAAGGTCGACGCTTGATCCCAACTTTGCTACGCTGAATTTTAATCTCCAGTTTGCCATGGAACTAACTGTTTAACCAGTCAAATTCAGATTATTACAATGCCAAAATATACGCTAACTCGCAATCCAAACAAAGTTGTTTAAAATTCAAGAAAAAGAACAGATTTAGTCTAACAACATGTAAACTCACCTTTTTGCTTGCTTACTCAGCAAAGATCGATTCACAACTTTCTTTCGACTAACAATCAAAACTTCAGTAGCGGATAAAAAGTAGTTAAGATAACGTACTTGCCTTCTAATAGTTCCGTATAGGCTATATACAATTGCTTATAACAATCTAATTCATTATCAGTAAACCAAAATTAAAAATAAACTATAAAAGATTAATTATTTAACAAAATGATGAGACAAAGAAATCGCAGCATGACCAGCAAAACATTGCATGGTGGGCAGCGAATGCTATTTGTCTCACGTTTCTCCGCAAAATGGAAAAGCTGATTATTAAATTTGTGTTGTTGGTTTGCATATAAATTACAAGCTGGTAGGTAAATGCAACGGGATGAATGATAAGCCTTGAAAACTTACTAAATAAACACTGTTAAATCTAATTCTACGACTAGTTTTGCGGTTTGACCGCTCTTCAGGTAGACGTAAGTTTTGAACCCAGAACTTTGTGATTGAGAGTTTTACCTCTCCAACCACTCGGCCACTGGGCTGACAGCGTTTTCAATGCAATTTTCAGCTATACATACTCAAGACCCTGCATGAAGAAAGCATCCGATAACAGTCAACAAGTCTTATAACAGAATGAAGAAAGATGAAACAAACAAACATGAAGAAAGCGTCCGATAACAGTCAACAAGTCCACATGAAGAAAGGAGCTTGCACCATACAAAACTGAAACTTCAAGGAACTTGTACCAATAATTCACGTTAAAAAGTGAAACTTGAATCCGAAGCAGCGAGTAAAATTGTATTTGATCTGAAACTTCATTGACAGATTTGCGTTTGAAGCTCCATGTCTAAAGCTTAAGGCTTCAACAATATGGCATTGGCTTCCGGGCTTCCTACCGATACACATAGTTTAAAACCAATAGACAACTTCAAAACCAATACACATAACTTCAAACCAGTACACTCAACTTCAAGCTCATACACACAATTTGAAAGCACTATGCATAACTTCAAACGAATACACATAACTTTAAATCGGTGTTTATGTCTTCAAACCATTTCACTCAACTTCAACCTAATAGGCATAATTTTAAACCAAAACACAAAACGTCAAACGGTTACGCAAAACTTCAAACAGATACATGCTTTCAAACCAGTACACATGACTTCAAACTTTTGCGCATAACTTCAAACCAATACGCACAGCTTCCGACTGCTACACGTAACTTCAAACTGACAAAAATAACTTCAAACCAATACACATGACTTCAAAGCAACACGCATAACTTCCAACCGATACGCATAATTGCAAACTGATGCACATAATTTCAAACCAATGCATATAACTTCAAACCGATGCACATAATTTCAAACCAATACATTAAACTTCAAGCCGATACATCAAACTTTATACCAATGCACATAACTTGGACTGATACACTTAACTTGAAAATCCATGCATAAGCTCAAACCGATGAGCCTACTTTCAAACCGATACATCTTCAAACCTGTCCGCAAAGTTTAAAACTGTTACACATAATTTTGGTTCTATACACATAGCTTCAAACCAATACACATAACTTTGAATCAATGCATTAAACTTAAAACTGAACTACGGTACGTAACTTTAAACCAATACACATAACTTCAAACCGATACACAACACTACAAAACAATACACATAACTTCATATCGGCACACAAAACTTCAAACCCCATAAAAATATTTTTAAATACAATCAGTTGATAATGGTAAGACTTAAAACTTGTTGATGAGCGATCAAATCGCAAAAGTATTTGTAAAACTAAATTTCTACAGCGTTCATTTAGTAAGTCATAAAACCTACCAGCATTATTTAATTGTATTTCGTACATTAGGATTTACACAAGATCCACATATTTTTGTGGTTCCTCACTGATATACAAAATCAAACAATTACACATAATTTCAAAACGATGACACATACGTTTAAAACCAATTCTTATAACTTTAAATCAATACACATAACTTCAAACCGATACACAACTTCAAACTGAGACGCATATATTCATACCGATACAAATAACTTCAAACCAATAAAAATGACTTAAAACCGGTACACATAACTTAGAACCACTGCACGAAACTTTAATCCGAAACACATAACTTTAAACCAAGACACATAACTTCAAACAGAAACAAATAACGTCAAACCAGTACACATGACTTCAATCCGAAACACAAAACTTTCAATCAATACACACAACTTCAAACCAATACCCATAACTTCGAACTGATGCACACAACTTCAAACCAATAGACATAATTTCAAACCGATACACATTATTTCGAATCAATACACAAAACCTTAAACCGTGACGCATAATTCCAAATCAATACATATAACTTTAAACTAATCTACATAACTTCAAACCGATACGCTTACCTTCAAACTGATTCACATAACTTGAAACCAATTCACATGACTTCAAACCGAAACACATAGTTACAAACCAACACGCCTATATTCAAACCGATACACCTAACTTTAAACTAATATGCCTATCTTCATACCGATACGCATAACTTCAAAACGACACACATACCTTCCAAAAAATACACATAACTGTAAACCAAAACTAATGACTTCAAACCGTTACACATAACTTCAAACGGACACACACATCTTTAAACCGATAACCTATAAATTCAACCTGATGCATGTACGAGCAAACCAATACAAATGACTTCCAACCGATACACAGTAATTCAAATTATTACACAAATTTTTAAACCGTGACACATAAATCCAAACCATTATATATAACTTCAAACTGATCTACATAACTTTAAACTGATACACATAACTTTAAACCGATACACATAACTTTCAAACGAATGTACGTAGCTTCATACCAATACACATAACTTCAAAACCATACATACAACCTTCAAAATACACAAAATTTTAAACCAAAACATACGATAACAAACCGTTGCACATAACTTCAAAAGGACACACCATATTTTTAAACCGCAACCCATTTATTCAACTGATGCATATACGATCAAATCAATGCACATAACTTCAAACCGATACAAATAATTTGAAACCAATGCACAGAACTTCAAACCGATACACCAAGCACATGATTTTACACAGATGCACATAACTTCAAACTGATACACATAATCTCAAACAATTACACACAACTTCAAAACGATGCACATACGTTTAAAAGCAATATGATCCTCATAACCTAAAACCGACACGCATGACTTTAATTTGATACACGTAATTTCAAGCCCATACGCATAATTTAAAACCATCACATGTAATTTTAAACTTATATGCCAAACCTCAAACCAATACACACAACTTCAAACTGATACATATAACTTAAAACCAATACGCATAAATTTCAACAAATACACATACCTTCAAGTCAATACACCTTAAAACCGATCTGCATATTTCAAAACTGATGCACATAAACTCAATCTTATACATGTGACTTCATAATTTCAAACCGATTCGCATTATTCAAAATACGACTAGATAATATTGGTAGAGTTTAAAGGTTTGTTAAATAAACGTTGTGAATACTAATTCTACAATTAGTTTAACGGTTTGACCGCTTATGAGGTAGAGTTAGGTTTTGAACTCAAGACCCTGTGATTAAGAGCTTTATTTCTTTATTGAAATTGCTGACTGGCAAATAACATTGACTGACGTTTAAAAATCAACCTGAATTAATCAACCATGTATGACGTTTATAACTGTTTGCACGTAAACTCATATAACATTTGAGGACGTCCCGAAGTAGTAAAATTAATAAGCTATTCAAAATGCAAGACGCTTTAAATTATGAACATTAACAGAATAACAGCGTTTCATATTTCAACAAACGACATTGGCATGCCGTTAGGATTGAATGAATTGTTAACCTGCTATTCATTCAATGCTAACGGCTGCTATTTAAATCTGCTATTCATTTAAATTATGATAACAACGTTTCACAACATTTCAACAAACAACATTGGCATGCCGTTAGCATTGAATGAATTGTTAACCTGCTTTTCAATCAATATTAACAGCTAATTCACATTATAAATGTGAATATGCAAAAGAGTAATAAACTGCTTTTACTGCTGAGAGATAAACATTTTTTCTTATCTTTAAAATAATTTGTTTAATTTCATCCAATTGTTAATTTTCTCTAGCTTTTGTTTGACTTTTTGTTGAAGCGTTTTTATGCAAGAGTTTGGCAAGATTAAAACTGTATCATCTGCAAATAATTTGGTGTTAATTTTAGAAATGTATAGCACATCATTTACATTAATCATAAATAATGATGGGCTTAATATGGAGCCCTGGGGTACGCCACATTTTACTTGCTTTAAATCACATTTAGCATTATTTATTAATGTATCTGTGAGATAGCCAATGAGAAGCTGTAGTGACAATCCACAAATACCATCTTGTTCCAGTTTTTTAGTTAACAATAATGCGCGTCATACAATGCATAAAGATTATTAGAATAGATTTTTAAACTTCAGATAATGGTATTAGTTATTCAGCGATTTTATATATCCTCATGCAATCTTTGAGATCTTTTACTGTTCTTGGTGTAAAACATTAAATATTTCTATCCGTTCTTCAATGTCATAACTTTGAAGCCAATTGATTGTTTCAGACGTGTTAGCTTAAACAAGTTACCAATTGATTTATGGCTAACAATATATCACTGTAGTTTGTTCAAACATTAAAACGCGCTGTTACTCTGCCAATGTTTAGAGGATGAAGTGTTTTACAGAGCAATTAGCCTAATGGTTCATAGTTTGAATTGTTTTGCATTGGAATTAGCCCATTGGCATTACAAGCTCAGAGTATCATCAAGTGCTTTAAGACTGTCGATGCAAACAATAGTACACGTTTATGCAAAGCCAATTAGATTATTAATAATTTATTGCAAGTGCCAGACAATGTTATTGGCTTGCCCTCAAGTGTAGTGTGAAATTTATGCAATGTGATTGTCTTCATGCGTGTTCTTTGTCTCATTAACTGTTTGTTGTCTGTCGTTTAGCGTCATGTTATCAAAACAAATTTTATTGTTTTAGGATTATCAGCGTTAGCAGGTTAACGATTCATTTATTGCTAACGGCATATCAATAATGTTTGTTAAATTGTTAAACGCTGTTATTCTGCTAATGTTTATATTTTAAAGCGTCTTGCATTTAAACAGTTCATTTGTTTTATTAGTTTGGAATTTGTTATCCATCGTTTAGTGTCAAATCATCAAAACGAATTTCATTGTTTTAAGCTTATCAACGTTAAGGGTTAAAACATATCATTTAATGCTAACAGCAATTCAATGTGTGTTTTTTAATGTCAACAAACGCTGTTAGTTGACTAATGTTTGTAGTTTAAAGCGTCTTGCACTCTGAATGATCTATTTGTGCTATTAGTTTAGATTGTCTTCAAATGCTATTTGACTGTACGTACAAACAAAGATGCTCGTCATACTTGGTTGATTTTTGAACTTCAGACAATGTTATTAGCCAATCAGCAATTTTAGCAGAAGCGTCATGCAATCTCATGAGCTCTTTTAGTGTTCTTGGTTTAAAACATCAAATTTTGCTATCAACTTTTTGGCGTCATATTTTCGAACCAATTGAATATTCAGACTAAAGACACGTTTATACGGATTTCTTTCTAGCTCGACTAAACTTGACTCGCCTCAGCGACACGAAATGACACATTTTGTTTCAGCTCGGCGTAGCAAAGCGTGGCAACGCGGAGTTTCCTCTAAGTTATTTTGTTTTCGGATAGTAAAGGCGAGTTCACACAAAATTTTTATGCAGTGAAACTGAACTCAATTCACCTCGGCGCAACAAAAAAAACATTTACACGGTTTATTTTTTCAGCACAGGTAATCATGGCAGTTTACAACTGTTGTCATGGCAACGAGAGGTTCCAAATTTAATAATTGATCAGAATTTACTTTGCTGCATGCTTTGGAGTAACACAATTAGGTTTGAAATTACTATTATTAATATATGGCCGGCTTTCCATGAGCTATTTTAGTTGCACCTTTTCCAAGTTTTTTATAATTTCTTTTCCATCAATGGCTTGAAAAAGTATGACAAATTGTACAGTTTGGACATATTGTACCAAGTGCGATAATCTACTAAGCGCTTGTTTCGTTATGCTGTAACTGAAAAAAAAATATTACTAATTCAACAAGCTTTCAAAGTTCTCAATAACAATGTATGTTCAAATTATACCATGACGTCAAATGTAGGCCTACAGTTTTTTCAGATTATAGTAGTCCATGACATAACCCTACCCTATTGCTAGACTGAGCAAAATCAATGATCAGAACGTTAATAAATGCGCGTCGTATACTTTCATGAAACATTCGAGTTGAATAGGACTACTTTTATTCCACGACCAAAAAAACACTACTGAGTTAAAAAAAAAAAGTCATGACGACTTCCTCTCGTTGGGTCGTTGGCTATATCAGCTCTCCATCATCAACAATGCAAAGCACTCTAGTCAAATGCACCGTAGAGCCGTTTATTTTTTTAAAATAGCGCTGTCCCGCTCTACGGCCTGAATCATTATTTGCCCTGAATATCCTATAGGATTTATTGACGATCTGAATTTGTTACACTTTTGGGCGAGCAGACGTTTTGTGAAACGGCTTACATTTGTAGTCAGCAACTAAACATTTTTAACAGCTTCTCGAAGCCAAATTTACAGTGCAACTAGGGAACATTTAACAATAATTGTAGTCTCAGACAATCAAAAGCTATACCAAATTTTGGCAACTACAACTAATTTTACAAATAGAGTTGATGAATTGGACAAAAATATGTTGAGTTTTGGTTCTAGATTGAATAATATAGAAAGTAAATGCCAAATTTGAAGCGTTTAAAGACCTTTTACAATCAAAAGCATATACTGCTGAACTGGTCGATTTGAGATCAAAATCAACCAATTTAAAAGAAATCAACAAACGGTTAAAAGCTATTGCTATAATGAATGAGTTGTACAAAAAGAGATTTAACATAATATTTATCCATGGTATACCAGAGAGTGACCAAAATGCTTGGAAAACACCAATCCAAACTCTAAGTCACATTCATAGCTTGATGAAGGAAAATTTCAAAATCTCTGACACCACGGCAATTTTTTTGTGGACTACCATCGTTTACCACAAAGACCGAAGACCTCAAAGACCATCGTTTACCACATAGACCAAAAACACAAAGACCAAAGACAACTAAAGTCAATTGACCAATCATCATAAAAGTCTCTAATGCTTCGGATAAAAAACGGTTGTTTACTAACTTGAAGAAACTAAAGAGTTATAGTTAAAATAGAAAAAAAAACAAAAACTAGCAGTATATATGTGACAGAGCATTTGCAAAAAATTGTTTCAAGACGAGAGAATGTTGTTATTGCGATTTTACAAAAATGCAAAAAGCCTAAAAAAGAAAACATCCTAGCAAAAGATGATCATCATCATTTATACATTGAGGATGTTAAAGTTGTCCTACCAATTGCTTGAGTAATTTTGTAGGTCAATAACTTCTAGTACTCAGTAACTACCGATGGGTGTTTTTTGAAATTATTGTGAACACTGCTGTTAATAACTTAATGCGCTTGCCTCTGCATTTTTTAGATAGGCAGTTTATGGCTCTACATTCTAGAGTGCAATCGCTCAAAATCCAGTTATACCGTTATAAACAGTATTAAATTCTTTATTGCTTTTTAGTTGTTGATCTTCACCCTGGCCACGTAAAGAGTTTGACTGGAATGGTGACGTAGCCACACGAGTGGATATGCGTACCACAAAGGTTAAATTTTTCAAGAAATATTTATCCGAAGAGATGAGTGATCCTGGCAAGATCATTCGTCCTGGAAGATGAATGTTTCTTACCAGAGGGCGGCTGATGAAGGCTAAAAGTCAAAAACCGCGCTGTCTCGCTCTACGGTACGATTTACTGGAGTGCTTTGCACTGTTGGTGATGGAGTGCTGTTAGAGCCTCTGACCCAACATGATGAAGTCGTCATGACTTCCCGTCCGGTAGGCCAGGAAAGACATTGCTTTTTAGTTGTTAAGTTCTTTGATTTACCAACAAAAGCACACCAACCAAACATCCGCTTTCTGTTCGAATATCAGTCGCGTAATCTTATTTGATTACTTATTTTCATTAATTCCAAACGTTCAGGATTTTTTTCTTTTTAGTGTTTGCATGAAGATAATGCGATTAAGATAAAGAATACTCAAAAGCCTCGCACTAAGAAAGAAGTTCAATCATTTTTGGGATTGACAGAACATTATCGTGATTATATTTCGCACTATGCTGAGATAGCTTCCCCCACTTTCTGATCTTACTAAACGTGGTAAGCCTAACAAAGTAGATTGAGAAGAAACACACAATTATGCTTTTAATTTGTTGAAGTCGAGTTTGCTGTGTAAACCTATTTTGAGATTGCCCGACGTGACTGAACCGTTTGTGCTTCGTACTGATGCTTCTAGTGTGGCGCTTGGTGTTGTTTTACTGCAAAAATATGATGGTCAACTTTTTCCGGTTAGCTTAGCGAGCAGAAAGCTTAATTCTGCGGAACGAAATTATTCTACCATTAAACGTGAATGTCTTGCTGTTGTTTGGGCAATTAAGAAGTTTACTATTTATGTGTATGGGGTTGAAATTCACTTTGCAAGCAGACCATCAGCCACTGGTGTACATTGACAAGTCTAAATTTCTCAATGATCGCATAATGAGATGGGCTATGTTTTTGCAGAATTACGTAATCAAAATTCAATGCATCAAAGGCTCCAATAAGTTGGTGCCAATTTTATGAGCCGCATATGTACTGATTGTTAAATCTTGGTTTTAATTGTGACAATTGCTTATGCTGCATTGCGCTTGGTAATTTTGTGTAATTCGTTTGACTTTTTGTATAATTTTTTTTAGGCTGAATTTGTGTTATTGTGTCCAAAATTAGCATTTTGTTTTGAAAGGTCTTAATGTCACAAATTCTGTGTTATCGAAGCAATTCCCACTGGTAAGCCTGTGACCAGTTTTTGCCAAAATTTGAGAAGATTTTACTGCTAGCTCTCCGACGTCGCGCCGCCGACTTGTTGACGACGACAACTTTGTCTTAATTGCAAAAAAAAAATTAACGGTTTTCGCAATCGGGTCTTCGGTAAGCCTTCGACCGGTATTTGCCAAATATTGAGAACATTTAACCGCTAGCTCCGCGACGTCGTGTCGCCGATTTGTTGCGACAACAACTTTATTTAAAATTAAAGAAATTACCATTTATATAGCGGCTTCGGCCATCGGGCCACCGGTAAGCCTCTGACCAGTTTTGGCCAAAATTTGAGAAGGTTTTACTGCTAGCTCTCCGACGTCAAGCCGCCGACTTGTTGCCAATGACAACTTTGTCTAAATTGCAAAAAAATAGGCGATATCTGTTCCAGAAGTGACCGCAACTGAAAGTTCTTTTAATTATGCGCTCTCAATCTCTCGGCTAAACATACAGCATTTCCCTTGTGTAGACTGTTTTATTAACAGCAAGATGGCCGAGTGGTATGGAGCGTCTGTCTGTTGAGCTGTAGAATTCGGTTGGATTCCGAGTCGGGTCAAACCAATGACTTAAAAATTGGTATTCGCAGCTTTTCTGCTTGACGCTCAGCATTAATAAAATAATGTGGAGAACAAGCCGACAAGTTTACTTATTGTGTCGTTGGGAAAGGCAATTAACGGGATTTCCCTATCTTGGTGTGGTAGACAGATGGCCGGCAACTCCTAAGCGAGCTCGTATAGTGCATTGATTGCTTTCTCGTGATAAAAGGATAAATATGCAACTAACTAACTAACTAACTTGCAAACTAAAAAGATAAAACAGTCGACCGCAAGTCATAAACTTAGGAAAACTACAAAAAACGACAGCGTATTTCAAATCGTGTCGTTTTCACGGTCGCTCTGGCATTTGATTCAAAATACTGCAGTAATAGCACCGAACTCAAGACAGTTACAAAATTCAAACGATAACTCCTCGTGATTGCGCAATGTACACAAAATTTACCAAATAAAAACATAAAAACGGATCAGTGATTTCATGGAGTGGAGACGAAAAACGGAGTGTACAACATTAGCAAAAAATAAAGGTAGCGTTTCTGACAAAGGCGGAAATCGCTGACTGAAGCCCTTCAGCGACATGATCTAGCGGTCATTGTCAGCGACATGGCCTAACGGTACCGCGCGTAGGTAAATGATCCTACGTGACGGGTTCGATTCACGGCTAGAGCCGATCGCATTTGACATATTTACCGAGTGGCTGCAGACTCGAAGAGCGCAAGCTCATTTTCCAGTCTCCCACTATTACTGTTGAAATTTCAGTTCAATATAATTTGAAATTAACCTCAGTTATTTATTTATATATTTAAAAAGAAACGCAAAAAACACACTTATTCCATAATTCTACAAAATTCCGAGCTTAAATTCAGAGTAGCGCAAGTGGTAGTGAATTGACTAATTAATTATCAATAAATGACATGTAACAATAACTTCATACAGTGAACTTGTGGACTGCTTAATTACCATTTTGATAGACTTACTTCGGTTACCCTTGCATTAATTATAAAGAACAAATTAGGGAGCGCCCAGATTCCCGAGTTTGGTAGGCTTTTGGTCAAGATAGACTGATCCTTCTGCATCGATTTCGGGATAATGATACGTCACTTAAATCCTCGAAGCGAGAATATCTTGCCTTCCCACGATGCACAATTAGAGTTACAGTCAGTGCATGAAGCAACGCAGTTTCGAAAGTAATGGAATATCAAACTAAAAGACTAGGAGAGTATAGATGACAAGAAAGCATCGCAAAAAATAGCAATGCAGAGAACAGAGTAGCAATCCACGACTAGATTCGCTTTTATTTTGAGCTCATCAGGTGAATATAGCTGGAAAATGGTGCAAAAATGGAACCGAAGTGAAAAGGTTTGAAAAAAAGTAAAAGATCGAGAATAACAAGCAATACAGCTCACCGCTTCCAGCAAACCGCATTAGTTGTTAGTTTAAAGTGGAAACAGTAAGTTTCATAGAGAAAAAGGAAAGAATTTTTAAATACATCAATTGCCACAACGTCAGCGAAATGATGCCCATCAGGTACTTTGGAATTGTGATTGTCTTCGAAATTGAATCCATTGTTTTGTCATCATCGAACATAACAAATTGAGGTTTAAATCAGAACTAAGAGAATTAATTCGCTGGAATTATGGAATAATGAAAAGGTTTCCCAAATAATTAAAACATCAGAGTGCTTGTGCCCATTATAGGGCGTGTCATATTTTAGAAAAAAAAAATTTGGAATTTGACTTTGCTGGGTGATTAAAAAACTTGCAGGTACCTACAAGAAACACAAAAATATTTTAAAGTTTAAATTCAGGCAGCATTTAGCTACCTGGATTTTGTTTTGAAATTTTTCACAGTACAAAATATCTAACGACATCGCTATAGACCATATTAAATGCAGAAGATACGGAAAATCTTTCTAAAAGAGACCAAATGTTGCATTGTAAGTACAACAATAACCAAACCCACAAGAATAACCAAACCACATACAACAATAACCAAACCACATACAGTAAGTACTACAATAACCAAACCCACAAGAATTACTACATCTTCAGCAACAGTCCTAGATCATATCTGGACCAACGTATTCAATAGTAAGATGTCAAGTAGCATTCTGACTGACTGTGTTGCTGATCATTTACCAGTCATATTATGCTTGGAAACAAACAATGACATTCAAAAACCAAAAAAAAAGCTGGTCCAACAGCAAAGAAATTTTAGCAACGATAACATATTAAGTTTTACGGAAGCACTAAAAAATATGAACACAGAATCAATTTTTCATTGTAATGATGTTGATGATGCTTATAACAACTTTATCAGTGAATACACAAAAAAGTTTGAAACTTGCTTTCCTTATACTTGAAACTTATACTTGAAACAAAAAAGTTTGAAACTTGCTTTCCAAATAAAATAAACATTGACAAAACTACTTGGTACGACACTGAACTGAAAAGTGTCTACAGAACTAAGCAGTTGCTATATAAAAAATTTTTAAGAAAACCCACTGAAACAAACAAGAAATTATATTCTCAGGTAAGAAACTCTTATGATAGGCTTACTAAAAAAAAAAAACAGTCATACATAAAATTTAAATTAACGGAAAACAAAAACAATCTTAAAGAAATTTGGAGAATAATAAATCAGCTTTTAGGAAAATCTAAAAGGAACAATTCAGCTCAACCTATTTTTATTAATGACAAATTAATCACTGATGATCACGAAATTTCAAATCACTTTAACACCTATTTTTCATCTATTGCGAAAGATTTAGTAAACAATATTCCTAACACTTCGGTTCATTTTACTGATTATTTGACGAAATCAAATGTGAAGTCTATATTTCTTAAACCAACCACACCAGAAGAGTTGCAAAGCATCATTACCACCATTAAACCAAAATTGAGCTGTGGCATGGATGACATTCCTTCCAAAATAGTAAAGTTTACTCCATACAATGCTTTGCAAACTTTATCTTATATTTTTAACATGTCACTGGAACAAGGGAAATTTATTGAAAGCTTCAAAATTGCCAAAGTAGTGCCTATCCATAAGAAAGGGGATCGTAAAAACATCTCTAACTATAGACCAATTAGTTTGTTGTCTTGTTTCTCAAAGTTGCTGGAAAAAGTAGTTCACTCTAGACTATGTAGCTTCCTTGATAAAAGCCAATTTTTTTTCGATCAACAATTTGGCTTTAGGGAAAAGCACTCAACAGAATTAGCTGCTACCTATTTAGTTAATAAGATAACTTCTGCCATGGAATCTAAAGATCTAACACTAGGTATATTCTTAGACTTATCAAAAGCATTTGACACTATTGATCACAACATATTGCTAACCAAACTACACCATAATGGCATACGAGGTACAGCTCATAGCTGGTTTAAAAGTTATTTAACTAACCGCAAGCAATACACAGCGTATGGAAAATGTTTATCATCTCCTGTTGAAATTAACTGGGGGGTGCCACAAGGTTCTATCCTTGGCCCAATTTTGTTTTTGATATATGTCAATGACTTTAGCAAATGTTTACAATCAGCAGAAGCCATAATGTATGCTGATGATACAAACGTTTTCCTTCATCATAAAAATGTTAATACTTTGTTTAATAAAGCTCAATTAGAGCTCTATAATATAACAAAATGGCTAGCTGCTAACAAATTAACTCTTAACATTAATAAAACCAAGTATGTGTGTTTTAGTTCCAGCAAAAACAAAAACCTGCTGGCATATGGTAATATACGTTTGTCAATTAACAGCACTCCACTTGAACAAGTACAAAATATATCCTTTTTAGGACTGTATTTTGACAAAAATTTTTCATGGAAGTCGCATACGCTGATTGTAATAAAGAAATTACGATCGTATTTAGGAATTATCTCTAAATTGAAATATCATTTAAATATTGAAAACTTAATCCAAATCTACCACTCTTTGATTGAAAGTCAAATCCGCTATGGAATCATGGACACAAAACACTTGTTCAAAAAATACAAAGACTCTGCGATAAATTTACTTCCTTTGTTAACAAAAATAAGTATGGTGAACCTGTTAAGTTTCTTTCTGTACATGATTTATACATATTATCAACAGGTATGTTTATGTACAAATTAAAACATCAACAATTATCAAGCATTTTTTTCCCTCTGTTTCAATGCAACCATCAAGTTCATAATATTGCAACACGTAATAGTGACTCTTATTATTTCCCTTACTTTTCAAAATCAGATACCCAACAGTCTATCTCCTTCAGTGGAGTTAAAACATGGAACTTAATCCCAAGTGCAGTGAGAAAAGCGCAAAATATTGCTTCTTTTAATACATCATTGAAAAAATGTTAATAACTAAAACTGATCCCCAGTCAGTTTAATCTTTTTGACTTCAACGCCAATTTTCGTGGTACTTTTCAATACAATTTGATGTTTTATTTTGTAAACCTACTGCAGAATGTAACTTAAGCTAATTTATAATGCACTAAGCTAAATTAAAAATTGTTAGGTGCGTGCATAATGTTGCATGTTCTTGTATATTTGTAAATAGTTTTTGTGATCCTTTTTGTGCCTTTATTTTTCCATGATAATGAGTAGGCCTAATTTACATCATACTGGCCTATTTACTTTTGTAGGAAAGGTTTTGTGACCATGCCAACGTTTACGTTTTGTGTTTATTTTTCTCGCTGACGTATCGGTATGTTTTAAGCCCTCGGGCTTTGTCACGTTTTTCCTTAAGGTGCATGTGTGTAATATTGCATTTTGCGTGCCTTTGAAAAACTAACAATAAACAAAAAAAATAAATAAGTAAATTTAACTAACAAGGTACGCTGATGCCTCCAACTAGCTCACATATTTGTACGTAATGAAATATGAGGAGCCGATGTAAGTCTATATACATAAAAATACAACGGGATAAATGGTAGGCCTTGAAAACTTACTAAATAAACGCTGTAAAAACCAATTCTACTAGTTTTGCGGTTTGACCGTTCATCAGGTAGACTCAGGTTTTGAACCCAGGACCTTGTGATTGAGAGTTTTACCTCTTCAACCACTCGGCCACCGGGCTGACAGCGTTTTCAATGCAATTTTCAGCTATACATACTCAAGCCCCTATACTTACTCAAACTAGTCGTAGATTTGGTTTTTACAGCGTTTCTTTAGTAAGTTTTCAAGACCTACCATTTATCACATACCGTACATAGTTTCATTCATGCACCAAAATCTTACAGTACATCAATTTATCCGAACTCGTATGTTAGAAGTTTTGCAGTTTATGTATCGAAGTTGACCAATTTGATTAGGTCTTGCTTCGATTCACTTTTTGACATCAGTTGCCGAGATATTTTCTGGTTCCCTATCCATCCGTCTTTTCTTTCGTGAGTGTATGCTTTGTCACAGGCTGCAGTAACCAGCTTAACACGTCTTTCAATGCTTTGCGCATGACAAGGCCAACAGGGCACTTTCATTGGTTGACGAATGAATGACTTTAGTTTATCAATAGACAGATCACATGTGCAAGGTGGTTCGTGTGCGTCCGTTTAATCAGATTGTGCGTCCAATTAATTAGCTTGGACAAAGTAGTTGAATGAAAGTTGATACCTGAAATTTTTCTACTTCTGACTGATTTATCTTCAAGTTGATTACCCTTAATACGTCTAATTTAAAGTATTTTTTAAACCCCTTTCATTCGTTCAGCTTCATGCTGTGAACATAACATTGCCTGTAACATGTTTTCAAAAAAAGCATACCATGCAGAACGCTTAACTATCGGCATCACCACATCAACCAAAGCCTAGCATTGAGTTTTAAGCTGCTTCAGTTGGTACAATAACTGTCTTGGTCCTTCTGTCCAGTTATGCTTAGCTTTTATCAAGAACCACGTTGGCACCTACACACCAACAATAAATTCAACAATCATCTTCAAATTTTGATGAACTGAACCTTTCAAGTGATGCTGTGAAACCCACAAACGGCAAGTTCTATTTGCAGTTGTTAACCATTACCACTCCTTATTGCCTCTACTATATTGTATGCACAATACTGGTGTGCAGAAAGCTCTTCAGTTACATCAGGTGTTAATGGTGTAGGAGGATCTCCGACGGTTATAGTTGGAAAAGTTGGATTAATAGCCAGATCAGTAGCTGAATTAATCAACTTGCCAATCGGTCCTGTCCATTTCTTACCCCTTATGGTTTTACCAGCCAATGCACTGATCAAGTGCCTGAGAGGCAACTCATTGGTGTGCAAAGCACAAACTAACCAGTTAATTTTTCGTTGCAGTTTCACTTCCAAATAATGCATTGCTCCTCCTGCACTACCTGTGTTTACATTGATGGAGTCACATCCTATGGCCATAAGAGTTTTATCAATGCCATGTTCACTTAAAGTATAAAAAATGTAGTTTGCTACTACATCTGCATGCTTTCTTCCATTTGTAGGCTTGATAGGAGTGAAGTGAAACAAGTATTTACCAGCTGCCTCGGAACACACAGTATAGTGCTCTTCCTTCACAAGCGCAGGATATTGCTTTTTTGACCCCTTAACACTTCGTAGAGTTCTGATCATATCAAATTTACTGTCAAACATAATACATTCACTATAACAAAAGTCTCGTCAGCCTTGCTACGCACAGCCAAACCAGGCTAAAATCATTCCAGACTGTAAAGACTCTTCTTTGCATTGCTTTACCAGGGCATCTCGACTTCATCTTTTTTCTAGGTTGAGTCCTATTTTTAGGTTGAGTCCCTAACCCTAACCCTAAAAACGCAAAAAATAGGACTCAACCTAGAAAAGAGATGAAGTCGAGATGTCCTAGTAAAGCAATGCAAAAAAGAGTCTTTACAGTCTGGAATGAATTTAGCCTGGATTGGCTGTGCGTAGCAAGGCTGACGAGACTTTTGTTATAGTCGAAACATTAATTTGTCCCTTATAATGCATTCAATTTTGCTGGATGGTGTCACAGCTTTAAACTTTTGGATGGCAGACTGCTTTATTTTTTCCTGAGCTCTGCTGACTTTATTGTAGTCAATTGCAAGTCTTGTCTCGTTTTTGGCGATGATACCAGCATCAATCCATGCAGCTGTAACAATGGCAGCAGTAGCCCTTAATCCTACTTCATATTTTATGGCAGCCAGCGCAATGTTGGATATGTCTTCAGTATTTCTTTTTGGTGCAGAAGAGCTTTGCAGCTGAATCTGCTCACACTCTGATTCAACGCTGCTGTTTGCTTCACTTGAACTATCTTCAAAATCCATTGGGGTTTCCAAAACTGGACGTTTTTCGCGATATGCTTGTTGTTTCTCTTTTTCTAGTTCTTGTTGCCCTCTGTGTTCTTTTCTTTGTAGTCGTTTATGCTCACTTATTCGGCTTTTCCTATTTAAAAACTGCTGATAGTTCCAACCTTTTGCCGTTGACAATAAATCTAATGTAATTCCTTTATCGAAATTTTTTGCGTTTTTAGGACAAGTGTACTGCATGTAAACGTTTACTTGACATTCTGTGGAGCAATGGAAATTGCTACAAGGAGTAATAATGCTCTTGCAATTTAGAATGTCAAACGATTTATCAAGTTTTGACACAGTAGTGTCTCCCATCCTTTTACTTGCTTTGCCTTGTGCGACCAAAGTGGTCTGTTCCCAAGCTTCTTTTATCTTTGCACATATAGAAGATTCATCGTTAGTCAGTGGAGGCTTAAAAACTACACTGGCTTTTTGCATTTCTTCATTATTCTGAAGTAAATGTCTTTGATTAGTTTTTTGTGGGATAATTTCGTGCATCTTTGCTGCTGACTTCATGAAGAAAAATTCCAAGCCTAAAAAGCAATAGTTATTAGAATTTAGTTATAATGTTTTTTCTGTCAGTTTATTACAGGTGTCCGATAGGCTACTTTTTTGCACTTACCGTAGAACGTCACGCAATGTAGGCAAATCAGCTGCGGCTAACTTTTTTTCAGCACCGATCACAGAAGCCAAATGAGAACTATCACGTTTTTTGGTTCGTACCGTAAATGCTTTGCGCACAGACATTGAAACTGTACTTCACAGCTTTAAGCAGAATATTTTTATAACATCAAATTTAGTAGGCCTACTAAAATATCGATCTGCAACTGAACAATGTTTGAACAGTTTTCCTGTAGGCATTTTATATACCAACAGTTTTGCTCTTCACAGTTGGTCTATATTTTGAGTAGAACGTATGCAAAACGTTCATCTAACAGCTCTGTCACTGTCTTCTTAATCTGCAAATGAAATAATTCTAAGCAAACTTCTCCACCAAAGTAGCTACTGTTGCAGCTAAAAAAAACAAAAAAATAGTTGTGCTTAAACAGTTTTATTTTTGGCCATACAAGGTTTCTTGCAGTAAAAAACAACACTGAATGTTGTTAAGCCGTCTTCTCCCTCAGACTAGCAACTGTTTCAGTTAAAACAAAACAAAAATAAGCGGACTAAGCAGTTTTGGTTTTGATCATACAAAGTTTCGTTTTCGTAAAGAAGGGAAAAACAATGAATTCAACCACAAAATTATACAAAAGTTGGCATTTAAGGTACTGCTCAACACTTAAGCCAAAAAAATTTAGGTTGATATTATGCTGAATTCAAGTTTCATCCAATGGAAAACCACTTAATATTTGACGATTTGGATTGTCAATTGTTGCTATAGAAAAAATGCTTTAAATTCTCGCATAACATAAACAAAAGCAAAATATTGGAATTTCGATGATCATTCCAGGTAGCTAAATCGAAATAAATTTAATTTTATTTAATTTTAAATTTCATTTCTGTGGTTTTTCTATGACACCGCAAATTTTTCACCACCCAAAATAATCCAAATCAAAAATTAAAAAAAATGACACGCACTACTGCCCAATGACCACTTTGGTAGACTAACTTCGGTTACCCTTGCATTAATTATAAAGAACAAATTAGGGAGCGCCCAGATTCCCGAGTTTGGTAGGCTTTTGGTCAAGATAGATTGACCCTTCTGCATCGATTCCGGGATAATGATACTTCACTTAAATCCTCGAAGCGAGAATATCTTGCCTTCCCACGATGCACAATTAGAGTTACAGTCAGTGCATGAAGCAACGCAGTTTCGAAAGTAATGGAATATAAGACTTAAAGACTAGGAGAGTATAGATGACAAGAAAGCATCGCAAAAAATAGCAATGCAGGGAATAGAGTAGCAATCCACAACTGGATTCGCTTTTATTTTGAGCTCATCAAGTGAATATAGCTGGAAAATGGTGCAAAACCGGCACCGAATTGAATTAAAAAAATCTCTCCTTTTTCTCTATGAAACTACTACTACTACAAGCTATTACTGCTTCCACTTTAAACTAACAACTAATGCGGTTTGCTGGAAGCGGTGAGCTGTATTGCTGGTTATTCTCGATCTTTTACTTTTTTTCAAACCTTTTCACTTCGGTTCCATTTTTGCACCATTTTCCAGCTATATTCACCTGATGAGCTCAAAACAAAACCGAATCTAGTCGTGAATTGCTACTCTGTTCTCTGCATTGCTATTTTTTGCGATGCTTTCTTGTCATCTATACTCTCCTAGTCTTTTAGTTTGATATTCCATTACTTTCGAAACTGCGTTGCTTCATGCACTGACTGTAACTCTAATTTTGCATCGTGGGAAGGCAAGATATTCTCGCTTCGAGGATTTAAGTGAAGTATCATTATCCCGAAATCGATGCAGAAGGGTCAGTCTATCTTGACCAAAAGCCTACCAAACTCGGGAACCTGGGCGCTCCCTGACTTGTTCTTCATACAGTGAGGTGCATAAACTTTTTTAAACTTCATTGAATTCATTCACAACCATTTATGTAATCCGCATTCATCATACCGTTACGTGATAGCGTTGACAAAAATAATAAAGTTAGGCAATCCGTAGGCAAAACTTCACAATCAAAAACACCTGGACAGCATCAGCGGTATCATAATAACAGAATAGTAGGTCACATCATGTAAGTCAAATAACACAACAGGTGTAAAACTTAAAGCCTACGCAAAATGACGCATTTCATCAGTTTAATAACCAACGCTAATCAAAAACACACTTATTGGTAAAATCAGATAGGCCTGCAAATAAAAACTATTAATTAAATCGCTCTTCATTTTCACAGTCTTGTACACTAAGTAGATTTTTTGGATATCACGGATTAGATTCTGCGCATCAACAGTTCGAACTCGTACTCGTTTAACAAGACCGTTCGCATCTGGGTAAACTTTTTGAAGGATGGCCTTTGGCCAATGACCTCTCTTGGTAGATTCATCAACTACAAGCACAAGATCTCCGGGTTTTATGTTCGAAGAAACATCAAACCATTTTCTCCTTGGCTGAAAAGCTTAGGAAGGTAATGGGAAATTCAACTTTCCCACAACTTGTCGGATAAGTATTGAGTTTTTTGCCACAAACGTCTGTATCTGTCACTTCTCATAAAAGCATCAAGGGGAATGGAGTCACCAATCGAACCAGAGATTATCATGGAAGGAGTAATTGCTTAACAATCATTTGGACTAGACGGCAAGGCAGTAATGGGCTTATTATTTAATATTCGCTCTATTTCCGTCACAAGAGTTAGCAGGTTATATTTATCCAGAGTTGCTTCTCCAACAATCGAGCGCACGAGTTTTCGCACCAGTTGAAAAAATGCTTCATAAAATTTTTCTTGATGCGACAGCGTATGATGATACGTATGATGCGACAGCATCTTGGCGGATTAAAATGCCAGGTTGTTTCTTGTTTCAGGCGAAATTGCTTCACGCAGCTCTTTATCTGCGGCGATAAAATTTTTACTGTTGTCGCTATATACGTCTGTAGGCCAAACATTTCTTCTGTTGCAGAAACGAGTTAAAACCTTGAATAAATGCACTTGTTTCCAGTGATTGAATTACCTCCAAGTGAACCGCACGACTAGCCAAACAGTTAAATATACATGAGTATGTTTTGACACAGCTTCTCTTACATTTAATGATCAGTGGTCCCATCAAGTCGGTTCCAATTGCCTTAAACGGTGTGGTTTTATTGACGCGATCAAAGGTTAAATCTCTCATTTGTTGCGTTTTAGGCTTTACTTTCCAAAAACAACAAATAACACATGTTCGCAGTATTTTGTTAACGGTAGAAGGTCCATTCACCCATTTACAATTCAGTAATCTTTGTTCAACTTAGCCAAAACATGAGAAGTACCCATATTACTTTGGTTTTCGTGACACCTCATGACCACAAGTTCAGTTACCGGATGGCGCTTTGGCAAAATAATGGAATATTTCGACTTCTTAGCAAGAAAAAAGTTTCGCAAACGGACCCCAACACGCAACAACCCATCTTCTACAAAGGGGTTAAGTGTTTGTATAATCCTCAAATCTTCATTCTGTTGCAAATCTTTGGTTTTAATACCTTTTGTCAAATTTGAGCTATCTCGGCCTGACGACAAAGCATATATTTCGGAAAAGGCTTTTTTTTGCACGCATCTTATGATTGCCAAGCGTGCTTGATCAAGTTTTTCCATTGTAAGAAATCCTACGTTTGCAGATGCGCGGTTTTCAAACAATTTGTTACACAGAAATTTTTCCTAACGAAGTAATCACGATACCGTTCGCAACAAATTTTAAAAGTTCGAGTATCGCCGAAACAGTCTATGCAACGAATCATCGGGTTCTTTTAATTAAGCAAAACAATGTTCATTTTTCACTTCAAGTTCATTGAACACTACATCAAGCAAAAAGTCCGGTTGATTAAGCCAATCGCCAACATCGTTACACAAAAACGCAGGCCCGTAAAACCACATATCACACGTATCAATTTTATCAGACCAAACAGCCCTGCTGGCAATGTCTGCAGAATTTTGCTTCAATGGTACGTAATGCTATTGCTCGCAATTAGTGAGTGTAAAATCTGTAATCGATTTGCGACAAACGTGGTAAATCTCACAAAAGTACAAAGTACAATTAATGCAGCGCAACACAACTGTAGAATCAGTCCATAGAAAAACTTTAAAAAAGTGAATATCTAACTCATTAATGACAAAGTTGGTCACTTTTGCAGCAAGTACGGTGGCAGTTAATTCAAGACTTGGCACACTTACAAACTTAATAGGAGCTACTCTTGCTTTACCCAAAAGGAAACAACATTTTACAACGCCGTCAACATAACGCACTCTTACATAAATACCAACGTCATAATCGCTGATGCTTGCGTCTGAAAAGGTATGTAATTCTAACCCAGCTATCTCTTTTTTAGACAAGCTTGAACTACGTTTTATAGAGACCTTTTCCAGTTGTGGCCATGCAAGTAACCATTTTTTCCAGTGCATGCCCATTCCAGGCAAATTTGAAAGGTGATCATCCCAACGAAGTGATCTCTTACAAGCCTCTTGCAGTAATTGTTTTGCTGGCAGAATAAACGGTTGAATTAAACCCAAGAGGATTGTAAGTTTGCGCTATTATAGATAACAAACCTCTGCGCATGCACGGACGCCGTTTCACATAAACTTTCACCATCAATCAATCCGAGGATGCATTCCAGTACACACCGAGGGTCTTCTGCGCAGGTAGACAATTGCAATCTAGGTCAAAGCTTTCCGCTAAATCTTTTTGTGGAATAAAACTCAATACCTTCTGGCTATTAGAAAAAAAAATAGTTAAATGAAATCCACCACTCTTTAACAGTTTACTCAATTGATCAGTCAAATCAATAGCTGAATCAGAAGATTTACATGAACAGCATACATCATCAACATAAACATTTCTAAACACAGTTCTTACCGTAGTCTCGCTTGCCTTCGTCAGATTGTCATGAGCAGTCGCTCGCAAAGCATATGCAGCATAGCACGGAGATGATTTTGTTCTAAACACATGAGTCCGCATTCTATAGTCAACCGGTTCAAAAGTAAGATTGTTATCTGGATACCAGAGAAATCTAAAAACATCACAATCCGCTTCATCGACAAATACCTGTAAAAACATTGCCTTAATGTTTCCGACTACAGCACTCGGATGCTCTCTAAAACGAAGTAAAACTCCTAACAAATTACACGTTAAATCTGGTCCTACAAGAAACCTATTATTCAACGATTTGTTCTGAAATTTAGCACTACAGTCAAATACTATTCGAAACTTGAATGCTGTTGAAACACAGTGATGAGAGATATGTTTTTTTGTTTCTTCACAACAGAATCTGATTGTGGAACCAACGTTGCATATCTGCAGTCAACGTACTCTTGTATTTTGTTTTTGTATTTTTTGAACAATTGCGGACTTGCTTTAAATCTTTTTTTCATCCCTTGTAGTCTTTGTAGAGCCATATCTCGGTTGTTGGGCAACTGTGGATTATTTTCTTTCCATAACAAATCTACGGAGTAGTGATCCCCAACCTTTTTTACAATCTTGTTCAAGATCTCCGTGGCCCTCTTGTCTTCAATGAATGGATACGGTTTTTCTGGAAGGCCAAGATTTTGGAAGTCACTAGACAGTATGTCTAACAACTGGTTACAAGACTGTTATGGGTTTTCTTCAACATCTACAAAATTAACAATCATGCTTGAAGTGGCTGATTTTTCTCGATTTCCGTTATCAGTTCTATATATAGTCCAACTTAAGAACGTGCACAGACCGGACGAATCTTCTGGAGTTCCCAAACGAATATCCTGAAGATGAAACGCTTAATGAATGAAACGCTTAATACGAATATCCTGGAAATAAACGCTTAATGCAGCTTGCTTCCCAACAGAAGTTGAACCCTTTTATTGTCAAGCTGAAGAAAGTTGATATCTCTTAGGTGAGGATAAGACTTTATTAAGTCTGAAGATGGTATACTAGAGCTCACATCTACTATTTCGTCCATGATCAGAGCGTCATTAATCTGAAACGCTGAGACTTCTTTAATTCTTTTTACGGTTAATCTTTGTACCATACTGTTAACCGTGGTAACCGCGTTAGTTGCATGAAGTTCCGCATTACTTTGAATGATTGGAACTCCCAATCGATTTTCCAAATTTCTAGAGCACAAACTCACACTTGAGCCTTCATCTATGAATGCGTAAGTGCATACATGCTCAGCGGGATTGTTGAGCCACACTTTCACTGATACCACTTTGAATATGGTACGCCATGTCAAATCAACCAAGCTTTTTGAATTTTTAATACTCGCACTTGCAAAAACAATTTTTTGGGACCTTTTGACTGACTCTCAGAGGAAGAAGATGCACTTGAGCTTGCCCCATCCGCTTCTTGACTAGCCTTCGCATGCCACAAGGTATGATGACGTTTTCCACAATTTTTACAGAAAACCTTTGTTTTACAATCTGTCACTTTATGCCCTTTACGCAAACAATTATAACACAGCCTATGTTCCCACTATGTTCCCAGACGACTCGCTTCCTTTCAACAAACAGTTTGAAAAAAAAATAGGACACTTGAACAAATCATGCAAACCCATGCAAACCAAACACGGTGATGGCGTATTGGGTGACGCTATCCGGCACAAACCCTAAACGACATTCCACGTGCAGGTAAGGCACCAGATTTTACCGGTTTTTTTGCATTAGTCTTCCCAGTGGAGTTTCTGCGTCAGAAGCAGTATTTTCAACCAACTCTTGCAAACTTTGAAAGAGACATTCATCACTGCCTTTACAGCTTACAGAAACAAACAGTTTTAATTCGATATGGCAATCTTTGAAACAAATCCTGAATTACTTCGTCACTATTTAGTAACTCTAATTTACTCCAGGCTGCAAAACTAGTCTCACATTTATACATAAGATCACACAGACAAAGTAAACCATTAACATTGTATTCTTTAATTGGGGGACCTTCTAATAAATTATTTTTAACACAAATCATCAACTTTCTCATATCGCCGAATTTTTGGTCCAAACGTTTCAAAGCTTTTTTGTAAGCATATTGCCGATCGTCAAAACAAGACAATCCTGATATTACTTTAGAAGCTGCCCCAACACAAACTTCTTACTTGAACGACATACGAATTTCATAATCAGCATATGAATTTTCAATACACCGAATAAACTTTCTCTTAAACGGGTGGCATTTAAAAATGTCACCATTGAACGATTCTAGATTCAGGCGAGTTTGCAATTCAAAGCACTGCTGACGACCTGGATAGTTCAACGAAAAATAATTTATTTGATTAAGCATAGGTGGAGCTACGAACGGCTGAGTAAGCGACGGCTGAACAACTGAATGCGAAGCTATTATAGGCGGAGCAACAAGCGGTGGAGCACTGACCTTGACACCATTGACTGCGAAGCAATCGACGACGGAGGTAATGTCGATGGTTTATCAGTCGAATGAGTTGGATGTAATAACGCGGCAGGAATCGAAGGCGAAACCACCAACGGCGGAATAAACAGTTGAAACTTGTTCTGATTTTGAAAAGGCTCCGCAGAAACCTTTAAAGTCAAACCTTGGTCTTCCATATCATGGACAATGCGCTTACTTGCCGCGGCGTCTCAAACTTTAATCAGATCTATAACAGGGTAAATGGTAGGCCTTAAAAACTTACTAAATAAACGCTGCAAAAACCAATTCTACGACTAGTTTCGCGGTTTGACCGCTCATCAGGTAGACTCAGGTTTTGAACCCAGGATCTTGTGATTGAGAGTTTTACCTCTCCAACCACTCGGCCACCGAGCTTACAGCGTTTTCAATGCAATTTTCAGCTATACATACTCAAGCCCCTGCAACTGCAGGCTTAGCATTGAGCAGTTAGCCTAGTTGGCATGTGTTTGAGTCTGTCAGCTTGGTGTCCGCTCGGTGTCAGCACGGTGTCAGCTCGGTGGCCGAGTGGTTGGGAGTCAGCTCGGTGTCAGCTCGGTGAGCTTGGTGTCAGCACGCTGTCAGCTCGGTGGCCGAGTGGTTGGAGAGGTAAAATTCTCAATCACAAGATCCTGGGTTCAAAACCTGAGTCTACCTGATGAGCGGTCAAACCGCGAAACTAGTCGTAGAATTGGTTTTTACAGCGTTTATTTAGTAAGTCTTCAAGGCCTACCATTTACCTGTTATATTTCATATATATAGACTTACATCGGCACCTCTTCATTCATTACATTTAATCAGAGCGTAAGACTTGTTTTTTAATCGCTTCAACTGTGGTTCTGAAGACAAATAGAGTTTGAAGTCTTTGTTCAAAAGATCCATTTGAAACACAAATATTCGTTCCAACACGACAAACAATTGGATCGAAGAGCATGCACATCACTATGCAGCAACGAAATACTGCCAACAAGTTCATTTAATTTTTTATCTATTGACGTCAGGTTTAACTGTAATTTTGAGATCGTTTGCTAAACAGCTTTACAATAATCAAGACCTTTTACGAACGGTTCAACGCTATAAATTTGCTCGCCATTAGAATTCGACGCTTTCGCTCATTAACAAAACTCTTTTAAATCATAAACGGAATTCTACAGTTACTGCATATTTTTTACATGAGAGTTAAAAAAATTATTTTGAAGCAGCAACCATTGCTACATTAAATTGGTAAAACACGAGGTTACTTCTCCGTTTTTCGCAATAAACCAGCGCTTTCCGATCAGTGGGTAGGAGAGCTTTTAACAAAGGACCGCAAACCATTCTAAAGTTTCTAAAGTTGGAATATTAGTTTCCAAAGTTAGAGCTGTGAATCAATAAGGGTGCATCCAATATTGCAACTATAGTTTGCTCTGCAGCATAACAATATCGTGTGTAAATCATACGATGTCAAAGTATTTTGTGTTTGTATAATACAAGGATGGCGAACCACTGAATCGCGGGTCACTAAGTGACCCACTTGCACATTTCAGTGACCCACGATTTTTTCTTTTTTCGGTCTGCGACCTTAAATTTGACTTACTGCTTAAAAAAATTCACCTTCCCTGGTATAATACATAATACAAAAAAACAGGACTGGGCAATTTTTTTAGTCAGCGGGCCATACGTGGGAAGACGAAGTCCTTCACGGGCCGGATTATTTGATGGATTGTGTTTAATACTTTCAACAACTACTATTGTCAGAGTTGCTGTGATTGGAAAAAAAAAAAAAAGGTCTACACACTATTCAGATGTCCTGTGTTTCTACCGAAAATATCGGTAAAGCAGTGGGGTAGGTAAAAACTTCAAAAAGGGAGCCATAATTTCCACATTTTTTTGATCGTTTTTTATTCAGCAAAACTACTTTAAAACTGATTGAAAAACAAGAAAAGCTCCAGGGGGGCGAGGGCATGCTTTCTTTAAAAAAATCGAAAGTTTACATGCCGCAATGGCTATTTTAGTGTTTTTTAAATAATTTTCACGCAAATTTTGTTTAAATTATTTGACCCTAATTTTGAGGCTTCGCCGAATGTGATGCATTTTCTTTGCAGATTTTCGATTATGTCTGCCTAAGGCGTGATCGCTATCGAAGAATATTCAAAACTATGAAAAAGTTGTATACATCAAAAACATGTTTGAAAATGACTAATGGGAGGATGCATACTCCTCATTTTTGACCCCTGGATCCGCCCCTGGCCATAAGCGACAAAAATTATCAAAAGAGTCTGGCATATTTCAGTTACTTGGCACCATTAATTTTGTTCTTTTTTACCAAAAAGCAGAGTCAAAAGGGGGGGGGGGGCATGGCACAATGTCCCCCCCCTAAATACACTCCTGCGGTGAAGAACAAAAAAAATCTATTTGTCCTCAGAGGATGTCCTATAAAAAAATAAAAGGTCTTCGGCTTGATTCGTGATATCAAATCATAATTCTGTGAGTGCCAGTGGGTCGCATAAAATGGCCGCGTGAGCCGGATCCGGCCTGCGGGCCGTATGTTGCCCACGCCTGTAATAAGATATTGTTACAGCAGTTTATACAATTAAACGCACTAAAATTTACTTTTTTTACGTAGTAAATACAAAAGTTTTCAGCGGTTGGGGCCCCAGACTCCCTTGCCTCCGGCAGCTGAGGGCTTCGACCCCAGACCTCCGACACAGCCTCTCCCCCATTGCGAAATCCTGTCAACTTTCAAAGACATGAAAGTAGGAAAATATAGTGTAAATGGTGTAACCGAACTGCAGCTGTTAGCCTAGCTAAAACTATAAGGTAGGCCTACAAAGCTATTTCGCATTCTCGATCGCTCGCATAAAAAATTGTACGTGTGCACTGTGCAAGCGTTCAGAGGTGTGGAGCTAAACAGGCAAAATTCACATTAATTTCCAAGAGCTGTAGCCTAACAAAAAACCAAAATTGTGAGCTTTTTTCTTGTTGATATCTGCATTGAGTTTTGTGCATCACTTACAGTAAACGTTTTGTGCACTGTCATTGAGTTTAGTCAGTTAGTTAAAACTTTTGCCGATCGGTTTAAAGTTTTGTCGATCGCGAAAAAGATTTGTGAGTCAAGAAAAAGATTTATGCATCGCGAAAAAGATTTGTTGATTGTGAAAAAGATTAATCGATCGGTTTAGAGTTTTGTCGATTGCAAAAAAGTTTTGTCGATCGCGAAAAGACTTGTGCGTCGCGAAAAAAATTTGTCGAAAAACGACTTGTGCATTCCGAAAATAATTTGTCGACTGCGAAAAAGTTTTGTCGATTGTGAAAAAGTTTTGTGCATTGCGAAAAAGATTTGTCGATTGCGAAAAAGACTTGTGCATTGCGAAAAAGATCTGTCGATTGCGAAAAAGATTTGTCGATCGCGAAAAAGTTTTGTGCATTGCGAAAAAGTTTTGTCGTTTGCGAAAATGATTTGTGCATTGTGAAAAAGATTTGTCGATCGGGTTATAGCTTAGTTTTGTGTTTTGCACTTATGGGCTTCCGTAGTTTGGGCCTGAACTAATTTGAAAATCTTTTTATTGCTCTTGTAACTGTATGAAGTGTCGCGTAGTATCTTTTATAATGAACAATTTTGTAGACATTACAATTATAAGTCAAACTCATGTATGTGCTCATCCTAAACAATTTTTAATTCGCCATGAAACGCACTGTTTGATCATAAAAATTGTTCCATCCGTTTAGACGTGGTTATTGCAGTCGTCATGCTTGTAAGTGAAAGCCATCTTGCTAAAATAAATTAACATTTTTGAAATAGAACAAAAGTCTCATCAAGCCTTACTACGCACAGCCAATCCAGGCTAAACTCATTCCAGACTGTAAAGACTCTTTTTTGCATTGCTTTACCTGGACATCTCGACTTCATCTTTTTTTTAGGTTGTGCCCTATTTTTAGCAGGCGACTGGCCCCAAACAACGATACCCAATGAAAGAGCCTGTAACTACTAACCCCAAACTAAGTTACCGGTAGCCTAACTAGCCCACATCACTAGAAGCCCCCACGGCAACCCACTCATTTGCAGCTGCAGACGCGTTTCGACCTTATTATGGTCTCATCAGTGCAGCATAGCAACCTCCCACCTTCTTGAAAAAAAAACTCTAACCTTCAAAACAACTACACACCCCAAATCTAAGCCTCTACTCGTTCTGCTCAAGGTAAAACATTTGAAATAAAACCTTCAAGGGATTAGTACATGCTGGATTATGATGTCACAGATTTCCTTATGATGTCACAGATTGGATTATGATGTCACAGATTCAGGTAAAGCAATGCAAAAACAAGTCTTTACAGTCTGGAATGAGTTTAGCCTGGATTGGCTGTGCGTAGCAAGGCTGACGAGACTTTTTTAAAGCATTTGACACGGTTTGTCACAGAAAATTACTTCATAAGCGCTCAAACTACTGCACTCGTTCCTTTCCAATAGACAACAATTTGTTTTTTTCAAAACTTCAGGTCTAAAACCTTAACAAATAATTACGGAGTAACCCGAGGAAGCATTTTGAGACCTTTACTCTTCTTTATTTATGTTAACGATATATCTAACCCTTTATATTTAATTCCCAGATTATTTGCCAATGATACGTGTTTAAGATTGGTGAAAAACAGAATCAGTCTGCCAATTATAAAAATCTATTTAAGGAGATATATTTCGCTATAACAGTATCATCAGTCCTGCAAAAACGAAACAATAAATAAACTCTTACCTTGCTTGCACAGAAGATTTCACTCTGGTCTTAACTGGAAGAAAAAAAACTATTGAAAAAACCAAAAGCTCTACCCTAAAGTAAAAACTATATTCAAAAAAAGAAAATATTTAACCACTTAATGAAAATCTTTAGACCAGAGGTAAATCCAAATTTTGTAATGAACGATATAGTGATATATTAAACAACACAAATCACGTAAAAAACAGTTAAATAATCACAAGAGTAATAAACGCCAAATAATAGGGTAAAAAATATAGGGATATTATACAAGAGAAAGTATTAAAGAAATATTACTAAATATAAACTCTGAAATACCAACGGCAATAGTCATGTAAAACAACGCAAGGATGAAGAAAAAAGAAAATGGAAAACATAGTTTTAAATATTATTCAACGAAATTATTTAATTTTAGGCAAAATAATTTTCTTTATTTTGATAGTTGCCCCAATTTTGTTTACCCATTTGTTTTCGGCACCGTCTAATTTGTCATAATCTGGCTGTTCAACAAAAATGACAGTGAAGCAATGGCAAATTTTTAAACCCTTAGTGAGACTGACTTGATGTTGTTGCTGGTAATGTTGAAATAAAGCTGCTGTGCCATCCTCATTTACATTGAAGGTTTTCTGACTGTTCCAAGCAGAACGATGATAGTTCCACCGAAAAGAACTTGGGCATCATTATGGACAAAAGACTAAATTTTGAAAAACATATTGGCATAGTGGCAAAAAGATTTCTAGATCCCTAGGTGTAATGTATAAACTTAAAAACGTGCTACCTCCAAAGGCTTTGCTGGTCTTACATTATTTTATGATTTATCCGTATCTGCTATATGGCATTATTATTTAGGGGAATACATACAAAAAGTATCTAAAAAGATTAGGAACGCTCCAAAATAAAGCTGGTAAAATATTAGGAAGTGGTGGATGGCAAGACCATGCCTTCGCTTATTCACAAATTAATATTTTAAAATTAGAAGATTTTTATACTTACGAAGTAGCTTAATCCATGCACAAATATTCGCAAAATAAACTACCAAAAAAACTTTCTTATATTTCTAACCCGTAAATGCGATACACTCAAAAACAACCCGATGGGCATCACATGAATTTAATCTGAGCATACCGTTTTATAGAAAAAAAAATTACAAAGATCTTATAAATTTCAAGGAGTCAGGAATTAGAAATTGGTACCACAAAAAATGAAAATACTGTCTTTTAATCAATGTAAAATTAGATTCAAAAAGCATTTAATTTCAAAGTTATAGACTAATGGCTTATACCATATAAATGTGATGAAATTCAAATCACTCAAAAATAAAAGAAATACAATGAAACGTATTATAGCACAAAAATTAATCCAGGAAATATATATAAACGTCCAGCAGCCTGAATTGACTACAAGGGAGCTGCTCGACTTCATGACCAAAAGGTCCCTTTGCAGCTTCCTGCTACAATTGATGAAACTTTGCCTTTTTGTTTACGCGCACGTTTATTTTTTGTATCCGTTTATTACCGTTGTCTAATGTACTTTAGATTTGCTTAGTGTTGTTTTTGTTGTTATTTATCTAAATGCGTTTGATATGATGTGACGTTATGAGTTGTTCAAATAACAGTAAAGTATTTTATGCATTTTAAGTGATAATGAGAAAATCCGATTTAATGCACATACGGTATGTTAAATATGACGGAAAGAAGCAATGCTGCGTATGGAGCCGCCATTTTCATAAATTTGACAAGAATATTTTCAAACCCTTTGGCTTTTTTTCTCTTAGACGGATCATCTCGAAATAAACTTCTTCACTCGCGCGCGGTTTATTAAAAAAAGAGTTTATTAAAGACAAAATAGCATTTGTCACGTTTGCTTTTGAAGAGTCATTAGTTGATGTTTTAAACTAAGATCACCATTAAAGCTTATAACATTGTTTAAAGCTTCACACTAAACACCAAAATTGGTTAATAACATTGTCTTACATCACTAATAATGAGACAATACATCACTAATAATCTCATTGCATTGCGTGACGTGCATTATTGTTTGCACCGACAATCATAGAGCATTAGATGACGTTTTAAACTTGTAACGCTAAAGGACTAGTTACAATGTAAAACGATTTAAGCTAAACGCATTGGTAGAATAAGTGTTTTTGGCATTTCGACAAAAAACGTTGGTGTGTTTTGGCATTGAATGAATTGTTAACGTGCAAAATACATCACTATTTGTCCCATAACAGTCTTATAACTAAAGCCCGCTACAGTCAATAAAGTCAGAATTTTTTCAGGATCTTGTTACATGATCAAATCTGTACTAACGTTCGTTTCAGGTGTTCAGGAGTCTAGTTTGGTAGATTTTATAAGTCAAAACAAAGTCAAAATTTTTGCATAAAGTCAAATTTTGTCAAAATTGTCTTTATCAAAAACTTCCTTACAAAATCGAACAAATGTATATTTTTTAAATATTTTTTGGAATTTTTAACTGCCATTAAAATTTTATGCGCAATTTCATTTGATTTTAAACTTTTGAAATAGTTACAAATTTTGCACTATTGTCACAATAATGCGTGCGGTAATTGAGAAGGAAATAGCACTTACTATGCATGAAACGTCATGATTGATGCATAAATACATAATTGTTAGATAATTAATCTAATTCTATAAAAGCCTTGCGCTCTTTACACGTGGTCTTTTTAGTTGTAGCTTGCAAAGCAAAGCATACCAAAACAAGCCAAATCTTCTATAGCGAAAGTTAGGCAACTCGCCAGAAATATCCGGATGAGTTTTCGGCAACTCCTGCCGGCGACTTGCGATGCAACCTTTGCGACATGTTAGTCAAATGCGACAATAAGTTTTTTGTGGAAAGCCACCGAAAAAGTAAGCAACAGCAAGAAAAATTGGAGACGAAGAGCAAATCTCAAAGTAAGCAAACCTTTTTACATTTTAATCATGTAAACTTCAAGGAACAGGTTGTTTCTTTCTTTGCTGCAGATATTCCACTTCATAAACTGAACCATCCTTAGAGGAACAAATTCAAGAATTACTTCGTGACAAAAAAATTTTTTGATTGTGGATGAAGCAGAGGTTGCTAAACAAAAGTATATTAGTGTGCTTGTGGGCAGCTTAAATGCTCTAAATCAGACATTCTTCGTTAATCGCCATCCGCTTGACAGCGGTCGCAATGTTAATAGCAGTATTATTCTGCACTCTGTGGATGACATGTTGCGACAACTTGAAATAAAACGCGAGAATTTTTTATTGTTCTTGACTGATGCTGCTCGGTACATGTCTTCGGCTAGAAAAACATTGAAAGAATTAAACCCTTCTTTGATGCATGTCACCTGCGTTGCGCACTTACTACATAACTGCGCTATGCTTATGCGTGCTCATTTTAAAAATATTGATGAAGTAATAGCAACGATCAAGGCAGCAACATTCGAAAACAAAGATCACAAGAAAAATTTTCATGATGCTGGTCTGCCATCGCCTCCTGAACCTGTAATTACAAGATGGGCAACTTGGCTAAAAGTTGCTTTATATTATAGTGAGAACCTTCCAGCTGTTCGTACCATTGTCAACAACTGGACAAGTGCATGCCTCTTAGTCAGCAGAGCAAAAGACGCTATCAATGTGGAAGGTTTGGTGTCGGACTTGGTTAAACTAAATCAATACCGGACTAGCAGCCAACGTAGAGTTCTTAGAAGGAAATGCTCGTACAGTAACCAAAGCATACGAACTGCTGAAGAATATGCAATTCGATGATGATCCTTTTGCGCAGTGAGAGACTGCATTAACAAACGACTATCCAACTCTGATTAAGAAACAATAATAAACTGTACCAACTTGACAATTGACCCAACAAGCCACGCACTATAGCAAAAAACTGAACCTAACTCTGCTGTTGTTGATCAAGAACGAATGATTTTGCCAGAATCACTCATCCCTTCGGATAAATTTATTTTAAAAAGTTTAGCCTTTGTGGTACGTATCCACTCATGTGGTGACGTCACCTCGCTGGTCAAATTCTTTACGTGACCAGGATGAAGAGCAATAACTAAAAGAGGAATGTCCTTTTTTTTAGTTTTTAGGTACTTTTAATGTTATATTGGTTTTTAGCTGTTTCCAACTGCGATATTTTTCAGAACAAGGGGTAAACCTGGTCATAAAATGCAGTATGAATAACCCTGTTTCCACGCGTTTATTTTTATAAATATAGCTTTACGAACTGCGAAGTGCAAAAACGCAACTCATTTTTTTTTTATGTCATGTGTGATCAAACAATGGATCAAACAGCTCGTGAGGAGTACGTTGAAATTCGAACGCGACGCATGGAACGTGAGGAGACAAACATATTCGTAAACAGCAGCAAACAAGAGTAGGTAGGCAATGAAAAACATGCCGCACACTTTTTTAGCAAGTGATTAGTTGACCTCAACAAGTAAAGTGGGTGTTAATGCCTTGGTTATATTTACTGCAGTAAAAAAAAGTAAAACTTTGATAAAGCGCAACATAATCTACACATTCTGCAAAAACGGGCTGCATAAAGACAATTAGGGTTGAGTTTTCAATTTCAAACAATGTTATTAGCCAATCAACAATTTTAGTGAAAAACTTCATTCAGTTTCATCAACCTTTTTAGCGTTTTTGGTTTAAAAGTGCAAATTTTGTTATTCGTCTTTTAATGTCATGATTTCGAAACTAATTGAATGTTTCAGACTTGTCAGCTTAAACAGGTTAACATATGATTTAAGGTTAGCAACATATCACTGTCGTTCGTTCAAACATCACAATGCTTTGTTATTGTACTAATGCTTAAAATATAAAGTGTTTTACAACGTATTTAGACTAATAACGTAACAATTTCATAGTGTCACTATACGACTGCTAGTGCAAACAGAAATACAAGTTATACAATGCGTGCAAACAATTAGTGATGTACTTCACCCGTTTACGCTTTATTCAATGCCAACAGCATATCAATGCCAATCACTCCATGGCAAAACATATCCACGCGTTTGTTAAATTAACCAAAAGACCCTTTGTCTGCCAATGCTCATAGTTTATATCGTTTTGCATTGTGATTTGCCCATTAGTGTTACAAGCTCTGAACGTCATCAAACATTTTAAGCAATGCAAAATGCTTTAAGCAATGCAATGCACGTCAAGCAATGCAACTAGATTATTAGTGATGTAATGTAATTGTCAGACAATGTCATACTTTGCGCAAAAATAAATCTTAGTTTTAAATTATCAACACTACTTGCTGTCCGTCGTTTACTAATAGTCTAATTCTCAGTCAAAGTCTAATTGCGTTATATGACTGGTAATATGCACTGTATGATTATGAGGTATGTTGTGAATGCGCAATATATATTATATGATTACGACTGGTAATATTCATTATTCGAATCTAATTGGATTATATGACTAGTAATAACAAAGTATTACATCACTAATAGTCTAATTGCATTATATGACAAGTAATATTTTTAGCACTGACAGTTTTATAGCCATTAATTACGCTCTGGTTTGAACTTGTACGCTCTAATTACGCTCTGGTCTGAACTAATGGGCTAATTACGGTGTAACACGTTTTATACTTTAAACATTTGTAGACCAACAACGTTTTTGGATGGTTGAATAAAGCACAATGACATGCTGTTAGCACTGAATGGATTGTTGACCTACTTAGGTTGACAAGCCTGAAACATTAATTCAATTTTGAAGTTATGACACTGAAGGAAGAATAGCAATGTTTGATATTTTAAACCAGGACGCAAACAAAAGCTCATGACATTATGTGAAGGTTTTTTACTAAAATCGCTGACTGGCTAGTGTCATTGTGAAATCAATCCTAATAGCCTAATTTTATTGTATGACATGTACGTACAGTCATGTAGCATTTAATGGCAATCGTAACTAGTAACATAAATGCGCTATTCAAAATACAAGACGCTTTAAATAATAGGCATTAGTCAACTAATAGCGTTTCTTGACACCTTAACAAACAGCATTGAACGAATTGTTAACTCACAAACGCTGTTAAACCTAAAACAATAAAAATCGTTTTGATGAAATGATACTAAACGACGAATAGCAAGTAGGGTTGGGATCCATTTATTTTTTTTCTCATTTTGAAATTCAAATTCATTGACTTTGAAAAACAGAAAATCAAATTCAAACTCATTGACTTTGAAAAAACGAAATTCAAATTCAGATTCATTGACTTTGAAAAAACGAAACTCAAATTCATGAAGAATTTTTTGAGCGGATTCAAATTCAAAATTCCAATTTAATCCAACTTACCAGTATAATCACAAGTGTCGCCACTCATCAGCCATCTTTACCAATTCGATACTTGGTCAGCCAAATTATTATAATTATGCGATTAAAACAAAAAATATTTTTAAGTACTGTAGGTTTAGCAAATAACAACTTGTTCAAAATATTTTCTCTCAAGAAATGCGTAAAATAAAGTAAAAGTGTAGCTAACTTCAAAAATGACAGTACAAGATGCAAAAAACACAACTTTTTTTAGAAAACACAAAGAACAACGAAATCGAAAAAATAAAGCCAGCACACGAAAAATTTTATAACGACTATAAAACATTTTTATTGCCTTTTATGAGCAACAAACGTTTCCGCGCCTTGTGAAACCATAGACCACGCCTAGTAAAACCACTACTATTAAAACCATATTTCAAATCCAGCTATTTCACATTCAAGATCGCTGCGCATAAATGTGCATTCTACTCTATATGAGAGGAGAAAACACTGTCCGGCCATTCGATTTTTATATTAATTATAAGCCACTGTAAGTCGTTCTTATCTTGCACTTATAATTAATTTTACAAAAACAATTTGAAGTTGAAACTTTGTATCTTTTCTTTCGCTCGCCTGTTGGTGAAATCGTTTTTTATCAACATATCTTACAGCTTGTGGCAAGAGTTACATTTAAAGAAGCAATGAGGTTTTCATCTGCTCTTGAAAATCTTGTTGTTTAAAAGACCCCAAGGTAGATGGGAATGATTGACAAACAGAAGTTTGAAAATGGAATGAGTGATGGTATGACAAGCGAGTTAGTGTAGCCTGTTAAAAAATAATATCACTAAATTAATTAGCAATGCACTTTAGGATTCACAACCAATAGATGACTACCGCGAAGTACTTGAGCTGGCATCTATTTTTTTCCCGAGGGGTTAATTTTTCTGCCTCATATAATATGCACCATGAACGTCGGATGGTGAAGATTTTTGATCTTTTAGGGTTGGACTTAAGATCTCAATTCAAATTAACATCAAAAAAGATTAGGAAATCTGCGTATTTTTTGCAGCATTGCATGTAATTGTAAAGCCTTAGACTAATGCTCATCTTGTTAAAGCACCAAATGACAATCTAACCTGCTTATAAGCCCTGCAGCTTATTTACAAGAAATGTTATTAAAAAAATATCAAGACGTCTTTGGTACTTGTCAAAAGAATCGGTAACTCTGGCGCTTTGTGATAACGGTGTGCCAATAGCAGAAAAACGTCGAATTTTGACTGCTATGAATACTGTTCATAACGATGAAAAGCCCGCCAAGAGAATCAAAATTGATTTGGAAACACTGCATGAAAAGGATTTACCTTACAAAAACACCGTGATGTTTTTGAAAAGCTAAACTTGCAAACAGAGTTCCTGGAGCTTTCAATTGAATCATAGCATACCATTTCGGTTTTCGCGAATCACAAGCCACTGTTCAAGCTTTGTCAGTTGTAAACGATTTGCTGCTCACTAAAGATGCAATTTTTACTTCAATTGGTTGCTGAGTACATAAAAATTTTTCTAATGCTCCTTAGCAGATTTTATGGAATAACCAAAGCAAGTGAGATTAGTAAACATTGAAGAGTGAAAATACCACTCTTTTTCCTATGGTTTCTGGTACTCCATTTTACTGTGACTCAGTTATCTTTTCAGCGTCTGCTACATACGCATTCGGATGCCATGCTTTGTGCTGCTAAATGTAGCAAGGGAACACGTCATTGATATGTAAACCACAAAATTGGCATTACTATGAGTGTTCTTTTACTAGTCAATATGAGAAAAGAGGTCAAAATTTTAGAAGCGTTGAGCAAACTTTAAACAACAAAATTTTTTGCCTGCCTTTTATAATTTCCAGAGCGTGCACGATGCACAGTTGCATTGTGTAAGCAAAACATGGTACTCTCTGTGGAAGCAGTGCTATTAACGTATCGAGGTCTACTTCGGGGTCTTGAACATTTCCCTCATCATTAAGATGTAAGTCTTCATCATTCTTCATCTCAACAGCTTCTTGCTCAGCAGCTTCAGAAGTCTTCATATCTATAAGAGTCAATTCAAAGGCTTTTTTCATCGAACTAGCGTTGTCGCTTATAATGCGTCTAACTTTACCGTCGATTTGGTATCTCATCACCACATCTTCATATCTGTTGGCTATGTTAACAGCGTGTGTCTTTCGGCAAAATGTTCGCAGCACAAAAGACGAGACTTCAGGTCGAAGTCGTTGTCAACGAAGTGTGCCGTAAATCCAATAAATGAACGCATTTGGCGGTTCGTCCAAATGTCAACGGTGACATATACACTAGTCACATCTTTCATTTCAGTTGTAATACTGTTAACGATGAGCTTTTCTGTAAAGGGAAGGTGGGTCTCTTTGATCGTTTGCCGATGAGGGATTGCATAGTTCTTATTAAGTTCCACGATAAGCTCTCGAAAGCTTGGTTTGTCGACAATTGAAAGTGGTAGTGATGCACAAGCAATACTCTTAAGTAGAAGCTGAGTTATTTGTCTCTGCTTTGGATGCTGCTTAGAATACTTCTTTTTACTGTTACTCCAAAAGTGGTATTGTTTATTCCAACTTGTGGTGCTGAAACAATCTTCGAACAAAAGTTTTTATTCTAGCACTATCGTTACTACAGCAATCTTGAACAGTTTCTTGTCATGATTCAATGATAATGAAGATTGTTGCTAATGCACGCCGCTAAGGCTATGCAAAACATTTAGTTCTAAAACTAACTTCCAGAAACACTGTGTGTGTATCGAAAAGGCGTAGGCCTAGTAATTTTCCATGCATAGCCGCTTTGCCAGTTTACTCTACACCATCTAGATTCTATATCCTAACTTACTACATTACAAGTTACTTCAGTATAAAATAGTTATTATGTCACTATGGCTACTATTTGTCACAATTACTATAACTAAGCAATGCGATGGCGGCTTGGCAGTGGTTTTCCTTGCACAAGGGATATTCTTGCATAACTTGTTGAAAAACGCCGTTGGACAAACTAATATTTTCGGCAAAACCGGAAATTAGATTAGAATTTAGAGTTAGAGCTACACAGTTTTTCCAAATTAGATTAGAATTAGATAGAATTAGAGCAAAGAAACATTTCGCAAATTAGATTAGAATTAGATTAGCGGCATTTCACTCTAGTTAGTGTAATTAGAAAACTAGAATTATCTAGTTGTCCAAGTCTGCGTGATAGGTGGACAAAAGCTGTCAACATAGACTTCTCGCACTCCAGTCGACTGGCATGGAACACGGTAAACAATCCAACTGACAAAAATAAGCAAACGTCGCGCATTCTTGCCCCATCTTAGCTAAGTCAATAGCATCACAGCTGGTGAAAAGTGGGGTTTACAAAGTTAAGGACTGTGCAACAATCAGACTCATGAATAACACAATGTCTGAACTTGAAAAATACCAACACCAAAAAAAAAAGGAATCACTCAATATTTCACCCCAGAAAACTTTTCTTGTGCCCTTCGACGTCTCCCATCAGGAAAAGCTCCAGGCTCTGACTCAATGTGTCCTGAACTAATACTCCATCCCGGCAGAAATCTTAAGACGTGGCTGAACAAGTTCCTGTCTTTCTGCAAGCATCAAACCAAGATCCCGAAAATCTGGAGGCGAGAAACTGCAATTGCCATTCTTAAGCCGTCAAAGCCATCAAGTGCTTTAAAGACTCTTCGTGCAAATATTTATATATGTCATGCAATCAATTAATTATTAAACTACGATGGACGATCTTTAAAAATCAGACAATGAATTTATCCGCTCAGCGATTTTGGTGTAAAAACTTGACACAATGTTACAAATCTCCTAGTTTTAAACGTTGCTATCCGCCTTGTAGTGTTATACTTTTGAAACCATTTGCAATGTTTTAAGTTCATCAGTGCAAATACACTAACAATTCCTTCATTTTTAACGACACATCAATGTTGTGTGTTCAACTGTCAAAAAACGCTGTTAGTTTTCTAATGCTTTTAATTTAAAGGGTTCTACTACGTGTCTTACGACTAATTACTAATACTTTTACTAATAACGACGAGTTTTATTATGTGTCTAATTACTACTGTTTAAAGCGTCTCACTACTAATGCTACTAACCCTAACCCTGTAATTTAAAGCGGTAAAACAATAAACTATTTGTTTTACAAGTTCAAATCGTTATCAAATGTAATAAAACTGTGCATGCAAACAATGATACACGTCACACAATGCATTAGATTGTAGCGAAGATATTCAAACGTCCGACAATGTTAGCCATTCCGCATTTTAGTACGGAGCATCAGGCAATGTTATGAACTCGAGAGTATCATTAATTGAAAAACCAAAACTTTTGATCGGTTTTTCAGTATCATATTTTTAAAATGTCATTTTACCAAAATCATTTTCAATAAGTGGTTGGCGGTACAGAACTTGAAAACAGGTTTGAAAAAAGCTGTTTTCGTGCTAGATTTCAAAAAAATCTCTGTCATAATTCTTTGAGAGCTTCGAGAAAAGCTGTTGTCCCAGTAACTCTTTTTGAGTAGTTTTGAAGAAAGCTGTTGTCCCAGAAGTTTTCGTGACGCACTCTTTAGTGAGTAATTGCGTCAAAGTGGAAACGAGAAAGCAAGGTCTGACGATTATTAAATATCAGTTTCGGACGGCAGCGAAGCGGTAGTTGCATGAACGAATCCAATCGAGCGCGGGAAAATTACGCACAGTTCTGATTGGACAAGTCGTGCGAGCCTAAATTCTACTTAAACAGTTTAAGAGTATAGACAAACTCTTTCTGTTTGCATAGATTAGGTCGCATAGATTAACATAGATTGTATAGCATAGACTGCATAGATTGCATTGCATAGATTAGCATAAGTTTGCATAGATTTGGTTGCACAAACATAGTTTGCATAGATTAGTTTTAATGTACCTATGTAGCTTGCTTTGAGCAGACTAAGATGGAAAGGGCTGCGCGCAGTGTCCAGAATAGAGAATTGATCATCGTTGTAATTGGCACCACATTGGTTGTTTTCTAATAAGTGTTGTCCAATTGCCGAGTCACATTCTGGAGTGGGTTGTTTTCGTTTGCACGCTTGGTTAGGTTGCACTCGCTGGGAGGCTGAGTGCTGTCGTAGCCATTTTGGAATATACTGCTTTGCTTGATGCGGTCTTGAAGTCGTTGAGCTGTTCTACCCACGTACCGACTGTCACAGTGGCACTTATAGTGGCACTTATACTCATTTATGACAGAACTCATTTGAATGGCAGGTAGAACCTCCTTCCAACTTGCAGGCAGCATTTGTTTGGAGACAGATACAGTCCGTAAAGCCACGGATCCATAACAATTTTTAACAGCAATTCGGAGGTTTCTTTCTAGTGTCAGTGCCGCCTTTGCCAGTGTAGGTGACCCGGAGGTAGACGGTACACTTATCAGGGCCAAACCGTTTGGGGTGTGAAACTGCGTGATTTTTTTAAATATTTGTTTAAGAACAAAATCATCAGGGTATCCATTGTCCGTAAGATTTTCTTAATCCGGTTGATTTCTTCCTTCAGTTTGCTTTTTGGGCAGGTCCTCAAAGCACGATGAACAAACGTTGACACTAAACTGGCTTTAAGTTTCATCGGCGTAAAGGATTCTCAGCGTAAGTACTGGCCTGTGAACGTAGGTTTACGATAAACTTTCGTTTCGTAGTTGCCCTTCGTGTGTCCAACGTGGACGTCGAAGAAAGAAAGAGAATTGTTCTTCTTTTCAAAACTAAACTGAAGAAAGGAATTATATCCGAAGAGAAAAAACTGAAGAGAAAAATTTCACTTAAGATTTGCCCAAAAAGCAAACTGAAGGAAGAAATCAACCGGATCAAAAAAATTCTACGGACAATGGATATTTGGGCGCTTTTTTGTTTAGGACGGTCCTACTAAACACCGCAAAGGACTGAGACACCGCAAAGAATGACGGAAGATCTCAAATTGATGTACTGACCACTGCAAAGAACAACAAAGGACCTTAAAATGATCTACTAAACACCGCATAGAACAACAAAGAACTTGAACTCATACCATGACAAAGAACGACAAAGAACTTTAAATTCAGATTAGGTTAGGGTTAGGTTAGAGCTAAGGTTTAACATATCTTTATTAAGAGACTAGTCTTTCACAATGTTTTTGAAAAAATTTGTTTCTATGTTCAAGTAACCAAAAAAAGTACCAAGCATCGTTTCCTGTTAGGTCAGCCAGTGATGACTTTTTATTTATTTTTGGAAACTTCGGTTTTTTAATTTTCTTTTTGTTTTTGGGGACTGCAGCATGACTCTTGTCCTTGAAGCAAGGTCTCAGCAACTTTTTCTTTTTTCTCATCTGCAACACAGCCGTCAAACAAACAGAGGGACACCATCTCTTCACTCAAATGCTAAAAATGGAGCTGTACCTCTTGCATATTACTGGATGCAATTGTCGAATCAATTTGCTTGAACTAGTGTAAAGTTTTAACCAACATCAAATCAGAATACCGTATTTACTTGAATGTACGCCGCGGCTTATAACTATTTTTTCATCATCACTTGTGCGGCTTACATTCGAGGGCGGCTTACTTTTTTTAACAAACGATTTAAACAAAATTATTTTTATCGAAACATCCAATGTGACGATGTAGAAATTCAATTTGCTTCAAAAGCGTGAGAAAGTACAACTTAAGACCACATCCACATTGTTACAAGCAAATTACCAACCAACAAGCAAGTATTGCTAGTGAAGCGAATGCAAAATGAATGCAAGTGGTTTTTGGTGAATGCAGACGCAATGTGCTCATTTTGTCGTACAACCTTTTGTTTCCAACGTCTGACACCACAAGTTCTTTTTGCACCACAATAATATATTTGGATTAAAATGAAAGTTAACCACTCTATAGAAATCAAACGCATACTCAGTTGACTGTGAATTTATTGCATTAAATTACAAAATACACTACAACGCAAATTACAATTTACAACAATAATGACTCACCGAAGCCTCATCCTCGTGACGCGTTTTGTCCTTATGGGACTCTTCAGGCAAGTCGCGAGGTCGCGGTGAGAATAAACAAGAGCACACATTAACGAGCTCCTTGAACAACTTCAATTTCGAACTAAAAAAGCAGCAACTTTTCATCTGAACATTACATAACATTTGACGTCGGCCAAAGTGATTGGGGGCGTGTTTATCGAGAAACACGCGCTATCGCATTCTGCGAAGCTAAAGTTTGATGCGCTTGCCTTGGCTATCATAAATTGAAAAGCAGTGGTGAGCTGCACGAAAGCATCCAGCTAACGTTTGGGTCGACGCACGCATCAGCACCGTAATTAAAATGACATAAGGACAAAACGCGTCGCAAGGATGAGACTTCGGTGAGTCATTATTGTTGTACTTTGCATTGTAGTGTATTTTGTAAATTAGTGCATTATATTCACAGTCAACTGAGTAAGCGTTTGATTTCTATAAAGTGGTTAACTGTCATTTTAATCACGGTGCTGATGCGTGCATCTACCCAAACGTTAGCTGGATACTTTTGTGCAGCTCACCACTGCCCTTCATTTTATTCGGGTTGAACTAAATATAAAAGGTTGTCTAAAAATTGATCACGATCCGTAAAGAGTGCACCTTCATATCAAATTGTACCACATCGAAAGTAAGCAAAAAAAGAGGTCTGAATAATCGAAGCTAGAGCTTATATACTGGAGCTAGCATGCACGGTGACTCCATGTACACAACTACACATGTTATTAAATAATAAAAGGTAATATTTTGTAAATTAGTGTATTATATTCACAGTCAACTGAGTATGGATATGATGATGGCAAGCGGAAAGTTTGGTGTGGGAGTACTAAAGAAGCTGTGTCAGAGAGTTCTGGATGGAAAAGGTATGCCAGAGGAATGGAAAACAAGTGTTGTTGTTCCAATCTTTAAAGGAAAGGGAGATGTGATGGATTGTGGAGCATATAGAGGAGTAAAGCTGCTGGAGCATGCAATGAAGATAGTCGAAAGAGTGATAGAAAAGAGAATAAGAGAATTAGTGAAGGTTAATGACATGCAATTTGGCTTTATGCCTTGCACGACTGATGCTTTGTTTATTTTGAGAAGGATGCAAGAGGAGTTTCGTGGAAAAGAGAAAAAGCTGTACATGTGTTTTGTGGACTTGGAAAAAGCGTTTGATAGGGTTCCCAGAATAGTGATGAAATGGGCATTAAGAAAAGAAAAGCTTGCCAGAAGTGTTGGTGAAAGCAGTAATGAGCTTGTATGAGGGCTCAAGGATGAAAGTCAGAGTTGGATCGGGTTTTTCGGAGGAATTTGGGGTAAGAGTTAGTGTGCATCAAGGGTCCGTACTATCACCATTGATATTTGCTATTGTAGTTGATGCAGTGTCAGAACATGCAAGAGAGGGACTATTGAATGAAATTTTGTACGCGGATGATCTTGTGCTGATGAACGAAAATTTGGAGGATCTAAGGGAGAGGTTCCAAAGGTGAAGAGATGCATTGGAAAGCAAGGGATTGAGAATAAATATTAAAAAGACTAAGATGATGGTGAGTGGTGCAGAAGGGGAGGTTGTGCGTAGCAGAGTGGATCCGTGTGGAATATGTGGAAAAAGAGTTATGTCTAACGCGATGTGGTGCACGCTTTGTAAAAGGTGGATTCATGCGAGATGCACCAAAATGAAAAAAATATCTTGCAGTTTTGCACAACAGTTTGTATGTAGAAGATGTGAAGATATTGGAGATGGAAAGGAAGAACTAGTGGAGGTATTGTGTGATGAAGTGGAGACTGTGAAGGGTTTTTGTTATCTTGGAGATAGGCTGAATGCTAGTGGTGGGTGTGAAACTGCAGTGACTGCAAGAGTAAGGATCGGATGGATGAAATTTAGAGAATGTGGAGAGTTGTTACTTGGGAGAAGGTTTTCTTTGAAAATGAAAGGGATGGTGTATCGTAGTTGCGTAAGATCAGCAATGTTACATGGAAGTGAGACATGGTGTTTGAGGAAAAATGAGATGGTAATTTTGAGAAGAACTGAAAGAGGAGCTATGGTGAGATCAATATGTGGAGTAAAACTAGTGGATAGAAAGAATACTGAGAAGCTGATGAAAATGCTGGGTCTGAAGGAAACTTTAGAGAAAATGGCTAAAGCGCATGGAGTAAGATGGTATGGACATGTGGTTAGGAGGGATGATGAGAGCATTTTGAAGAAGGCAATGATGTTTGAAGTGAATGGACTACGAAAGCGAGAACGGCCGAAGCAAACATGGAAGAAACAAGTCGAGGAGAATATAAAGAGATTGGGTTGAGGGTGGAGGAAGCTACAGATCGCGCGAGATGGAGAGAGGGAGTGGGAGCAATTGCTGAAGAAATGAGGTGCATCCGGCCACCTTCGGACCCGAGGAAAAACCGGATTAAAACTGGACGATGATGATGAATCTAAACTACAGTATCTCCAAGGATCAAAGGATAAATTAATTAAAATAAAAATGAATATATAAAACTCATAGCGTCCGATAACAGTTAACAAGTCCACATGAAGAAAGGAGCTTGCACCATACAAAACTGAAACTTCAAGGAACTTGTACCAATAATGCACGTTAAAAAGTAAAACTTGAATCCGAAGCAGCGGGTAAAATTGTATTTGGTCTGAAACTTCATTGACAGATTTGCGTTTGAGGCTCCATGTATAGAGCTTGAGGTTTCAACGAGATGGCATTGACTTCCGGGTTTCCTACCAATACACATAGTTTAAAACCAATTGGCATAACTTCAAAATCAATACACCTAACTTCAAACCAGTACACTCAACTTCAAACTCATACACACAATTTGAAATCAATACGCATAACTTCAAAAGAATACACATAAAGTCAAACCGATACAGATAAATTTAAACCAATACGCGTAACTTCTAACCGCCTTACATTTCAAAACCATTCCATACAACTTCAATCCAATAGGCATAATTCTAAACCGAAACACAAAACGTCAAACGGTTACGCAGAACAGATACATACTTTCAAACCAGTACACATGACTTCAAACCAATGCACATAACTTCAAACCGATACGCATAGTTTTCGACTGCTACACGTAACTTCAAACCAAAACAACAAACTTCAAACGGATACACCAATCACAAGACTTCAAACCGATGTGCATAACTTCAAACTGACAAACACAACTTCAAACCAATACACATGACTCCGAAACAAAACGCATAACTTCCAACCGATACGCATAATTGCAAACTGATGCACATAATTTCAAACCAATGCACATAACTTTAAACCGATGCATTTAACTTTAAGCCGATACGCCAAACTTTAAACCAGTCCACATAGTTTAGACTGATGCATATAACTTGAAAATCCACGCATAAACTCAAACCGATAAACATACCTTCAAACCGATACATCTTCAAACCTGTCCGCAAAGTTTAAAACTGTTACACATAATTTCGGTTTTATACCCATAACTTCAAACCGATACACAACACTTCAAAACAATACACACAACTTCATATCGGCATACAAAATTTCAAACCCGATAAACATATTTTTAAATACAATCAGTTGATAATGGTAGGACTTAAAACTTGTTGATGAGCGGTCAAATCGCAAAAGTATTCGTAAAACTAAATTACTACAGCATTCATTTAGTAAGTCATAAAGTCTACCAACATTATTTAATTGTATTTCGTACATTAGGATTTACACAAGATCCACATATTTTTGTGGTTTCTCACTGATATACAAAATCAAACAATTACACATAATTTCAAAACGATACACATACGTTTAAAACCAATTCTTATAACTTTAAATCAATACACATAACTTCAAACCGATACACAGAACTTCAAACTGATACGCATATATTCATACCAATACACATATCCTCAAAAAAATAGAAATGACTTAAAACCGGTGCACATAACTTAGAACCACCGCACGAAACTTTAATCCGAAACACATAACTTCAAACTAATTCATATAACTTCAAACAGAAACAAATAACGTCAAACCAGTACACATGACTTCAATCCGAAACACAAAACTTCCAATCAATACACACAACTTCAAACCAATACACATAACTTCGAACTGATGCACACAACTTCAAACCAATAGACATAATTTCAAACCGATACACATTATTTCGAATCAATACACAAAACCTTAAACCGTGACGCATTATTCCAAATCAATACATGTACCGGTAACTTTAAACTGATCTACATAACTTTAAACCGATACACCTAACTTCAAACCGATACGCTTACCTTCAAACTGATTCACATAACTTGAAACCAATTCACATGACTTCAAACCGAAACACATAGTTACAAACCAACACGCCTATATTCAAACCGATACACCTAACTTTAAACCAATATGCCTATCTTCATACCGATACACATAACTTCAAAACGACACACGTACCTTCCAAAAAATACACATAACTGTAAACCAAAACTAATGACTTCAAACCGTTACACATAACTTCAAACGGACACACACATCTTTAAACCGATAACCCATAAATTCAACCTGATGCATGTCCGACCAAATCAAATCAAAAATCAAATCTTCATTATACTCGCCGTATTACGCCGAAGCGTGTAACGAGTTGCGGGGCCCATTTCCGCGGCTTAGCGCCTGGGCAACACAGCTCCGAAGAATCGTCGCAACGGTGGCGAGTCGTTGGCGACACTGTGTCGATTTGACCGGCCCTGGAATCGAACCCCACACCTCCCGCACCGATAGTGTGCGCTTTGCAACTGAGCTAACGGCTGGTCTCCAAACCAATACAAATGACTTCCAACCGATACACAGTAATTGAAATCACTACACAAAATTTAAACCGTGACATATAATTCCAAACCAATATATATAACTTCAAACTGATCTACATAACTTAAAACTGATACACATAACTTTAAACCGATACACATAACTTCCAAATGAATGCACATAACTTCATACCGATATACATAACTTCGAAACCATACATACAACCTTTAAAAATACGCAAAATTTCAAACTAAAACATATGATAACAAACCGTTGCACATAACTTCAAAAGGACACACATATCTTTAAATTGGAACCCATTTAAACCGATACACACAACTTCAAAATAATACGCATATATTCACACCGATACACATAACTTAAATTCGACACGCATGACTTCAAATTTATATGCCAAACCTCAAACCAATACACACAACTTCAAACTGATACATATAACTTGAAACCAATACGCATGAATTTCAACAAATACACATACCTTCAAGTCGATACACCTTCAAACCGATCCGCATAATTCAAAGCTGATGCACATAAACTCAATCTCATACATGTAACTTCAAACCGATATACAAAATTTTAAACCAATACATATAACTTGAAACCGATCTGCCGTGCGTAACTTCAAACTAATTTACATAACCTCATGCCGATACTTAAAATTTCAAAGCTTTACGCATAACTTCAAACTGATTCGCAATATTTAAAATACAACTAGATAATATTGGTAGAGTTTAAAGGTTTGTTAAATAAACGTTGTAAACACCAATTCTACAACTAGTTTAACGGTTTGACCGTTTATGAGGTAGAATCAGGTTTTGAACCCAAACCCCTGTGATTAAGAGTTTTATTTCTTTTAGCATTTAGCCACTGGGCTGACTGCAATGTCATTGCAATTTCAGCTATACATTCTCAATCCCCTGCAACTGCTGACTTCAGCATTAAGCAGTTAACTTAGTTGGCATATGTCGGTAATGGCAGGCTTGATTTCACTAGTATAGATATGTGTGGAGCCGATAGATAAACTTGCATTGGCTTCAAATATTTCTATACTGATGGAATCAAACCTGCCATTACCAACTTTTGCCAGCTACGCTAATCGTTCAATGCTAACCTGTTCCATGCTAACCTGTAGTTGCTAAAGTTAAAGTGTGTATAACTGAAATTGTGTTTTTGCAAGGGACAAATTAATGTTTCGACTATAACAAATGCACATAGCTGGTTGGGCAGAGTGTTTTTTGCAGGTTTTGGTAACTGGTATAGTTACAAACCTTAAACAAAAAATTCCGCCTCAGATTACCGGGAAAATAATGTTTAAACCAACCGGTCATTTCTATTCTTGTCCATTGTTTACAGGGAATCTATAACATCATAATCTAGCATGTACTAATCCCTTGAAGGTTTTATTTCAAATGTTCTACCGTGAGCAGAACGAGTAGAGGCTTAGATTTGGGGTGTGTAGTTCTTTAGAAGGTTAGAGTTTTTTTTTTCAAGAAGGTGGGAGGTTGCTGTGCTGCACTGATGAGACCATAATAAGGTCGAAACGCGTCTGCAGCTGCAAATGAGTGGGTTGCCGTGGGGGCTTCTAGTAATGTGGGCTAGTTAGGCTACCGGTAACTTAGTTTGAGGTTAGTAGTTACAGGCTCTTTCATTGGGTATCGTTGTTTGGGGCCAGTCGCCTATTAAAAATAGGCATTTAAAACTGATGCTTACAATTTCGAACTGATATACACAATTTTAAATTGATATGCAGACTTTCAAATCTAAATACATCACTACAAACCGATACACATAACTTTCAACCAATGCACATATTTTCCCACCCATACACCTAACCATGAGCTGATTTAATTAACTTCGGACATAATAACTTTAAACTCATACACATAACTTCAAACCAACACACAAAACTTTAAACTGATACACCTACTTTAAAAGCAGTACACCTAACTTCCAAACGTTGCACATTATTTTTAACTAATCCACATGACCCTAAACCGACACACATAACTTTAAACCAAATTCACATAAATTCAAACAGAAACAAATCACGTCAAACCAATACACATGACTTCAATGCGAAACGCAATAATTCAAACCAATACACATAACTTCAAGCCGATACACATTAGTTCAAATCAACACACAAAACTTTAAATCGTGACACGTAATTCTAAACTATTACATATAATCTCAAACTGATCTGTTGGTTATAACTTTAAATCATTACACATAACTTCAAACCAATACACATAACTTCGAAATGAATAAGCAGAACTTCGTACCAATGCACATAACTTCAAAACGATGCACATGACTTCCAAAAAATACACATAACTTCCAACCAAAACACATAACTTGAAACCAATACACATAACATCAAACCGATACACCTCACTTTAGCCCAATACACATGATTTTAAACCGATACACATGATTTTAAACCGATACACATGACATCAACTCGATACACCTCACTCTGACCCAATACACATAACTTGAAACTGATACACATAACTTGAAAGCAATAAGCATAACTTCAAACCAAAACACATAACTATAAACCGGGGCTGATATGTTCAAACCGTTACACAGTTTTTCAAAACCAATACACACAACTTCAATTCAATACGCATATTTGCAAACTGATACACGTAATTTTAAACCAAAACACATAACTTCCGAGCGATACATATATTTTCAAACCGATACACAAAACTGATGCACTTGCCTTCAAACCAATACATATATTTTCAAACCGATACACATTCCTTGAAATCAATACACAAAACTTCAAACCGAAACACACGACTTCAAATTAATGCACCCAACTTTATACTGATAAACTTATTTTGAAACCACTGCGCATAAACTCAAACCAATACACATAACTTTAAATTGATACATATTACTTTAAACCGATACACGTAATTTCAAACCACAACACAAAACTTGAAATTGATACACATAACTTCAAGCCGATACACATAAGTTTGAACCAACACGTATGTTTTTGAACGGGTACACATTACTTCACAACCATAAAAACACAAACTTCAGAAGCAATACACATAACTTCAAACCAATACACATAACTTTAAACTGATACACAAAACGTCAAACGCATGCGCGTAACTTTAAGCTGATACACATAACTTAACACCAATACAGATGACTTTAAACCGATGCCAATAACTTAAAACCATCCACACAACCTCAAACCGATACACATAATTTTAAACCGGTTCGCATAACTTCAAATCAATACACCGTACTTTACACTGATAAACATATTTTGAAATCAATACGCATCACCCCAAACAAGCACACATAACTTTAAATCAATGCATATCAAACCGATGCACACAGAGCGATTCATGTAACTTTAAACTAATACACATAACTTTAAACCGATACACATAACTTCAAACCGATATACACAAATTTGACCCAATACGCATAACTTCATTCGGGTACACATAACTTGAAAACCAATACACAAACTTTCAAAAGCAATACACATAACTTCAAACCAATACACATAATTTTAAACTAATACGTATAACTTCAAGCAAATACACATACGTAACTTAACACAAATATAGATGACTTTAAACCGATACACATAACTCAAAATCATGCACACAACCTTAAACCGATACACATAATTTCAAACCGGTACGCATAACTTTAAACTGCTGCACATAACTTCAAATTAATACACACAATTTTAAACCGACATTTTTAGTAAAAAGCCAGTACAAATAACTTCAAACCGATACACGTAACTTCAAACTAATGCACATAACCTCACACAAATACACACAATTTTTTAATAAAACACATGATTTCAGACCGATGCACATTACTTCAAACTGATACGCATAATTTCTAACCAATGCACATGATTTCAAACCGATACGCTTAGCTTCAAACCAATACGCATAGCCTTAAACCGATGCACATAACTTCAAACCGATGCACATAACGTCAAACCGACGCTTGCACTGGTCCATCAAACTCCCTAAAAAAAGTTTGCACCGGTCCGCACATCTAAACAAACTTAGTTGAAGTTGATGCTTTGCAAATAATGAAAGGTGCTGGCTGGTTAAGTGTTTGTTTAAATTGTAACATGTATATTAATAACGGTATGGAACTGCTAACTCCAAACTTTTCAGGATGAAAAAACAACATTGATCTAGCGTTAGCTGGCGATGGTCGATGTGACAATCCTGGCCATTCTGCTACTTATGGAACGAACACCCTTATAGATACAAAATGCAACAAGATCTTGGCATTTAACGTGGTAAAAGTGACAGTGGTCAAAAATATGTATAATAAATTCAGACATTGTATTCACGCATCAATCATCAGTTAAGACGTTTGACATCTTGCAAAAGCTATTACCAAAAACTCAATTTGGCAATAAAGTCCAGAGGCAATGAAGATCTGCAATTATGGATCAGATCTATTGCGAATACAGAAACTTGCAATAAAGATGCAAAGCAGCTAAAAGTATGTGTTATGTGTAAATTTTGCCTTAAGCTGTGCTATCTTCCAAAGTGTACGTAGTAAAAGTACAGTTTTATTGAAATCGAATTTTTATAAATTGCACTTACCGGTACGCATGTTTATGCAATGTACCCAACACGAGCAGAACTTACATTTTTATGTTATTCTATTATCTTCACGAACCCGATTGTTAAAAACATGTCACACGCGAAGCCATACCGAGAATCAAACTCAAAACTAGTGCAGCGCTTCCATCTTCACGTTACGCTCTAAGTCACCGCTCCGTAGAAAAGTCATTTGCGATCTAGCAAATAATGACGTTTATAAACCCACGCTGTATCAGAAAAATGCATGGTTCTGCTGGTGTTGAGTACATCACATAAAAATGCTACCGGTACTACGTGGAGATGTTACATCAGCGAAAGACAGCTGTGTCGACCATTCGTCTTCTTAATAACGCTTTCGTCGCTTTCGCTTCATAGCAAGGTAATTATGATGAATTAGTCCAATAGATTAAAGTCTATTCTCCTAATCGATTTTTTACGCTACATACAAAGCTGATCATCGCGTTCAGTCTTTTAATTGCAAAGTATATCTTGTTTATGCTAATGTCGCTGGTTAATCTTGCAAGATATATGAAGAACAATGTTATCTACTTCAGAGTCGATGGGTGTCCATTCTTTACCATATTACCAACCAGCATCAGTGGATGAGTGACTCTGGCTATAGTGGATGTGCTCACGAACCGTTAACCGATGTGCAGCAGCGCACTAAAGCTTAGCTAAAACCTGGAAGTTCCGCACACCGTGCTCTATTAATCATTGTTTTGGACAAACGCCCTTTCCAAGATACGGACAGAGTAAAAATACTGTGTGACTGTAATACTTGCAAATGAGTGCCTTCGGCAGATATGCTGGCCGGTTTTTGCTTTTCGCAATTCGATCTTCGGGTCTGTTATCAATAAAACAATTCACAAAACAGAAATTTTATATCTGCATTTCACAGTATTGAAAAATGTAGTGACAACTCAGGTTTTCTGGTTTTGGGATTGCGTTTTTCATTTTTACACCATAATTGGCACGCTTTCCTTGAGATAAATATGAACAGCATAAGTTTTTTAATTTGCATCGTTTTGAATTGATAAACATTTTTTCAGGTAACGGGATTTTGCCACACCGGGTCATTGGAGTGCTATCATAACATGCTCTTGAAATATGTTTCTAAATGGCTCACTATCAGTTATGAAGGTTTGTGCTTTAGTACATTTTACAAAATGATTTGTTTTCTTGCATTCGAACGTAATATTTGTTACGGAATTTAAGGAAGATGTATATCTCAATTTTTTATCGCTAACTCATTAACAATAATTTGGTGTACTGCTTGTTAACAATAATTTGGTTGGTGGCACTTGACAATAGCATAAATGCTTCCTTGAAGCAAAAAGAAACGCGTGATGGCAGGAAATGTTGGAAGGTTCAGTGGTCGAAAAGGAGCCAGAATTTTGTTGCCAAAGCATTGTCAGAGCCAAAGGATTATTCTTTTCGCGATGACCTAATAAATTTTACCGTAGCTTATCTGAATTAAGTTAAATGTGGAAGTAATGCTGGTATTGCTGCATTTACACAATCTAGCGATATTTTCTTTTATATATAATGTGTGTGTAACATAATACGCTTTTTGTGCACTTGTTTTTTTTTTTTTGTAGACTGCATTCCGTTTTGCCGCGGTCAGTTTGCTACCACCAGGCCGAACCCACTCATCCTCCACCACCAGGCTAACCCATTCGCGGATGACTACCATTTCACCACCTACCTTAATCGGTGCAACTCCAGTGTTCGGTTGGCTGTTTGGGGGGGTTTGGGTCGCGAAATTGAGATCGGGGGGTTGGAGTTGGGGGGTGGAGTCAGGGGGGTTGGGGTCGGGGGGTTGGAGTTTGGGGGTTGGGGTCGGGGGGTTGGGATCAAGGGGGTTGGAGTTGGGGGGTGGAGTCGGGGGGATTGGGGTTGGGCGGGTTGGGATCAGGGGCGTTGGAGTTAAGGGGGGTTGGGGTTAGGGGCGTTAGAGTTGGAAGGGGTTGGGGTTATGGGGGTGGAGTCAGGAGAGGTTGGGGTAGGGGAATTGGGGTTGGGTTCGGGGGGGTGGAGTCGGAGAGATTGGGGTTGGGAAAATCGGGGTTTGAAGGGGTTGGAGTCGGGGGGTTGGGTCGGGGGCGTTGGGGTTGGGGGGTGGAGTCGGGGGTTGGAGTTGGGGGTAGAGTCGGGGGGATTAGGGTTGGGGGATTGGAATCGGGGAGTTGAGGTCGGGGGTTGGGGTCGGATGCGTTGGGTCGGGGGCGTTGGGGTCGGGGGTTGAGGTCGGGGGGTGGGCTCTGGATTTGGGGTCGGGGGGTTGTAGTTGGTTTGAAATCACCTTAAAAATCTTGTAGTTGATTTGCTTGTAGTTTCTTCTGCTGTTTTCAATTGCCTTGTAGTTGGTTTAAAAACACCTTGTAGTTCCTTGAAGTGTTTTCAAGTACTTTGTAGTTGGTTTAAAAGTACCTTGTAGTTCCTTGCAGTGTTTTCAACTACCTTGTAGTAGCTATAAAAGTACTTTGTAGTTCCTTGTAGTGTTTTCAACCATTTTGTAGGTTTAAAAGTACCTTGTAGTTCCTTGTGCTGTTTTCAACCACCTTGTAGTTGGTTTAAAAGCACCTTTTAGTTCCTTGCAGTGTTTACAGCTACTTTGTACCTTGTAGTTCCTTGTGCTGTTTTCAACTACCTTGTAGTAGCTATAAAAGTACCTTGAAAGTTTTTCAACCATTTTGTAGGTTTAAAAGGAGAGGAGATGTGGGACCAATGAGCCATTTTTTACTTTGTGCTTTTTAACTCCTGAATTTGTAGATGTTAGCAAACAAAATTTTATATTTGAGTAGACCAGCAGGTGATGCAACTCCGTACTGAAGTTGGGTGAGAACAAATATGCTTTAGCTGAATTATTAAAAATTTATTTTTCGAGAAATGACTCATTGGTCCCCTTAGTTTGTGGGACCAATGAGACACGGTGTGGGACCAATAAACCACTAGAAGGAAGCTGCTGAAAAAGTTATAGATCTACGATGAAATAAAGTTTTATCACAGTAATAAAACTGAGAAGTAAAATCAGTGTGGTAATATTAATTAAAATCATTTAAGAATGAAATTGTAACTATGCGTTCTCATGCTTATCTAGCAGTGCATAGTCAATGAAAAGGGCTCTACGCTATCAGCGCCATTCCCTTTTTCTTTGAGTTTACGCTATGTTTTTGTCTTTTACTTTTACGTAGCTGCAACCTTTCTGTAGTTAAAATCATAGCACAATAAATAGATTAAACAAACAGATTTATTAACAAAACTAAACATGCAAAAATCACAAAAAAATCTATCAATCACCCTTGACAATTAGATGCCATAACGAGCCAAAATAATAAATAATTTTAACACATTAGCGAAACGCTTAGTAGCAGCAGCTAAAGATGGCGGTGAAAGAATTTAAATTATATGTCACTTTACCTTACAGTAGCCAGATCATCAACATCAGGGAAGACAAAATTATGGTTAACCTGCTATGACCGTTTTAAGATTTCAATTTTATAATCATCTTCGTCATCAGGATCACTAAGTAGCAGTCCAACAAAATTTTTAAAGTTCCCAACTACAGAAAACACTTTAACAATGACATAGAGGCCTGCCTTAACTATGTCCACATCCGGTGCATACCAAACTGCCTCTGGCTCATCGGTCCCTCTTTGTGCTGGCTCAAAGGCCCCCACAACTGTGTAGGCACAACATTTTACTAACTGGCCGCTACGTGATAGGTTATATGTCTCTGAGCTTGGCAAAACCTTTTTCTACAACAAATAAACTTCAAAAACAAGCAATACTATGCTACCTTCCGTTTAACTTCAAGCTCACCGACAAAAAAACTTTTGAGCTTGTAAAAAAGGTTATCCTTGCTTGCACACGTGTGGATGATCATAACTCGATTAAAACCCGGATGTAAAATTTTGAAACTATTTTGAATCAATTCCTAAAAGAGAAAGAAAATCCGCCAAGAACTTTGCGAGAAATCAACTATGGTCATTGGTCCCACCCTGATCAATCATCTCCCCTACCTTGTAGTTCCTTGTAGTGTCTTCAACTACCTTGTAGTTGGTTCAATAGTACCTTGTAGTCCTTGCAGTGTTTTCAGCTACTTTGTACTTGGTTTAAAAGTACCGGGTAGTTCTTGGTAGTGTTTTCAAGCATATTGAAGGTTTAAAAGTACCTTGTAGTTCCTTGCGGTGTTTAGTAGGACCCCCCACTAGGCTATGTGGAGTAATACTTTTTACAACCTATGCTTATAAATAACGCAACAAGGGTTTTTTTTAGAGAGAGCAATAGATTGACTTAATTAAGCGTCCAAGTAGTTTATTATACTTAACGGCCTGGAAAATTTTGCGAACACAAGAAACAGAAGCAAAGGCGGAAAAAATTATGCATGAGTTAGAAGTAAACAGTTATAAAAATAAAAAAGGCATGAGGTAGAAGTAAACACAGTTATAAAAATAAAAAATGCATGGTCGCTGCAACTTAAAATAGCATGATTATTGAAACAGATTTAGTAAGCGCTGAAAACATATTTTAAATTTCGATACGCTTGAAAAAGACTGGTTTTGAACCAAACATTTTTGTCTTGCTCTCTTTCAGAGCAAAAGATTTTTTTTCCTTTTTTTGTTGCAGATTTTTTGATGAAGCTGATGACAATACATAGACCCCTTCATCCTTCTTAATTTACTCTCACGTTAAACCGTTAAGAGAACAAGACGAAGATGTTTGGTTCAAAAGCAGTCTTTTTCAAGACTACCTAAATTTAAAAGATGTAAACGCCGCTCACTAAATCTGTTTTGAAATTCTGTACCACCAAAAAGCTTTCAGTATTCTTTCCATTAATGACATAACAGTAGGGTTGCAATATTTTCGCTACGCCAAAGGATTTTGATTTAATTTCTTCATCTTTATCTGCCTATTGCAAAAAATCGGCGAAGGCGAATCCAGATTATAGGTACCGGTATCGGTATTTTTCATCTTTGAACGAAGTTCTTTCATGTCGTGGCAAAATGAGTTTTCATGTGTAAACGGCATAATGCAACAGTTCGCGCAACTGCACCAGTCCAAGTTTGTTGGTACAGCAGGCCTAGCCATACACGAGAAACCATCCACCCCTGCTTCGGAATATTTGCTTTTATTAGCCGCAGGTTTAATCTCTTGCTCTTCTAGCATTGGTTCAAACAAAAAGCCTTCTCTTCTCGTCTTCTTGTTAACCTGCGTTAGACCTACTGCTTCTTTAAATCAAGCAGAACACAACAAAAAAAAATTGCCAACGACAGACCTGCAGCTGGCAACTCGACGTCCTATCACAGTCTTTGATTATAGGCCTTGGCGAGTATTTAGCAGCTGCCACTCAATGACGTCATAGTCTCTCTTACGCCACCTACCGCAATTTTTTAAAATTGCAATTGCTGTCTTAGCGAAGTCTTTTCGTAAGCTTAAAATTGAGAAAATGTTTTTTGGGTCATAATGTTTTTTTAGCTGTTTATTTGTTGCCACCGAATCTCCTCTTTAAGTTTTTTTGTGTTAAGTGAAAGTGTTTTATCATAGAAACTTATCTTTCAGACAAAAACCCTTTAAATACATCTGTGAAATGTTTGAGCAAATTTACATCAAAATTCATATTTGGGCAAATTCGCACTGATTAAAATCTTAGAGGGAAGGGCGGTGCAAAGTATTGCCCACCCCTGGCCTATACTATTGAATACAATTGAACTATGACTATGGTAGTATTGGTTTAACAAAAACTCTCGTACCTGGCAGTATAATACAATTTTTGATTTAGCAGCCAAGTCCATAAACAATTTGACAGGTACAACTTGTTATTGCTCCAATTGTTAACCACTTTGTGAGTGCGTATGAATTTCGTTTGTACTTCAACATTCAAAGAAATAATCATTTCTTAAAATTTGCTTTAATCGGAAAGATTGTTTCTTCAGAGATAGAAGGTAAGCATGCTGGGGCAACTTTTTGTTGCTTACTGTACAGTACTTTTTTGGATATGATTGATTTTGGCTAAATAGCTATCATCAAAATTTTATTCAACTAGAACTGTTTACATTCAAATAGAATTCAAAATTCATATTCTATTTCTCGCCTGTTGGTAGAGTAAATAAATTATAATTAGCCGGTTAGTTGGTAGAGTAAATTAACTAACCCTAACCCTAATTTTGATAGTTGCTGGGAGTCCGGGTGTTTGCAACATGTACTGATATAGCCTAAACCAGCAATAAATTGCAACTTGTTATTTGTAGGATTCAATAAAGAAGATTCCAAATTTATCAAACTTTTAATCAATATGATCAACGTCATTTACCTTAAAAAAATCCAAATTCAATATCGTTAAAAACTTGTGAGCGGATTCAAATTCAATCTTATGCTAGTTGGGAGTGGGTTTTAGCAAAATTGCAATGATTGTATAGAACCCACTTAGGCACTGCTAGATAATTTTTTTTCACTTCCAAATTTGCTTCAGGCAAAATTTTGTGACTTAAATCTTTTGATGCTATGTCAAGTTGCCACTTGTCTAGCTAGTGACAATTGAAAGACTTTGGGCGTCCGCAGAAAAAGGCAAGAGAGCGCTTGCCCCCCTGGGTTTTGGATGGGTGTTATTAATTTGACTGGGTGTTATTAATAATACAACATACAGTTACGTCAAGTTTGATTTTAAATAATTGTTTTCTGTCATAGTTGAACCAATTCTGAATATGTGAAGACAGATTAAACTAGCAAATTAAAATATTTAAGTTCAAATTTTTGTACATTGTAAATAAATAAAAATTAATTATTCCTATCTTGATTGATTAATTCATTGATTTCTTCACTTTTATTCTTCTGTCACAAGAAAGCGACGACAGCGCTATGCATAGGACGAATCCAGACTTGCTTACAAAGTTACGAGTGCCTTTGTTTCCGAATTTTTTGTTCGAGTGTTACTTCTGACTGTTAACTTGCAGCTTGTTACATTCCGCCAAGCAGACACAATTATCGTCACAACTACGTATGAGGGGAAGTTAAGCCATCAGCCTTTGCTCTAAATTATTGCGCCACGTTGCCGAACAAAGCTTCATTATCACTTTATTAGTTGCTAAAGCGCGGAAAATTATACCGTGTGTTTTTTAAGGTTTAATTCTGAGGTTGACTATTTAATATAGTGTTTGGAATACCATTTACAGTTTTTGCTAGTGTGATCACCGACACAAAAAAATTGACTTTCACATTGTGGGTCCAACTTGACCGCGCTTCACGAAGCTGCTTTACCGCATAGACCCCAAAGCAAAACATAAACGCAAAACAATACGCAACGATAAACCCGGTGAAAGCAAACTTTTTCCAAATGTACTTAGATCCTCATTTGTAATCCGTGAAAATGTGTTAGCATCTAAGAGGATGGCAATTTTTTTTTTCGAAGAAAAATTAGCAGGTGGCTATTTTTGTGTCAAATCGATGATTGATTTTGGCCTTGCTTGTTCAATGATTTGTTGCTGAGTGAAACTGATTGTACCACGAAATGGTAAAGCAAAATTTGAAGCTGATAAAATTGTGCAAATATGAAAACAGCAAATATTTCGTTCACAATTTCTAGTATATAGGCTTTTAAACTGGCACCATCCTGGCACACACTATCAAGCTCTTTGTACCAAATAGCATACAGCTATAGCATTCAATAATTAAGCTTTTGCTATAGAAAAATTTAATAATGACACCGCTTCATTGAAGATCAAGAACTCAATAGGATCGATCACTCAAAAGATGTCAAATGCTTAAAATAACATTGAAAAGGTTGCCTAGGTATCTACTCCAAATTGACTTGAAGGTAGAATCACACATGCCAAATTCCAGGTTACTCGGTCTGCTAAGAGGCTCACATCTAAAGTTACTCAGGTTGACATGATTTAGGCAAACAACTTGGAGAAAAGCCACAAATAAACTGGTTAGAGAATCAATTTGCCTAGGCTAGGTCAAAAATACGATACTCCACTCAAGCAACCCCCACCTCTAGCACCCACAAGGCCATCTACCCAAATGCAGCTGCAGACGCGTTTCGACCTTTTTAGGTCTCATCAGTGCAGCATAGCAAGAACCTCCCTTAAAAAAGTTAATTCCTCCTTATATTCTAAATCCCCGCTACTATCTAATTGCTAAGATCCAAACTAAATCCTTGCCACCATCCCTCCCCCAATTTTAGACTAATTTCCTGTTACCATCTCCCCCCCCCCCAAGTATCGTATTTTTTACCTAGCCTAGGCAAATTGATTCTCTAACCAGTTTATTTGTGGCTTTTCTCCAAGTCGTTTTGCCCAAATCATGTCAACCTGAGTAACTTTAGATGTGATCCTCTTAGCAGACCGAGTAACCTGGAAGTTGGCATGTATGATCCTACCTTCAAGTCAATTTGGAGTAGATACCTAGGCAACCTTTTCAATGTTAAGCTTATGCAGTGTCTATAATGCTGCATCAAAAAAGATTTGAAAAAACGCCGAAAATATCTTTTTAATTTAGGTAGTCTTAAAAAAAATTGTTTTTGAACCAAGCACTTTTGTCTCGCTCTCTTGAGGGTTCAACGCAAAAGTAAATTGAGAAGAAAGAGGTGGTCTATAAATTATCATTGGCTTCATCAAAATATCTGCAACAAAAAAGGAGAAAAAGGAAAAAGATTGTGATTGGTAGTTGAAGGACGCTTGTGATTGGTTGAAGAATTTTAGAATTTTAAAATTCAAGTATTGGAGAAATTGCAGCGAGTAGACAAATTCCTTTTGACGGTACAGAATAGGTTTCAGCGTTTTGATAAAAGTTGCCTCTAACGTGCCAAAGTGAAAAAGTGTTCTAGCTTTGGCTAAAATAGAAAACTGGTCAACGGGATAATGAGAGGCACAATCAGGATTTTAAATTGAGTGTAGACCAATAGCTGAATTACAGTCTTGCTGATTCAGTGGAGAAGAGTTTTTGCAG
>OZ023251.1:20489313-20732061 GCA_964006365.1 Trididemnum miniatum
ACCTTGGACCGCAAGAAGACAGTAGCTCCATTCAACTACAATCGCCTGGCTACATTCATCCCTTCTTTAGATGGATTGTTCCAAGGTTCCTTTGTGTAAGCGCCCTCTGACGATGGCTGGCTATGCAAGTGCCTGTCACGGTCCACAAGGATCTGAGGAATTTTAGAGAAAGCATAGTGTAAGCGCCCTCTGACGTTGGCTGGCTTTGCAAGTGCTTGTCATGGTCCACATGCCTATCTGAATTCAGCAATTCGTTTAATGAAGATTGACTGTACTGCAACATCAGGATGACGTCACAATCCTTGATTGTTTACAGGGAATCTGTGACATCATAATCCAGCCTGTATTATTTTCTTGAAGGTTTTATTTCAAATGTTCTACCTTGAGCAGAACGAGTAGAGGCTTAGATTTGGAGCGTGTAGTTCATTTGAAGGTTAGAATTTTTTTTTTTTTTAGGAAGGTGGGAGGTTGCTATGCTGCACTGATGAGACCATAATAAGGTCGAAACGCGTCTGCAGCTGCAAATGAGTGGGTTGCCATAGGGGCTTCTAGTGATGTAGGCTAGTTAGGCTACCGGGAACTTAGTTGTGGGGGTTAGTGGTTATATTTTCTTTCATTGGGTATCGTTGTTTGGGGCCAAAAACTTGAGTTTGATATAGAAGTAACCTTTAAAGGTGTTAGGTAGAATGCATTGTATGTTGATGGATTTACTTCATGGATTTGAAGTTTTAAGCACCACTGAAGAGACTTTATTTAATAGTCGAAACGTATCCCGTCTGGTGCAAAATAATCTTATTCTCCTGTGGTAAGACGTTTAAAGGACTGCCTATTTCTTGCTGTAAAAAGGTCGAAGCGTAAAACCTTGGACCGCAAGAAGACAGTAGCTCCATTCAACTACAATCGCCTGGCTACATTCATCCCTTCTTTAGATGGATTGTTCCAAGGTTCCTTTGTGTAAGCGCCCTCTGACGATGGCTGGCTATGCAAGTGCCTGTCACGGTCCACAAGGATCTGAGGAATTTTAGAGAAAGCATAGTGTAAGCGCCCTCTGACGTTGGCTGGCTTTGCAAGTGCTTGTCATGGTCCACATGCCTATCTGAATTCAGCAATTCGTTTAATGAAGATTGACTGTACTGCAACATCAGGATGACGTCACAATCCTTGATTGTTTACAGGGAATCTGTGACATCATAATCCAGCCTGTATTATTTTCTTGAAGGTTTTATTTCAAATGTTCTACCTTGAGCAGAACGAGTAGAGGCTTAGATTTGGAGCGTGTAGTTCATTTGAAGGTTAGAATTTTTTTTTTTTTTTAGGAAGGTGGGAGGTTGCTATGCTGCACTGATGAGACCATAATAAGGTCGAAACGCGTCTGCAGCTGCAAATGAGTGGGTTGCCATAGGGGCTTCTAGTGATGTAGGCTAGTTAGGCTACCGGGAACTTAGTTGTGGGGGTTAGTGGTTATATTTTCTTTCATTGGGTATCGTTGTTTGGGGCCAAAAACTTGAGTTTGATATAGAAGTAACCTTTAAAGGTGTTAGGTAGAATGCATTGTATGTTGATGGATTTACTTCATGGATTTGAAGTTTTAAGCACCACTGAAGAGACTTTATTTAATAGTCGAAACGTATCCCGTCTGGTGCAAAATAATCTTATTCTCCTGTGGTAAGACGTTTAAAGGACTGCCTATTTCTTGCTGTAAAAAGGTCGAAGCGTAAAACCTTGGACCGCAAGAAGACAGTAGCTCCATTCAACTACAATCGCCTGGCTACATTCATCCCTTCTTTAGATGGATTGTTCCAAGGTTCCTTTGTGTAAGCGCCCTCTGACGATGGCTGGCTATGCAAGTGCCTGTCACGGTCCACAAGGATCTGAGGAATTTTAGAGAAAGCATAGTGTAAGCGCCCTCTGACGTTGGCTGGCTTTGCAAGTGCTTGTCATGGTCCACATGCCTATCTGAATTCAGCAATTCGTTTAATGAAGATTGACTGTACTGCAACATCAGGATGACGTCACAATCCTTGATTGTTTACAGGGAATCTGTGACATCATAATCCAGCCTGTATTATTTTCTTGAAGGTTTTATTTCAAATGTTCTACCTTGAGCAGAACGAGTAGAGGCTTAGATTTGGAGCGTGTAGTTCATTTGAAGGTTAGAATTTTTTTTTTTTTTAGGAAGGTGGGAGGTTGCTATGCTGCACTGATGAGACCATAATAAGGTCGAAACGCGTCTGCAGCTGCAAATGAGTGGGTTGCCATAGGGGCTTCTAGTGATGTAGGCTAGTTAGGCTACCGGGAACTTAGTTGTGGGGGTTAGTGGTTATATTTTCTTTCATTGGGTATCGTTGTTTGGGGCCAAAAACTTGAGTTTGATATAGAAGTAACCTTTAAAGGTGTTAGGTAGAATGCATTGTATGTTGATGGATTTACTTCATGGATTTGAAGTTTTAAGCACCACTGAAGAGACTTTATTTAATAGTCGAAACGTATCCCGTCTGGTGCAAAATAATCTTATTCTCCTGTGGTAAGACGTTTAAAGGACTGCCTATTTCTTGCTGTAAAAAGGTCGAAGCGTAAAACCTTGGACCGCAAGAAGACAGTAGCTCCATTCAACTACAATCGCCTGGCTACATTCATCCCTTCTTTAGATGGATTGTTCCAAGGTTCCTTTGTGTAAGCGCCCTCTGACGATGGCTGGCTATGCAAGTGCCTGTCACGGTCCACAAGGATCTGAGGAATTTTAGAGAAAGCATAGTGTAAGCGCCCTCTGACGTTGGCTGGCTTTGCAAGTGCTTGTCATGGTCCACATGCCTATCTGAATTCAGCAATTCGTTTAATGAAGATTGACTGTACTGCAACATCAGGATGACGTCACAATCCTTGATTGTTTACAGGGAATCTGTGACATCATAATCCAGCCTGTATTATTTTCTTGAAGGTTTTATTTCAAATGTTCTACCTTGAGCAGAACGAGTAGAGGCTTAGATTTGGAGCGTGTAGTTCATTTGAAGGTTAGAATTTTTTTTTTTTTTAGGAAGGTGGGAGGTTGCTATGCTGCACTGATGAGACCATAATAAGGTCGAAACGCGTCTGCAGCTGCAAATGAGTGGGTTGCCATAGGGGCTTCTAGTGATGTAGGCTAGTTAGGCTACCGGGAACTTAGTTGTGGGGGTTAGTGGTTATATTTTCTTTCATTGGGTATCGTTGTTTGGGGCCAAAAACTTGAGTTTGATATAGAAGTAACCTTTAAAGGTGTTAGGTAGAATGCATTGTATGTTGATGGATTTACTTCATGGATTTGAAGTTTTAAGCACCACTGAAGAGACTTTATTTAATAGTCGAAACGTATCCCGTCTGGTGCAAAATAATCTTATTCTCCTGTGGTAAGACGTTTAAAGGACTGCCTATTTCTTGCTGTAAAAAGGTCGAAGCGTAAAACCTTGGACCGCAAGAAGACAGTAGCTCCATTCAACTACAATCGCCTGGCTACATTCATCCCTTCTTTAGATGGATTGTTCCAAGGTTCCTTTGTGTAAGCGCCCTCTGACGATGGCTGGCTATGCAAGTGCCTGTCACGGTCCACAAGGATCTGAGGAATTTTAGAGAAAGCATAGTGTAAGCGCCCTCTGACGTTGGCTGGCTTTGCAAGTGCTTGTCATGGTCCACATGCCTATCTGAATTCAGCAATTCGTTTAATGAAGATTGACTGTACTGCAACATCAGGATGACGTCACAATCCTTGATTGTTTACAGGGAATCTGTGACATCATAATCCAGCCTGTATTATTTTCTTGAAGGTTTTATTTCAAATGTTCTACCTTGAGCAGAACGAGTAGAGGCTTAGATTTGGAGCGTGTAGTTCATTTGAAGGTTAGAATTTTTTTTTTTTTAGGAAGGTGGGAGGTTGCTATGCTGCACTGATGAGACCATAATAAGGTCGAAACGCGTCTGCAGCTGCAAATGAGTGGGTTGCCATAGGGGCTTCTAGTGATGTAGGCTAGTTAGGCTACCGGGAACTTAGTTGTGGGGGTTAGTGGTTATATTTTCTTTCATTGGGTATCGTTGTTTGGGGCCAAAAACTTGAGTTTGATATAGAAGTAACCTTTAAAGGTGTTAGGTAGAATGCATTGTATGTTGATGGATTTACTTCATGGATTTGAAGTTTTAAGCACCACTGAAGAGACTTTATTTAATAGTCGAAACGTATCCCGTCTGGTGCAAAATAATCTTATTCTCCTGTGGTAAGACGTTTAAAGGACTGCCTATTTCTTGCTGTAAAAAGGTCGAAGCGTAAAACCTTGGACCGCAAGAAGACAGTAGCTCCATTCAACTACAATCGCCTGGCTACATTCATCCCTTCTTTAGATGGATTGTTCCAAGGTTCCTTTGTGTAAGCGCCCTCTGACGATGGCTGGCTATGCAAGTGCCTGTCACGGTCCACAAGGATCTGAGGAATTTTAGAGAAAGCATAGTGTAAGCGCCCTCTGACGTTGGCTGGCTTTGCAAGTGCTTGTCATGGTCCACATGCCTATCTGAATTCAGCAATTCGTTTAATGAAGATTGACTGTACTGCAACATCAGGATGACGTCACAATCCTTGATTGTTTACAGGGAATCTGTGACATCATAATCCAGCCTGTATTATTTTCTTGAAGGTTTTATTTCAAATGTTCTACCTTGAGCAGAACGAGTAGAGGCTTAGATTTGGAGCGTGTAGTTCATTTGAAGGTTAGAATTTTTTTTTTTTTTTAGGAAGGTGGGAGGTTGCTATGCTGCACTGATGAGACCATAATAAGGTCGAAACGCGTCTGCAGCTGCAAATGAGTGGGTTGCCATAGGGGCTTCTAGTGATGTAGGCTAGTTAGGCTACCGGGAACTTAGTTGTGGGGGTTAGTGGTTATATTTTCTTTCATTGGGTATCGTTGTTTGGGGCCAAAAACTTGAGTTTGATATAGAAGTAACCTTTAAAGGTGTTAGGTAGAATGCATTGTATGTTGATGGATTTACTTCATGGATTTGAAGTTTTAAGCACCACTGAAGAGACTTTATTTAATAGTCGAAACGTATCCCGTCTGGTGCAAAATAATCTTATTCTCCTGTGGTAAGACGTTTAAAGGACTGCCTATTTCTTGCTGTAAAAAGGTCGAAGCGTAAAACCTTGGACCGCAAGAAGACAGTAGCTCCATTCAACTACAATCGCCTGGCTACATTCATCCCTTCTTTAGATGGATTGTTCCAAGGTTCCTTTGTGTAAGCGCCCTCTGACGATGGCTGGCTATGCAAGTGCCTGTCACGGTCCACAAGGATCTGAGGAATTTTAGAGAAAGCATAGTGTAAGCGCCCTCTGACGTTGGCTGGCTTTGCAAGTGCTTGTCATGGTCCACATGCCTATCTGAATTCAGCAATTCGTTTAATGAAGATTGACTGTACTGCAACATCAGGATGACGTCACAATCCTTGATTGTTTACAGGGAATCTGTGACATCATAATCCAGCCTGTATTATTTTCTTGAAGGTTTTATTTCAAATGTTCTACCTTGAGCAGAACGAGTAGAGGCTTAGATTTGGAGCGTGTAGTTCATTTGAAGGTTAGAATTTTTTTTTTTTTTAGGAAGGTGGGAGGTTGCTATGCTGCACTGATGAGACCATAATAAGGTCGAAACGCGTCTGCAGCTGCAAATGAGTGGGTTGCCATAGGGGCTTCTAGTGATGTAGGCTAGTTAGGCTACCGGGAACTTAGTTGTGGGGGTTAGTGGTTATATTTTCTTTCATTGGGTATCGTTGTTTGGGGCCAAAAACTTGAGTTTGATATAGAAGTAACCTTTAAAGGTGTTAGGTAGAATGCATTGTATGTTGATGGATTTACTTCATGGATTTGAAGTTTTAAGCACCACTGAAGAGACTTTATTTAATAGTCGAAACGTATCCCGTCTGGTGCAAAATAATCTTATTCTCCTGTGGTAAGACGTTTAAAGGACTGCCTATTTCTTGCTGTAAAAAGGTCGAAGCGTAAAACCTTGGACCGCAAGAAGACAGTAGCTCCATTCAACTACAATCGCCTGGCTACATTCATCCCTTCTTTAGATGGATTGTTCCAAGGTTCCTTTGTGTAAGCGCCCTCTGACGATGGCTGGCTATGCAAGTGCCTGTCACGGTCCACAAGGATCTGAGGAATTTTAGAGAAAGCATAGTGTAAGCGCCCTCTGACGTTGGCTGGCTTTGCAAGTGCTTGTCATGGTCCACATGCCTATCTGAATTCAGCAATTCGTTTAATGAAGATTGACTGTACTGCAACATCAGGATGACGTCACAATCCTTGATTGTTTACAGGGAATCTGTGACATCATAATCCAGCCTGTATTATTTTCTTGAAGGTTTTATTTCAAATGTTCTACCTTGAGCAGAACGAGTAGAGGCTTAGATTTGGAGCGTGTAGTTCATTTGAAGGTTAGAATTTTTTTTTTTTTTAGGAAGGTGGGAGGTTGCTATGCTGCACTGATGAGACCATAATAAGGTCGAAACGCGTCTGCAGCTGCAAATGAGTGGGTTGCCATAGGGGCTTCTAGTGATGTAGGCTAGTTAGGCTACCGGGAACTTAGTTGTGGGGGTTAGTGGTTATATTTTCTTTCATTGGGTATCGTTGTTTGGGGCCAAAAACTTGAGTTTGATATAGAAGTAACCTTTAAAGGTGTTAGGTAGAATGCATTGTATGTTGATGGATTTACTTCATGGATTTGAAGTTTTAAGCACCACTGAAGAGACTTTATTTAATAGTCGAAACGTATCCCGTCTGGTGCAAAATAATCTTATTCTCCTGTGGTAAGACGTTTAAAGGACTGCCTATTTCTTGCTGTAAAAAGGTCGAAGCGTAAAACCTTGGACCGCAAGAAGACAGTAGCTCCATTCAACTACAATCGCCTGGCTGCATTCATCCCTTCTTTAGATGGATTGTTCCAAGGTTCCTTTGTGTAAGCGCCCTCTGACGATGGCTGGCTATGCAAGTGCCTGTCACGGTCCACAAGGATCTGAGGAATTTTAGAGAAAGCATAGTGTAAGCGCCCTCTGACGTTGGCTGGCTTTGCAAGTGCTTGTCATGGTCCACATGCCTATCTGAATTCAGCAATTCGTTTAATGAAGATTGACTGTACTGCAACATCAGGATGACGTCACAATCCTTGATTGTTTACAGGGAATCTGTGACATCATAATCCAGCCTGTATTATTTTCTTGAAGGTTTTATTTCAAATGTTCTACCTTGAGCAGAACGAGTAGAGGCTTAGATTTGGAGCGTGTAGTTCATTTGAAGGTTAGAATTTTTTTTTTTTTTAGGAAGGTGGGAGGTTGCTATGCTGCACTGATGAGACCATAATAAGGTCGAAACGCGTCTGCAGCTGCAAATGAGTGGGTTGCCATAGGGGCTTCTAGTGATGTAGGCTAGTTAGGCTACCGGGAACTTAGTTGTGGGGGTTAGTGGTTATATTTTCTTTCATTGGGTATCGTTGTTTGGGGCCATAAACTTGAGTTTGATATAGAAGTAACCTTTAAAGGTGTTAGGTAGAATGCATTGTATGTTGATGGATTTACTTCATGGATTTGAAGTTTTAAGCACCACTGAAGAGACTTTATTTAATAGTCGAAACGTATCCCGTCTGGTGCAGAAGAGTTTTTGCAGTTACGTTTGGGAATAACTTTGGTTGAATTTTCTTTATTTTGAATTGATTTTGGAATGTCTTGGTTGATTCTATCTGGCAGTTGTGAAGATGCGCAACCCACGTACCGGCAATTAAGCGGCACACTTATTGATATGCGACCATACTTTGATGAGTGATGAGCACAGCATCCTTATAGATTGAAGGCAGAAACTTTCTGGCTTGGAAAATGACACAAGAATCGACGGCTCTAAAACAATTTTGAACGTTACATTTTACCTGTTTTTTGAATTAAAAAAAAATATTGCCAATCTAGGGTAGTTTCAGACACACAGGGCATTTTTTGGGACCTTACTTTGTTAGGAAGTAATTAAAAACGAGAAATTTTCTTGGAAATGCTGGAGTTAATTATTGTTTCAGGGTAATTCTCCATTATTTTTCAAAATGGAGCGAATGCAGTTCTGCTCGTTATTTAACTTTACCAGGTGAACAGATTACGAGGACTCCATGAACTAACGTTTTGGTTAGGTTCGTTTTGCGCTCGGAAGGTGCAAAAGAATTCTAACGCATACGCATGTAGCAACCAGTGAATGTAGGCTTCCTGTATATTGATGTTTGAAATTGTGTTTCAAATTTGTCAACTTTTACTTTGAGAAAAGAGAATGTTTAATCGGCTTCTTTTTCCGTAGTAAATTTCAAAGCTGGGTGTAATGAATTGAGAGCAAGAAAGAACTGGTCTGCATTAGACTGGGCCAAAATTGGCAAGGTTCTTCAATTTTGCTTGAACTTTCCAAAAAGTTTTGTTTTGATACCAAAAGCGGAAATATAAAAATTTTTTTCAAAATTGATAACGTTATACGGTCGGACAGGGCGTTTCAGCGTTTCAATGGTAACGGATGCACATTTTCACCGAAATTGCCATATCTCGGTAACTACTTGGAGTAGAAAGCTGAAACTTATATCAAAATATGCAGAAGTTGCAAGTTTATATCAACTCTAAGAGAACTTTATTCACTAAAATGGTCAGAAAAAAAGTTATCAGCAAAAAACTTGTTTTTATATTTCAGACATGGTTCAAAACCTGTTAAAATATTCAATTTGCAGACTTATTCTTTGAAATAGCGTTGTTGAAACACCACATCAGGCTCGAAGCATCAACAGTGATGTAATAATGCAATGCCACGTGCAGAAATGAGTTTTTGAATGCTTCAGACGGTTTATTGTGATTTTTCAGCTGATTAAGCTATAGGCCTATTGTTAATTTAAGAGAAACTATTATTCCTTGCATAGCCGTTCTGCTACTGAGCTACGCAAACATTAAAGGAGGTGACTGGTTCTTTGATACACATACCACAAGAGAATTATCTTTTGATGGGATGATCTTATTGTATTGTTGTATTTTGTTGGAGCTCGAAATATAAAAGTATTTCTGTTCTGTTTCGTTCTATTGTACGCTTGCAAATTTTCTCTCGGAAGAACGCAAAAAAAACTCGCGACAAACCGTGGTTAACTGAGCTGATCAAGCCTGTCAGCGAAATGGCAAGTTACGTGAAAGTTAACGAGGATATCAAAAATGGCTACAATTTAGCTGATATTTTTACCAGAGCATGTTTGGTGTCGGGAAACAATTGCATTTACGAGGAATTTCAATCGCTCATTCAAGTTGTGCTTTAAGAAAATGTTGCAAGTTACTCCAACCAGATTAAACTGCAGTTAGAAGAAAACATGGAAACCCATAATGCTTTTAATACTATTAATGCTGTAGAGATCGTTGTCAAGTGGAATATTTAACGAGTTGTTTATCGAAGTACCTTCTTGCTTGACATAATAGTCGGACTAGAACAATAGTTCGGAAATTGTGTCCTGCAGCTTGCCTGCAGACATCATATTTTTGAGCTGGTAACTAGAGCAGCCTGCTCTATTGCTTTGGGGGTAGCTACAGGGCCTACTCAAGGATCGTTCGAGAAATTTGCAACAAATTGGTCATCTTTAGAAAAAAGCAAATAATGCCCGGTTGAGCAAAATTTGCGTCACGACTACCAAGAATTGGCCATAATTAGTTTTTTGTTTTTTGACACAGCCAAAACGAGCAGTCAAAGCATTGTTGTAAAAGCTCCAGCCGCAATCCACAATGTGCACTGAATGGCTAACTAAAGTTCTTTACACAACAAAAATTGCGTTATATCGAAATCAGTTAAAACATCTATATTCAGATGAAAAGTTAGAAAAAATTCACAACTTGGCAACCTTTTTGGCTATTTTCTACTCAAAGTCTTGGCTAACTGCAGCGAATACCAGAGATGCTCCCAGCAACAATCTGGAGCTTTTAAGAAAGTTGTCTGACACAGAAGAGCGGATTGACAAAAACAGTAAGCAGTGGCCAAGCTTTTTCCTCCAATTTGTACAAAACGCACATGAAAAGTTAGAAAATCAACTTTGGGATTTGTCCAAAAGACTTGTTTTCTTTTCATTGTTTTCGGACAACATTAGTCAATCGGAAAAGCAGTTGATACGACGAGCAATGATTAAGTATCAAGAACAAACTGGAAGCGATAAACAAGAAATGCCTGTTTCTGCCAATTGGAAAGAAAAGCTCTCAAAGACTTTGTGGACGAAGACAGCTGGACGGCCTTTTACCTTCAGGTAGATTCCAACTTTGTCAGCCTTCCAGTTGCTTGCTTCCTTGTTTTCATAGTAGCCAGCTAAAATATTGCCTGGTGCAGGGCCGAGTGGACTATCCATTGCAACACCATCAATTTGCTTGAGCACAACGTTATTAAAACTGAACTCAGCGGAGGTAATAGCGATGTTCATAAACTCAATAAAAATTCATTTGGAAAACTGTGGAGATGAAAGATTGCCGTCATAGAGGGTGTCAGCACAAATTTGAATAGCTTCAGCCAAAAGTACGTTAGTGAACAAACTGAAAATGTCGAAGGAACAGAGAAAGCAATCATCTGCGTCAAAAGCGAGCTACTGCATTTTTTGAGCGAAAAAGAATCTTTGGTGCAATTGCTGGAAAATATATCTTAAACTGGTTAAAGGGTCATCGAATGAAATTTTGTTAGTTCATGCTGAGCAAAGCCAATCATAGATAGGATGGGTCGGTTAAACGGTCACTAAAAAAAATTTTGCCAGTTCAATGCTGAGCAGAGCCAATCACAGGTAGGATGGGTCGGAGGGGAACATCATCTTTGTGCATTTTGGGTAGTCCATACAATCTGAGTCTTTGTGAACCAGAGGGTCGAATAAGTTTATAAACAGATTTAACCAACGCTTCACTTTTCACCAAGGTCAAGGGTCGCCTTCAAATGCATTTTTCAATCCTCGCTGTGTCGTTATGCGTGTCAACAAGTCCGATTTCTTAAAACTATTGCGAACAAGCATTTTAGTTAAATAATCAGTTTTATTGAAAATAACTACCGTGTTGCTCTTGTTTGCTTTGGTGATGACAATGTCAGCATTGTTACGTAATGACTTAATGGCTTCAAAGCATTCACAATGTATGCAAAAGTTTGACATGTCGATGGGAGTTCCACAAAAAGAATGAGCCACATTTGTGAGCTTTGCTTTAAGAGCACTGAAGCATTGACAGCTTTGCTTTAAGGGCAGACTTGGACAACTAGAAAAATTTCGGCTTTTCCAAATTAGATCAGAATTAGAATTAGAGCTACACAGTTTTTCCAAATTAGATTAGAATTAGAATTAGAGCTACACAGTTTTTTCAAATTAGATTAGAATTAGAATTAGAGCTACACAGTTTTTCCAAATTAGATTAGAACTAGAATTAGTGAATTCGCAAAAACTTGGAAATGAAATCAACTTCCGAATTAAAAGTAGAACGAATAAGAAATAGGCATACAGTAAACCCTCGTTTATCGCGGTTAATGCGGTCCAGACACCACTGCGATAAGTGAAAAACCGCGAAGTGGCGGTACTGCACGAAAGAATTCTCGCCGCCTTTGGGCTGATAAAGGTTTACAGTACATGAACGCTTAGTTTTTGACACCTATTCGTACACATCAGTATTGATGAACGCTGCTTACGCCTACTCTTTCGAAAACTGAAGGATAAGAACACAGAAAACTAGAAATGTTTTCTGTTTTTTTTAACGCCACTCAATTCTGTACATTATTTATAGTAATTGAGTAGGTACAGTAATGAGGCCTTCACGTTTGTTCGAGAAGAGCCTCATCATCAGATATCTGTGCAGACAATCAGTGATGTGATATGCACTATGCAGCCAAACAATTAAAAAAAAAACAAAAAAAAGAAAACGCGATGCACTAAAGCCGCGAAGAGCGAGGGTTTACTGTACACGGTAATAAAAATCAAATTCAGTTTATATTAAATCGGAGTTCATTCTCATGAGCATCAGGATGGCAAATGTCTGGACGCCAAGATTGGCTCGTTTAGCTGTGTATAGTTCACCCGCATGACTGAAAACCCTTTCCGACGGAGCGGAGGTTGCAGTCATACCTAAAAGTTCCTGAGCAGCAGCCTTCAGATGAGGAAAAGCATTTTCGGTTTTTCAGTAATTAAAAACGTCGCTGTCCATACTCTGACGCTCTGTCGCGAAATAGCACTCAACTTCATTTTTTACAATACTTTCTTCGGTTAGCCCTGAATCAATCTTCCTCTTTTTTCTTGATGCAGTAGAAGGCATGAAAGAAAACAAGTCTGTGTTAACCATCTCTTTTTCTTCGGAGTCGGACGAGCTGCTGCTCTGGATGTTGTAGGAACTGGAAGGTCCTTCGCAGCTATTGTCTTCAATGGCAGCTTTTCTTTTTAGCTGCTCTTTCGTCGAGTGTATCGAAGCTTCTTTCAGTAAGGCTTTCTCTTCGTCGGTTTGTAACCAGTCGGCTTTAAACCGTGGATTTAAAGTCGTGGCGAGTCGAAAATCTTGATTGAGGTAAAGGTTCAGCCTCATGTTAACCTGATCAAGTAAGATAAGAGGCAAAATTTGGCAGATGTGCAGTTTCAATATCATCTCTTCCATCGACTTTTTCAGGCCGATGACAACAGCACACACATTGCTGATTGTAACTTTGCTCTCTACTTCAACTTGAGACATCGCGGCTTCAAATGGACTCAGCACGTCAACGAGTTCAGTGATGACAGCAAGCTCTGCAGTGCTTAATCTTAGCGAGCTCTTTTCCTTCTCAGACTTTGACAATTCTCCAACGACCGCATTCAATACATCTTTGCCTGCCTTTGCAAATGACCGGAGCATTTTTAGAGACGAATTCCATCTTGTCTGGTTTTTTGTCAGTATGTAAACATTATTCCGACGAAGAAATTCGCTTGCTGTTGCACTGGACCGGAGTGTTCTGGCTACCTTCGATACTTTTGCAATCGTAGAGTGGATCACCAGTCGCTTCGATAGTTGATCGTTTGATTCACCCGGTAGCTTGCCTTTTATAATTTCCAGAGCGTGCACGATGCACAGTTGCATTGTGTGAGCAAAACATGGTACTCTCTGTGGAAGCAGTGCTAGTAACGTACCGAGGTCTACTTCGGGGTCTTGAACATTTCCCTCATCATTAAGATGTAAGTCTTCATCATTCTTCATCTCATCAGCTTCTTGCTCAGCAGCTTCAGAAGTCTTCATATCTATAAGAGTCAATTCAAACGCTTTTTTCATCGAACTAGCGTTGTCGCTTATAATGCGTCTAACTTTACCGTCGATTTGGTATCTCATCACCACATCTTCATATCTGTTGGCTATGTTAATAGCGTGTGTCTTTCGGCAAAATGTTCGCAGCACAAAAGACGAGATTTCAGGTCGAAGTCGTTGTCAACGAAGTGTGCCGTAAATCCAATAAATGAACGCATTTGGCGGTTCGTCCAAATGTCAACGGTGACATATACACTAGTCACATCTTTCATTTCAGTTGTGATACTGTTAACGATGAGCTTTTCTGTAAAGGGAAGGTGGGTCTCTTTGATCGTTTGCCGATGAGGGATTGCATAGTTCTTATTAAGTTCCACGATAAGCTATCGAAAGCTTGGTTTGTCGACAATTGAAAGTGGTAGTGATGCACAAGCAATACTCTTAAGTAGAAGCTGAGTTATTTGTCTCTGCTTTGGATGCTGCTTAGAATACTTCTTTTTACTGTTACTCCAAAAGTGTTCAGTTATCTGCGGTTGAGGCTTTCCTGTTATTGCTCGACTTTTCGTGGTTGATGGGCAGAAACGTTCGCGGTTGCTTGCCTTTTTCTCACCTTCAGCTTTGACTTCTCTGTACTTTCTATATTCCTTTGGGTGCTTGCAAGACAGATGAGCCTCCCAATTGGACAGGTAGTTTTTGAAACTCTTGTACTTGGAGTTTTTTGCCTTCTTCTTCACACAAAGAAGACATTGGGCAATGGGATGTTCAGGATCTTTATCGACAAACTCAAAGTAAGGGCGAAGTGATTCTGGGAGTTGGTTCTCCTTTTCTAGCTTCTTCTCATCTTCAGTGAAAAGACTTGAATCAAGGTTAAACTCCATTTCTTGCGGAGATTCGTTCATGTTACTGTTAATATCATACCGGTATTTAGCAAATTTTAGCTCCGTATTATAATTTATATGCGATTGTCTCTACGGCTAAAAAGTAAAAGGACAGTAATTTTTCTAACTCTAGGTTATAAGTGATGTAGTTTAGTGTTGATATAGCAGCCTAGTATAGCATGCAAAACAACATACAAGTACTATCAGGCCTACTATTGTTTATTTCAACTTGTGGTGCTGAAACAATCTTCGAACAAAAGTTTTTATTCTAGCACTATCGTTACTACAGCAATCTTGAACAGTTTCTTGTCATGATTCAATGATAATGAAGATTGTTGCTAATGCACGCCGCTAGGCTATGCAAAACATTTAGTTCTAAAACTAACTTCCAGAAACACTATATGTGTATCGAAAAGGCGTAGGCCTAGTAATTTTCCATGCATAGCCGCTTTGCCAGCCTACTCTACACCATCTAGATTCTATATCCTAACTTACTACATTACAAGTTACTTCAGTATAAAATAGTTATTATGTCACTATGGCTACTATTTGTCACAATTACTATAACTAAGTAATGCGATGGCGGCTTGGCAGTGGTTTTCCTTGCACAAGGGATATTCTTGCATAACTTGTTAAAAAACGCCGTTGGACAAACTAGCATTTTCGGCAAAACCGGAAATTAGATTAGAATTAGAGTTAGAGCTACACAGTTTTTCCAAATTAGATTAGAATTAGATAGAATTAGAGCAAAGAAACATTTCGCAAATTAGATTAGAATTAGATTAGCGGCATTTCACTCTAATTAGTGTAATTAGAAAACTAGAATTATCTAGTTTAAGAGCATTGAGAGCTTTGCTTTAAGAGCTTTGCTTTAAGAGCTTTAAGACCCTCTTGGAATTTACTGGAGTGGTGAAACAGCTGACCCAATAACAGTTTAAACTCGGCAAAAATCTTTTCACAATAGATGGTGGAAGAAGGAAGACAGAAATCTTAACCGTAGGCTGACACGAACTTTTCGGTGTCGGATAGCTCGTAATTAGATAAGTTATAGATATTGTCACCAAAATTTTAGGGAACTGAACCAAATCGCTGTTTTAATAGCCAATTGAGATTGCGGAAATGCTTGGCTTTGATCCGATCTTGTTGAGTTTTTTCGATGTTGGCTAAATAGTAGGAAAAACTAATCCAGTTAAAAAAAGAAAAAAATTTGCAGGTGGCAGGCTTCAATTTTAGTTTTTCCAATTTGGCTTTAATTACAGTTTTTTCCAATTCCAATCTGAGACCTTCAATTTTAGTTTCTCCAATTCGGCTTGAATTTTGCAGATTTCTTTATTAAGAAAAGCGCGCTCAATGGAGAAACTACTTCAATTTGGATTTTTTTATTCGTTCACTATAAGTTTGGGCGAAATACGCTTGAAAATGCACTCTTTTAAAAATTTGTAGAAAAATGGAGTCCTCTAATTTTAGGACTCCATTTTTCGACGACATTGTTCAATTCCTTCGTTTGCTGAAACCTATTCTGTGTCGTCAAAAAAAATTTGTCTACTCGCTGCGAATTCTCCGATAGTTGTATTCTAAAATTCATCCATATTCGACCAATCACAAGCGTCCTTCAACTACCAATCACAGTCTTTTTCTCTTTTCTTTTTTGTTGCAGATTTTTTGATAAAGCTGATAATATACAGGGTGGCCCAAAAGTAGGTATACAGTTATTAAAAGTAGAGTTTAGGTCCAAAAGTAGATTTGTAGTTCTCATTTAAGCACTTTTACTCACTTTTTTACGCATACTTACATATATAAATTATAAAATTATCGAATATAAATTACTCATTTATTTACGCACTTTTACTCACTTTTAAATGCATACCTACTTTTGGGCCACCCTGTATACATCACCTCTTCCTTCTCAATTTACTTTTGTGTTGAACTTTGAAAAAAGCAAGACGAGAATGTTTGGTTCATAAACAATGTTTTTCAAGACTACTCAAATTTAAAAGATGTTTTCGGCGCTTTTTAAATCTGTTTTGAAATTCTGTACCACCAAAACTGCTGTATCGGTTGGCAAAACGCGATTGTTGTTTTTTTTTTCGTTCAATGGACAACTGTTTTCATGGAAATGTAGTGATTGCAGATAACACCAGTTTTCAAGTGGATTGATTGTTTTATTGCATCATTTTAAACAAAGTTAAAAAATTCTAGCTGGTGCTGCAAAAACGCTACTTAACACTAATATTATCGCAAATTTTTTGCCCCCTCCCTGCAAAAATTTCTGCGAACACCTATGATGAGAGACAATATTGAAAGGCAGAAATACGAAAAAGGCGGAAATATGGAAATCTTGTTGGCAAATGCGGAAGATACGGAAAAGATTGATACGGAAAAGACTTTTGCGACATTTCTGCTTTCAAGTTTGGAATTTTTTCTTGCTTTTTTAATGCTTCCCACTTTTTCTTGCTTTTCCGTATTTTAGTGCTATCAAACATTATTAAATTGTTACTTAAATAAACATTTTGCACTGTTAATTTGTTACTTAAATAAACATTTTGCACAGGACTGTTATTGAACTTTAATGCGGTTTGCCCAAAGCACTGGAAAGAAGGACTGCTGACCTGCTTGTTGAACAGAGCAAAATTAATTTGCTATTCAGGGAGTATTTCAACTTGGAAATGTGTAAACTAAGACGCATCTTTTTCAACAATAGATATACAAACATAGTTTTTTTCAACAATATTTTGCACCTGTTTCTACACAAGTTCAAAAAACATACTTGACCGCTACTACGGAAGAAGTACAAAGAATATTCCTCAGATTACCATACTTGGGTCAAACATCCCAACGTTTTTTCAAAAATATTCAACAATTGGTCAAACAAAAACTGAATGTAGTTATACAGCCATTCACACATCTTGCAAAGTTGGACAGCACTTCCAGTTAAAAAGCCAGGTAAGGATCTCTACACGCAAATGTCGTATACAAATTTACTTGTTCACGAGATGTGAATTTAACCTACATTGGTACTTCATCTCGATATTTGTGTGTGAGGGTTGAAGAGCATTTGGATGAAGCAAAATCAAATTAAAGTGCAATTAATGATCATGAAATGCAATGTCAGCTCGCCAAAATTCAGAACTGGTTTTGGCTTTTTCAGTCATTGGAAAATGTAAAGCCGCATGTGAAGCTAAAATGCATGACGCATTGATGACAAAACGCCAAAATCCTAAATTAAATAAGCAGTTATATGCAGGGGTGCAAGTCTATGTTGAGCATTGGGGGGGATGATTTAGCAAAATTGATCATTTTTCCATATTGGGGGGGTAATTTAGTAAAATTGATCATTTTGCGATAATTGGGGGGATGTAAGTTGCCAATTTAATTGCTAGCATTACCAGTTATCAGTTGAGTCCATTTCTTCTGCTCAGTGGTGCACCCAGGACTTGACAAAGGGTAGGCACGACCGGGGGTCAGGGGGTGAATCCCCAGCCGCCGAAGGCTAAGGGGATCTAGGGGCTTCGCCCCCAGCAGCCAACAGTTTTACAATTTTCACGTAAAAAACACTCATTTTAGCACCCTCTTTTTATCAAAAAAGGGCATGCAGTTTGTGCAGTCACTATGGACAACGCAAAAATATTTTCGTAGCTTTTGTTTAAAAGCAGAAGCTTGGCTAAAATAAGTGAAAAGAGGCTGCAACCATTATTAGTTTGAGATAGACTGAAAGTTAAGTTTTTGCACCTTATTACAGGGCCAAATGGGGCATGGCACCGTGCCCCCTGCGTGCGCTTATGCTTCTGTTGCATATTACCGTAATTCACACATTTTCCCTAAACTTTTCAATCACTAAATCATGAAAATTTTCTGAATTGTCGCAACAATGCACGAATAAAAATTAATTATCTGGCTGAACAAACAGTACCGGTATAGCCAATAATCGCTGCATTGGCAAAAAATGCTGCCGACAAAAGCAGAACTGATTTGCGCTAAACAATCCGCATAATTAGCGCTCATGCGTCTTAGTTGGGTATAATCAGCACTCATGCGTCTTGGTAGGCTTACTATACATCCGCATAATTAGCACTCATGCACCTTGGTAGGCTTACTATACATCGTATGGGGAATTTTCCACTTTCATGAAAAATATTGGAAAGGATGCTGCAAGATTATTGGGGAGATTCATCCCACCTGAGCTTGCACTTATGATTATCAGCCAATGGGGCTTTAATTTTGTTAAATGTCCAACCATATGTTGTTGTTTCATCTATAGTTTTTCTCTTTCGCTGCTTATGAGCTCATATTCACGCTACAGAAGTTTTTAATTAATTTTTTTTGTGTGTAAGAACTTCATAAATACCTATTGATGGTAAAAAGTGTAGCCTGTTTTTTACTAATATTTTCAACATTTTTTTAGTTTAATTCATTATAGGACTTGTAACTTTATTGTATATTGCAGGATGTAGTCTATATCCTGATGAGGGCGTAATTTGTCGCCGAAAACGTTTGATCAGTTAAAAGTAAATCAGCTTAGAGTTATGATAAATCCTGTGGTGTTGCTAGCCTTAACTGCCCTATGGTTCATAAAGAGCACCTTTCTACCAAAATTGTATGTATCTGTAAGTTGGAAAACTCCAATGCTTTTTCCCTGATTAGCGGTGCAAAAAGCTTAGTAAATATGTTCTACTTCTCGACACCGAACCACGGCCTGGTGTTTTCGAAACTTTGCTGATGTACGTTTGTTATCATTACGGTCCAACTTAGCTTCCACCAGGCTATCATTCTCAAAATCCTCACTTTGATGCATCTAGGCCAAAATCAACGTACTAGAGTTTATTCTAGTAGACACAGTTCAGCCGGGCTAGAGCCCCGTGCAGCAGTCAAAGTAAACCAGCGCGCACTAGCCAATACTTCCGTGTACAGCTCTAACAAGTATTCTTGTCGGCTTGTCTAGTAGGCTATCAGCAACTTTTGCCACAGTAATTTTGTTAATTAGCGATTTTGTACTGCAAAGTCGGATCCAGATGGTGAACCAACCCCAGGGCCTAGACTGCAAACATAGCATCAGCAGCAGAAGACACAAACACAGCGTTTTGTTATTTAAACCTGTTTATTATCACTAACACACTTAAACAGTAAACTAGGCCAGCCGGAGCTGGCGTTACAAAATTGCTTAAGAGTGTCTAGCAATAAAGAAAAAATACATTACGTAGTGTAACAAATTTTTTTTTCTCTGTTTCTCGAAAATAACTTCTAGATTTTAATTTGCTAGCCTTCTAAGGCCATCAAAATATCATTCATTGCTTTGAAACTTTGGTTTTGCAATATTTAAAAATTAAATTCTAGATTTTGCTATATATGCAATATTTGCATTATTTTTGTAACCTACTTGGATAATTCTATTGCTGCTAGCTATTAATTTTCAGAGTTTAAACTAAGTTTCCACGGTGTAAGATAATATTGATTTAGCCGGCGTGTCAAAGTTAGCGCAGTAGAAACTGTTTTCGACTTTATATAAATTTAGCTTCTTCAGCTGTGCAACAAACTCTTGACAAGAATCACTCTTCCACCCTCAACTATTGCTTCAATCAAAAATAACTTTACTATATTTTTAATATTAATTTAGTTTGCTATAAGTTCCCGTGGATGTAGATATTCAACCGATTCATTTTGCTACGTGTGTAGTGATTTTTTTGCAAAAAAAAGCCAAAAAGCTCTGTTTGAGCAAGTACATTCGTGCAACCGAAGCTTACCATGCATATTTTGGCATGCCTGTCGGTGACCATAATCAACGCTGGGCACTCCACGTCATTATGTAAGTACTGCCGCCGTATTCTAGAAGGCTGGTTAAGAGGGGAAAAAGAGCCATGCGTTTTGCTATCCCTCGTATCTGGCGTGAATCTTCCAATCACCACTCATTTCTCCATAATGGACCCATCAAAACGGAGAAAAAGGAAAAACGCCCCTCCTATTAAATACTATTAAATACCCGTCCTCCATTGCACCGGTGCCGCGTAACACCAGCGACCTACCTGTGCCACATCCACCTACAAAATCTTAGAAAATGGTAGCAGTGGAAAGTTCTGAAGATTCTGAAATGGAAAAAGGCGAACCATCCTCATCATTTGGTGTGCGCCGTCGTCAGCGGTCACGAGATGAACAATGTCCCTATTACCCTAACCAAGAGGACATCAGCGATCTCATTCAAGAGATGGCCCTGACAAAATCGAATGCTGAGCTGTTGGTGTCCCGGCTGGAGCAATGGGATTTGCTTGATAATAGAGAGCGGATTACTTCCCAAAGGAAGAGGCATTGCAATTTTTCCAGGTTTTTCTCTTTACAGGATGAGTTGTGCTATTGTCATGACGTCAGAGGGCTTTTCCAAGCTATTGGAATTCCCTGCAACACCAATGATTGGCGTCTCTTTATTGACAGCTCGTCGAGGAGCCTCAAAGTTGTCTTGCCGCACAACACCAACCGGTGTCCTTCCATTCCTTTGCCTCATTCCGTAGTTATGAAAGAGAACTATCATACTGTAAAAGCTCTGCTAGATGCATTAAATTACGCTCAATACGAGTGGGATGTCTTTGGTGATTTCATGATGGTGGCGTTTCTGATGGGCCTTCAAATAGGCTTTACCAAATTTTCTTGTTTTCTCTGTCTCTGGGCCAGTCGAAATACATCCCTTCACTATACAGTAAAGAACTGGTCTCTAAGATCAAGCTACGACGTAGGCATTCACTACGTGAAGCTAGCACCATTGGTGGATGCGAAGAAAGTGCTGTTTCCGCCTCTTCACATTAAAGCAGTTTGTGAAGAAGATGTACCCAGAAGGCGAAACGTTCAAGCACATTCAAAAATTGTTTCCCAAGCTATCGCAAGCAAAAGTTAAAGGTAGAATTTTTGTGGGTCCTAAAGTGAAGCGACTGATGCAGTCTGATAGCTTTCTTGAAAAGTTATCTGTTGTAGAAAGGAGAACTTGAGAAAGTTTTGTTTCGGTGGTGAAAGGTTTCCTCGGAAATCACAAAGTACCTAACTTCAAAGATATTGTGGAGGAACTTGTGAATGCATATGAGAAGATGGGCTGCAGGATGTCGCTAAAGCTTCACATTCTTCACTCTCACATTAACGAGTTCAAAAATAACTGGGGAGATTACTCGGAGGAGCATGGTAAAAGGTTTTACCAAGATGTGAAATCCTTTGAAGAACGATCCAAAGGCCAATATAATGAAAACATGATGGGCGACTCCATTTGGAATCTTCTGCGTGAAAGCGATCTCACGTACAACCGGCAGTCTCACAAGAAAATTTCGTTTTGAGTTGTTTTTGCTTACTAAGCTTTCTTGCATGGCCTTAACATCTTCGAATCAAGCTGCCATCTTCCACCACATACACATAGGAGCACTAGCGTAGCCAGGATTTTGCAATGGAGAAGGGTTGAGAACGACGTCACATTTGACCATATGTTGTATACAGCAGCGGATCCAGAAAATTTTAGTGGGCGGATCTAATTTTGAATTAGATGGAATGTTAACTAAATGCAAAGACTGTATAGACCCGGAAACGAGCGTAAATAAGCTTTTTGAAAACGTTTCATGTCAGGGGCGAAGTCAAATGTTTTTTCAGGGGAGGATCACCAATTTTTGTCACTTTTCAAGCAGGGCTGCGAACTTGAACTCGCTGGAACTCAATTGTTTTTGCCGAACTCAAACGTGAACTCGACAATAAATTTTTTGAAATCAAACTTGAACTCGAACTCGAAAAAAAACAATCGAGTTCGAGTTCACCAATTGAGTGCTTTAGATTTATTCATTCAAATCTCTGAAAACAAACTTTACTTTTGATTTTTTGTTATAGATTGATTGATGGCAAATTTGCGAGTTTGGTTCCAATATTGCATTATTTTGCATTTCATTTTGCGTTGTCTCATTGAAAGTGATTTATTGCATTATAATTGGTGTTCCAAGAGATTACAATCAAAACGTAGAGCAATGCAGCGGCTTGCTCAGTAGTCAGTGCTCACTTGCAGCTGTTTGCGTGTTACCAAGTTAAGGTTTGGTTGTGGTTGGAATATTTTGAAGTTGAGTAGATCTCTAAATAGGTGAAGAGAGTGGTAAGATACGAAAGTTTAATTTTGTAGAGTTTGATGCTGAGTCTGCTGACATTATTTAAAGATCTTATTTTCAGTGTTTCGGCTGGATTCGTAAAATATTTTTTTAACTCAGAGTTGGGTGGCGCTGAAAAAAGTTTGGGATTCAATCATAGACGCACGCATAGGGGAGTCACGGTGCCATGACCCCCTTTGGCCCTGTAAAAAGGTGCTAAAACCTAACTTTCGGTCTAGAATTTCTCAAATTAATAATGGTTGCAGCCTCTTCTCACTTATTTTAGCCAAGTATCTGCTTTTACACATAACTGCGAAAATATTTTTGCATTGTCTGTAGTGACTGCACTCACTGCATGCCCTTTTTCGATAAAAAAGAGCGCTAAAATGAGTGTTTTTATGTGAAAGTCGCAAAAATTCGTCGGCGGTTGGGGGCTAGGCCCCCAGACCCCCGTTGTCTCTGGCAGTTAAGGGCTTCGCCCTCAGACCCCCGGTTGTGCCCCCTCCCTTTGCCAACTCCTGGGTGTGCCATTGGATTTAATCTGGGGTGAATTTACAGACATTTTATTAAAGATGGCGCTAAAAGAAGTTACAGAGAATTTAATTAGAGACAGCAGAGAAGAAAGATTGAAGCAAATCTGGCGCAGCTTGCTTTACGTGTTGAAGAAAACATAAGTTCGGCGGTCAAAGCGTGTTGCCTAAGAAGTTACAGGAGCACCTAACCAAAAACCTGTATTTGGAACCCTGCGAGTATCTTTTCAAAAAGGTGATGATGTGGCACCTTACGTACCACAAGCACAAAAATAATGACGATTAGTTGGATTAAGTATCATTCGGAAACTGTAAAAACAAAGGCTCTGGAGCTACGCGAGTACACTCACAACGAACGTCGTTCTTTTGACCATTTGGTTTCATAATGACAAAACAAAATGCCACATTGGTGACAACCCGACGCTTGGACACGCGATCAACCGACGCAAATCCGTCAATGCAATCTCCACAAAACAACGACACAACTCTCTCGAGCTGAGCACCACGATGGCTTGCAATGCTTCATTCATTCCAGCTACAGACCATTTCTCTGCCTAGCACTGAAATCCTTTACCTGCAATGCCTCTCGTCTCTCACAGCAAAGGGGAGTACTGTGGCATCTTACATACCACAAGCACAAAAATAATGACAATCAATTGGGTTATATATCAATCGGAAACTGCAACAATAAAAGCTCCGGAGATCCGCGAGTATACTCACAACGAACGTCGTTCTTTTGATTATTTGGCTTCACAGCTGCGTAACAAAACGCCACAATAAAATCCTCGTTAAAATAACTATTATTGTAAAACCTTTAATAATTTTTCAGCGCCACTCTAATCTGACTTGAAAACATATTTCACAAAACATTGAAAAAGCAGTTTTAAAGGTCAGTCAGAACAAAAACTAGTCAAGACCAAAATTCTTTCCAGGTTACGTTAATGAAAAGGCTTACCGTCAGGAGAGCGAACTCGAACTTGAACTTGATCGTTTTTTCCAAACTCGAACTTAAACTCGAAAAAAAATTTTTTTTTGAACTCGAACTTAAACTAGGACTTTCAAATATCTCCTGAACTTGAACTCGGTTAAAAATCGATCGAGTTCGCAGCCCTGTGTGTTCAAGCGTATTTTTTTTCGGCAGGGTTAATTTTAAGCAACTAAAGCACCAAAAACGACTCTAGGGGGGTTCGGGGGCATGCTCCCCCGAAAAACTTTTGAAAATTTGCATGATGCAATGACCATTTTAATGCTTTTTGAACAATTTTTAAGGAAAGTTTGTCATACTTTTGAGTTGAGTGTTTCACCAATGATGTATTTTGTTCGCACAGTTTCGATTATGCGTGCTTAAGGCGACTAAGGCATATTGTTACGAAAAGGTTCGAAATTATGGAAAAATTTTATCCGAAACATTGTTGAAAATAGCTGGTGGGAAGATACATACGCAGCATACCCCACATTCCCCCTGGATCCACCCCTGGTTGCATAATAACAAAAGATAGCCTCAAATTTTAATAGAGATGTTTTAAACTAAAAATACCGAAGGCAGTTAAGGCACGATTGTTGTAGGTAAGTCAAAGGAATGCTTTCTGGTGAAACTGATAAAACGATATTCACATGTTAGCGATTAAGTTATTTTTTGAGCTACAGTACGTACATTAATTTTGCTTGAAATCGTTTAGCCTTTTTTCTACGGAAGGTCTGAGGGCCCGAGAGCAGTTGCATGTGCAGGAGCGGCACTGCTCTGCTAATGAAATTGCGTCATTGCTTCATTAAGCATAACGGCAAAGAACAAGATTCAGGAAACAACGCTGCGTAACTCTTGTTATTATGACAATTACAAAACCAGATTTATCAATGACAAAGTATCGAGCACTTCAAAATAAATATCAGAAAAAGAAGTATGACGTCATTTGAGGCTCAACGGGAGGTTGTAACCCCCAACTCCCCCGTGGCTACGCCACTGCATAGGAGAGTTCCATTCAGTGCCTTTCCGAAGGGCACAAGTAAACATGCAGGCTTGTTTTCCACAATAGTACGTGTGTCAAGCGGGGAAGCTGCTATAAGTTTTTGGTTTGACTCGACTCACAACGGAGCCCGAGTTCACAGCTTGAAATGCTCTATCCACTACTAGGCCATCTGAGCTATTCATTAGTTCCCTTAATTTTGATTTACGGTAGTAGCAGTTTATATTACGACTTTGACAGTGCTTTCCCTAGCTTATTACCGCGTTTGACACCTTCTCTCTGCAATGCTTTAGCTTGGTTCCTGAGTCGCCGGTCCCTGAATTACCACTGTGTGTTTCATTTTGTCGATATATGAATGAATGTATGATTCAGCAAGAGATCTCCAATTTATTTGGGATCACCTATACTGATCAATTAAAATCATTAAATGATAAATTCTAGTTCATGAATCATGAGACTAGGTATTTGGAGAGAATCTTCTAATCAAACGTCAACATAAGAAATAAACAGAAAAATATCAATTGGGACAAGTATATTTTTGGAAAAAATGGCCAAATAAGGTAAAAATTGAGGTAAACAAAAGTTGAAGAAGAAAATCATTATAAAAAGATAGTAATGTGCGTTGAAATATCAATCCACGACCGGTTTTGTCCTATTTGGGGCTTATCAGGTGGATGTAGATTAGAATAAGATCAAAAAAGAAGAAAAAGAAAACAGAAAAACAGTTAGCTTACCACAGAGCTGGCAAATAGGAACTCAAAATTTTACCAATATGTGAGCAATTTCCAGTTTAACGTTTCCTTTTTTTTAAAAAAGATTGTGAAAAATGCGGCTTAGCGTTTCGTGGCCGCAGCAAATTAAAAGCAAAAATATGATGTATGTCTAATAATTGCAGTTTTTTCACTGAACTCTGTTATATATTAATACATGAAAGCGAAGTCTCTTTCGAAATCTGCAAATACAACAATTTTTATGCTTTCGTAATATTGCATGTATACAGTGCAATTGCTTGAAAACCAGCAAAAACAAAAAATTGATCTCCTGAACGCAAAACCGAAGTTTGAATTCCTAGAAAGCTCATTTGCACTTCCTTAGGTCACAATAAATTAGAAAATAATAGTTTTCAGGGAGTCGAACCGTTTCATTTTTCTAGTACAGGTTCGGTTTGGGTTCAACAGCTGTTTCAAAATCGGTTCAGTTCCGGTTAAGGTTCAGATAAATTGAAACGCTTCGGTTTGGGTTCGCTCCAGTAAAAAATATTTCAAAACCGGTTTACAAAGTTCCGGTTCCGGTTCGCAGTAAAAATGGTATAATTGTAGTAACACAATCTAAAAAATCAAACGTACAAAGCAATTTTTTTCGCATTGACAGGCCAATATGATGCATAAAACACTTGTAGTAAAGCCAATATCGAGATAATTAAATTGTTACTATGCTCCTACACCGGCGGCCTAATCTTTGATAAAGAAACATATCTTCACGTTGCCGGGCGAATGTACAGCTTGTAGTGCTGTGCAAGTACTGTATTTCTTTGAATATAAGCCACCTTCAAAGTGCTAATCGGTTACGCCGATCAATGTGACTTGTGTGACCTCACGGAGCGAGCCGCTTTTTCAATCGGTTCGGGTTCGGTTAAGGTTCGCAAGTACTCAAATTATTTGATTCAGTTCCTGTTTGCTCTTTGCGATTTGGAAAAATACGGTTCAGGTTCGGTTAAGGCTCGACAAAATTAGCGTAAAACCGGTTTACAAAACTCTGGTTTGGGTTCGGTTCGACTCCCTGATAGTTTTAACCCAAGAGCAAACTTTGTGTTACACGGTGTTATTAATTTCTTCAGCTAGACTAGACCGTAGATAAATCAGCTATTTAATTGTTCTCACCGAAACTACAATCAAGCTATTACAGATGGCTGTAGCGATTTCAATTGTATCCAAAACAGAAAGGGGTAAAAAACGAAGAATATATCAAGCGGCTAAACCTAACATGCGATGAAACAGAAGGCCCAAAATCGGTATTCACTGCTTCTCTGTTTGACGTTCAGCATTCAAGGAACTGTAGGCCGTACTGTTAATGATAGAGATGCCAATTTTTAGAACCTAGAACCTCAGAAACTTTTGAACAGGTTTTGATTTCTGTTTCGGTTTTACCGTTTCAAGTAGAAAAAGTAGAAACGGTCTTGGTTCAAGTTTAGGTTTTCAAAAGTTTGGCTTAACAGGTGTCAGTTTCAGTTTGGGTTTCCAAAATTTTGTTTAAAACCGGGTTTCATGTTTCAGTTAGGGTTTGCTGTCCACTCTTGGATACTACTCATCAGTGGTGTAAAAAGTAGTTCAGAAATTTAGTTATGTAAAAGTATCATTACTGATGGCGGAAACTACTTGAAGTGAGTAGATAGCAGGATATGTAAAAAGTAACCAAGTAAAAGTAAAAAGCACCAGCAATTTGAAGTTACTTAAGTAAAAAGTAGCGTTTGCAAAACCAAGGTCATAATGCTGAGCTTTGACAAAAAATAATTTGCTCAGTTCCAAACTTGACATATATTTTGCTGATGCTTAAGTATATTTAGGATAATTAGCACATTTATTTGACGAAAATAAAAAAGTGAAGAGTGTCATAATCTGCAAAATGCAACCTCATTGTCCACGCCAAACACAAACAACAAAAGACCTCTTAATATCCCGAAATTGTAAAACTTATATATAAAATAAAACGATACAACTAATACTAATGTTGCCAATTTTATTATCAAGCATGAATATTTATCATTTGCATGATACATTGCTTAATATTAACCACTTATCATTTTTATAGCTAGTTAAGAAGCGTTACTTTCTGATTGAACTACGTAAGTAAAAGAAGAAGTAGTCGAAATTTAAATCACTTATTAACAGTATCATTAACAGTACAGTCTACTTAAGTAAAACTACTTCGCTACTTTGCACCACTGCTACTGACATTAGTAATTGTACATTAGGGGTGTGGAAAAATTACCGACTTTCGAAATTTTAACCTGATCGCAGCTCAACCCGTCATTTGACCTAAAAAATGACATAAAAAAAATTCTAAATCGGACAAAGTTTTGTACCTGCGCATCGGCTTCAAAAATAACTACCGCAAATGCACATGATTTGGGGATTCCCCACATGTGAAACTTTGGAATTTTGGCTTTTTCTAGCTATTGTGATAGCGTGAACTTAAATTTTTTTGCGTATCTGCATTACCCTACTTGACTTTAAAATTTATGATGTCATATGGCATGAAATCATACGTTATGACGTCATAAAGTCTTAAAAGTTGCCTTTCAAACACATTAAACCCAAAACGTTAACAGTCAGACGATGTGTATTTTTTAGTGCAATCTTAAAAGATCTGTAGTGCAATGCAAGAGTTGTATCGTCACAAGTGCTTACTCCTATAATAACCTGCGATAAATCGCTTTCCTTTTTCTCTCACAACATTAAAGCCCAATTGCTTTTGACATTATCATTTCATTTGCTTTATTTTCTGTTTTATTTGAATTCTAAACAACATTTACTCCCTAACAATCAGTGTTATTTTTGCGTTGGCATGATACACACGTGCAGGGTACCTGGTCGGTATGAAGAAGGGAAATGTTTGTTGGCAAAGGCGTAGACAAGAAGGGGGGGATTCGGGGGTTCCAACCCCCCCATTGGTTTGGCAACGCTTGTGCTTTTATAGCCGATATTCGTTGAACTGTTGTAAAGAGCGATAATTTTGGCTCTTGTTTCATGTGTGATTGTTGTAACTTCACAGCGTAAGCTCACTGCCCTAACGTTGCTCAATTACGAAGTGTCATTTCTGCACAGTATTGTTTACCTCTCGCAAAATCGCAGTTACGAAAAGCGTGGGCTCTTGGCCGGTGTTCATGGCTGTTGGTTAGGTGAAAACAACAGCTACTGTAGTTGATAAAAAAAGTAAATAACTGAGGCTGTTTTCAAATTATTGTGAAGAGAAAAGCTAACAGTAACTAAGGGAGACTGCAAAGGAAGCATGCCCTCTTTGAGTCAGTTGCCACTCGGTATGTTAATGTCCTTAGACGCACGCAGGGGAGGCCAATCAATCAATCAATTTATTCCATGACGCAAAAGCGCAGGGGAAGCGGTGAAAGACCAAATGATCATCTTAGTCTACCGCACCCAAATGCAGCAGCCTACGATTCACGAACGAACAGCGAAAAAAAAAGAACAAAATAATGTCATCATTACATGATGGCACAACTTCAATCAGACTTTTAAGTTACAGGTCAACTTAATCAAATAGGCTTGCAGCGTCGAAAATCAGCAGGTAAAAAATTAAGAACACCAAGAAACTTATCGTATACTCAGCAAACCAAGTGAAAAAAATTAATCAGAGGTACAATACGTTGATAGTACAATTGTTTTGAAATACTTTTTAAATTTGAAAAAGAACAGTGCCAGTGCCTGTGGGAAAAAGAACAGTGTGGTATGTGTAGATGTATGGGTAGTACTTTTGTGTTTTGTACAGTCGACCAGAGAAATCTGGTGTACATGCATACTAGTCCCAATGTCTATGCTAGCTGGGTAGTGCCTCCTAGTGGCGCCACACGGGCAACGGTCTCGACTGGCCGGCTAAACTACTTCAGCAACCCTGTTGCCTTGCAGGGTATGCCTTTTTAGGCAAAGGCTAGGCCCACTGCTTATAACTGTGGTTGGCGTCAGCAAGGGCATGCGGCCATAAAATACTTGCTCCAACAAAAACCTCATGACGATGCAAAATAAAATTTTGGCCCCCAGTCCCCGGCAGTCCTTAAATGGGCAGGGGGTGCTAAGAATCTCTGGGTTCAAAGTTGCTAAAGAAAAAGTTGAAAAACGGCTTGGGGTTAGATTCGGAAGCTGGAATGTTGGGAGTATATCTGGCAGAGGGACGGAGGTGTGCGAAGAACTGAGGAAGCGAAAGGTGGATGTATGTTGTTTGCAGGAAGTGAGATGGAGAGGTGAAGCAGCTCGCTTTGTTGGTGTCAAGGGAAGGAGGTACAAACTGTGGTGGTGCGGAAATGACGATAAAACCGGGGGCGTGGGTATATTGGTTAAAGAAGAACTCTGTGAGAAGGTGGTAGAAGTCAGAAGAAGGTGTGACAGAGTTATGGGAATTGGATTAGTCTTTGGAGAAGAGGTGGTGAGAGTGATTTGTGCTTATGCACCACAGAGTGGAAAACCAGATTCAGAGAAAGAGTTATTTTATGAGGAAATGGCGCGTGAGTGGAGTATGGCGAATGCAAATAAAATGGTGTTGGGATTGGGAGATTTCAATGGCCATGTGGGGAAATGTGCAGAAGGATTTGAAGGTATACATGGAGGGTATGGAATAGGGAAAAGAAATGTTGAAGGAAGAATGTTACTAGATTTCCGCGCCCAAAAAGAGTTGTGTGTTGCAAATACGTGGTACAAGAAGAGAGATGAAAGGAAGATGACTTATAGTTCAGGTGGAAATAATACAGAAATAGACTTTGTTCTAGTAGGAAAGGAAAAGAGAAAGTATCTACGAGATGTACAAGTTATCCCTGGGGAATTGCAGCACAGGCTGGTGGTGGTTGATGAGGAGGAACGCAAACTGAAGAAGTCAGTAAAGAAGAGTAAAAGGGTGAGATGAAGGGTATGGAAGCTGCAGGAAAAAGAGATCAAAGAGGAATTTGAACGAAGAGTAGTAGAATTAGTGGACACTGAAGCAGTGGATTTGTGGGAGGTCCTACAAGAATGGTGTTTAAAAGGCTTGTGATGATTTGCGTGGAAAGACGAAAGGGAGAAGAGATCAGGGAAACACATGGTAGTGGAACGAGCAAGTAAAAGAAGCGATAGATCGGAAAAAGAAAGCATTTAAAACATGGTGCAAGAATCGATCAGCGGAAAATAAAAGTAATTATAGAAAAGCAAGAAATCGGACAAGGAAAGTGGTTGCAAAAGCCATGAAGCAGGCGGCTGAAGAGGAGATGAAAGTGCTATATAACAAATCAAACGATGTTTTTAAGTTTATTTTATTTATTTAGTTGCATATTTACCCTCCTATCACGAGAAAGCGATCAACGCGCTATACGAGCTCGCTTAGGAGTTGCCGGCCATCTGTCTACCACACCAAGATGGGGGAATCCCGCTAAGTGCCTTTCCCAACGGCACAACAAGTAAACTTGCCGGTTTGTTCTCCACACTGTCCCTTTAATGCTGAGCGTCAAGCAGGGAAGCTGTGAATACCAATGTTAAAGTCATTGGTTTGACCCGACTCGGAATCAAACCCGAGTCTACAGCTCAAGAGACAGACGCTCCATACCACTCGGCCATCTGAGCTGTTTGTGAAGTTCATGAGAAGGGATGGAAAGGACATAAATGGTGGAAGTTGCATGAAGGATAAAGATGGGAGACTTGTGGTTGGTGAAAAAGATCGTGGAAAATTATGGAAAGATCATATGAAAAAGATCATGAATGTGGAAAACGAATGGAATCAGATGGCAGAAGCAGATATGGTTGAAGGACCAGTTGAAGAAGTCACTTATGAGGAGGTGATTAAGGCTATGAATAAGATGAAATTGGGAAAAGCAGCTGGTCCCTCTGAAGTAAATATGGATATGATAATGGCGAGCGGAAAGTTTGGTGTGGGAGTACTAAAGAAGCTGTGTCAGAGAGTTCTGGATGGAAAAGGTATGCCAGAGGAATGGAAAACAAGTGTTGTTGTTCCAATCTTTAAAGGAAAGGGAGATGTGATGGATTGTGGAGCATATAGAGGAGTAAAGCTGCTGGAGCATGCAATGAAGATAGTCGAGAGAGTGATAGAAAAGAGAATAAGAGAATTAGTGAAGGTTAATGACATGCAATTTGGCTTTATGCCTGGGAAGGGCACGACTGATGCTTTGTTTATTTTGAGAAGGATGCAAGAGAAGTTTCGTGGAAGAGAGAAAAAGCTGTACATGTGTTTTGTGGACTTGGAAAAAGCGTTTGATAGGGTTCCCAGAATAGTGATGAAATGGGCATTAAGAAAAGAAAAGCTTGCCAGAAGTGTTGGTGAAAGCAGTAATGAGCTTGTATGAGGGCTCAAGGATGAAAGTCAGAGTTGGATCGGGTTTTTCGGAGGAATTTGGGGTAAGAGTTAGTGTGCATCAAGGGTCCGTACTATCACCATTGATATTTGCTATTGTAGTTGATGCAGTGTCAGAACATGCAAGAGAGGGACTATTGAATGAAATTTTGTACGCGGATGATCTTGTGCTGATGAACGAAAATTTGGAGGATCTAAGGGAGAGGTTCCAAAGGTGAAGAGATGCATTGGAAAGCAAGGGATTGAGAATAAATATTAAAAAGACTAAGATGATGGTGAGTGGTGCAAAAGGGGAGGTTGTGCGTAGCAGAGTGGATCCGTGTGGAATATGTGGGAAAAGAGTTATGTCTAACGCGGTGTGGTGCACGCTCTGTAAGAGGTGGATTCATGCGAGATGCACCAAAATGAAAAAAATATCTTGCAGTTTTGCACAACAGTTTGTATGTAGAAGATGTGAAGATATTGGAGACGGAAAGGAAGAACTAGTGGAGGTATTGTGTGATGAAGTGGAGACTGTGAAGGGTTTTTGTTATCTTGGAGATAGGCTGAATGCTAGTGGTGGGTGTGAAACTGCAGTGACTGCAAGAGTAAGGATCGGATGGATGAAATTTAGAGAATGTGGAGAGTTGTTACTTGGGAGAAGGTTTTCTTTGAAAATGAAAGGGATGGTGTATCGTAGTTGCGTAAGATCAGCAATGTTACATGGAAGTGAGACATGGTGTTTGAGGGAAAATGAGATGGTAATTTTGAGAAGAACTGAAAGAGCTATGGTGAGATCAATATGTGGAGTAAAGCTAGTGGATAGAAAGAATACTGAGAAGCTGATGAAAATGCTGGGTCTGAAGGAAACTTTAGATAAAATGGCTAAAGCGCATGGAGTAAGATGGTATGGACATGTGGTTAGGAGGGATGATGAGAGCATTTTGAAGAAGGCAATGATGTTTGAAGTGAATGGACTACGAAAGCGAGGACGGCCGAAGAAAACATGGAAGAAACAAGTCGAGGAGAATATAAAGAAGATTGCGTTGAGGGTGGAGGAAGCTACAGATCGCGCGAGATGGAGAGAGGGAGTGGGAGCGATTGCTGAAGGAATGAGGTGCATCCGGCCACCTTCGGACCCGAGGAAAAACCGGATTAAAACTGGACGATGATGAACAGTGCCTGTGCGTTTGAGGAATATCGCTCCATAACTTTAGACAGATGTGATAAAGCGTCTTTCTCCCTGTCTCCAAACCAACAAAAGATTGGAAATATACGTTGCGAGTTTTTTGCCTAGTGTTGTAGTTGTGTACTTTATCATGCTTTAGAAAATGGTTGTTGAAAGAAGTTGGTAACATGTTGTTAAACTTGAACATAAATTTCGCAAATTCCATTTTTATCATATCTTCAAGTTTTAAGACGGAACAATCAGAATACAGTGAATTTGTTGGATGATGCAATGGACGAAAGAGACACGCTCCTAATATATTGTTTTGAAGAATTACAAGTTTATGGTAGCGGCTTCTGCAGGCTCTACCCCAGTTAAGTAATGAGTATTGCAGATGTGAGTGAAACATTGTATAGTAAAGCAAGTTGAGGGTGGATAAGGGTACATAGTGTCTTAGTACATGAATCATTCCGCAAACTTTCGATAATTTGCAAGTTAGTTTTTCGATATGAATTTTCCATGATAACATACTATCAAGGTGAACGCCAAGATATTTAACATGGTCAGATTGTTCAATTTTAATGTGATTTATGCACAAGTTGAAGTCGGATTTCGCTGCCTGCTTGTTTCCTACTAACATAAAACAGCTCTTTTTATAATTTATAGTTAATTTGTTGGCATTTATCCAATTATTGATTTTGTCTACTTCGTTTGCTGTTTGTATTTGCAGAGATTTAATATTGTTATCGGAGAGATGCAAATTGGTATCATCAGCGAACAACGTGACTTCAAATTTAGAAACGTAGGATAGGTCATTGACATATAATAGAAATAGCAGTGGTCCGAGAACAGAACCTTGTGGGACTCCGTCGTTGACACTGCATAGCTTAGAAGTTTTTCTTTCAATCATAGTGCAGATTCTTCGGTTACTTAGATACGATTGCAGTAAGTTAAATACAGGTCCATGAAATCCATAATGGCAAAGCTTTTTAAGCAAGATAGGATGGTTGACAGAGTCAAACGCTTTTTTTAAATCAAGGAAGAGTGAAAAAGTAACTTTGTTTTCGTTCAAGTTCGTTTGAAGTTTGTCATATAGCGTAGTTATAGCTAATTCGGTGGAACTATTGTTTATAAAGCCAAACTGAGAAGGTGTAATGATTTTATTTTTGTCTAAAAATTTGGTCATTTTGGTTTCAAGAATCTTTTCAAATATTTTCGCAAAAGCTGGAAGAAGAAAAATCGGGCGTAGATCATCAAAAGATTTTGGGCAGGACACTTTTGGAATTGGGATAACATGAGCAATTTTGAAGGAGTCTGGAAAGGTTTCTTGCTTCATACATTTGTTGAACAGCTTGGTTAACAGGGAAGATATTATGCATTTCGATAGTTTTACAAATTTTGGAGGAATTCATCAGATCCCTAGGCAGAACCGGATTTAATATTGTCAATACAAGAATTAACCTCTTCTTCACAAATTTCTGGGAGTACAAAAGATTGAATGCAACTGTTGGTGAAAATTTTGAAGGAATTGCTATTTTGTGGGACATTTTTTGCCATATTTGCAGAGTACTCGCATAAAGTGTCAAGAAAAACTTGCGAATCGGTATTAACCATTTGATTTGCAATAAGAAATGCTGTGGGCTACTTATTTTTCGTAGAATTTTTTTTACATTCAATAATTTCTGTAATAATTGACCAAATTTGAGAAGAGTTATGATTGTTAGTTTTGATTAAATTTTCGTAGTAATTTCGTTTAGCATGATATTTAATGTGAGTCAGTTTATTGAGATATTTCCTATAAAACGCTTTTTTGTCAACATCATTACTTTTAAAATAACGTCTAAACAATTTGTTTTTTGTTTTTATAGACTCTGTAATAAAGTGCTAAAACCATAATAAAACCAAAATAAAACTATAATAAAGTAATAAAGTGCTAAAGCCTTTTGACCCTGTAATAAAGTGCTAAAACCTAACTTTCAGTCTGTAATTTCTTAAACCAATAATAGTTGCAGCTTCCTTTCACTTATTTTAGCCAAGCTTTTGCTTGCAAACTTAAGCTGCAAAAATATTTTGCATCGTTTATAGTGACCGCACTCACTGCATGCCCTTTTTCGACAAAAAAGTGTGCTAAAATGAGTGTATTTTATGTGAAATTCGCAAAAATTCGTTGGCGTCTGGGGGCCTAGCCCCCAGATCCCCGGTTGTGCCCCCCTTTACTAAATCCTGAGTGCGCCACTGTATATGTCAGATGCGATCGGCTCCCGCCGTGAATCGAACCCGTCACGAAGGATCTGATATCTGCACGCGGTACCGCTAGGCCACGTATGCTATAGTTAGCGATGAGCGTTGGTGATGTAGGTAGGCTTACCATACGTCCTTTTTTTGGAGGATATATCCTTCTTTTTAACTAAAAAAATTGTCCTCCGAGGACGCCAAAAAATGCCCAAATGTCCTCCTTTTCGACATTACAAACAGAGAAAACATGTCAAATCATTTTTCGACGAAAAATTTTGGGATGTTACAGAACAAACTACGGCCTGCGAACGTGATGACTTCGTTTTTGGTCGTCACTTGATTTTGGGCGAAAAATTGGACCTCCGCGTACATAGGCGCACGCAGGTGTGGGGGACACGGTACCATGACCCTGCGTGCGTTTATGTACGCGAATGTCCAATTTTAACTCTGTAACAAGGTGTTAAAACCTAATTTTCAGCCTATAATTTCTCAAACTAATAATGGTTGCAGCCTTCTTTCACTTATTTTAGCCAAGCTTCTGCTTTTACACAAGCTGCGAAAATATTTTTGCATTGTCCATAGTGACTGCAGTCACTGCACTCACTGCATGCCCTTTTTCGATAAAAAGTTGGCTCAAGTGAGTGTTTTTTTATGTGAAAACCGTAAAAATTCATTGGCGGCTGGGAGCTAGGCCCCCAGACCCCCGGTTGCGCCCCCCCTTTACCAAATGCTGGGCGCACCACTGTCCACGGACGTGGTAGCCATTTTTTTATTTTTTTTTCTTGGTTTTCACTTGATTTTGGGCTGAAAATTGGACATCTGCGGACGAGATGACCCTCAAAGAACCTGCTTCCTTTTGCGTAGTGAAAATATGGTAAGCCTAGGTATAGGCGATATACTAGGTTGCGATATAACTTCCGCTCGCCACTTACGAAAGTATAAATCGCCTTGTGCAACCGCGTCATAAGTGACAACATTGAAGTTAAATCCAGCTAAGTGTTTTAAACCCCCCCATTGAAAATTCCTACCTACGCTACTGTTTGCTGGATTTATGATAATACAGTATAATTTATCGCTACTTAAACCACATAAATTCATTTTAAGCTGTATTTGAAAGAGACAAACAGTAAAGAAATAACAAGTATTACTGACATTAGGCTTATTAAATCAGTTTAACATTGACTGATGTCTACATTTAGTATTTAGTTAACTAAAATGACAGAAGCAAAGCACCGTAGTAAGGCTTATTATACCACTAACATGTCAAATCATATTTAGCAGAACTACCGATATATATTTGATTGAAGTAACTTCTATCTGTATTTTTGATTTTCTAGAGATATAAATACGACTATGCTCTTTTAATTGCGATCTTTGCTACACTAAAAACACGGGTTCGTTCACTTGCCAGAAAATTAATGCGATAAATTGAAAATGTCAGGCCCACCTAGAAAAAAAGCAAGGTTATTACAAGATCTCAAGCTGACTATTTTCTTGTCGGTAAGGCAGCTCCTCACATTAGTAGGAGCAAGCTACTGTACCTTCGCTGGATCAAGTATTCAAATATTTATTGCACGCGAGACAATCATCAACAGAGAAACGGTTACACAACCACATTTCAATCGTGGTTGATAGAGGGATGGTATTTTGGGCAAACATTCAATAAATTTTTTTCTTGAAGCACCAATATAGCACAGAGCGCTCAGCGATTTAGAGAAACATAAAAAAGCAAAAGCGAACAAACGCAAAAAAACAAAATAAACAGACAAAATGACAAAGCTGTCAGCGCTTATTTTGTGATCGATACGAAGAGTAAAATTTGTAGCTGATAAACTTAGAAGTCCGAGCATTCTTGGAAAGTGATCGAAAGGTGAACGCTGGATAGCGCAAAAAAATAACTCAGATGCAAGTGAAAACTGTTGTAGTAGTGTTAAAAGAAAACCAAACAAAAAGTTACTATTTCTTTAAATCGGAAAGGGATGAAAAAAAAAAAAAACATATCGACAGAAGTTACGACCCTACGGAGGCTAGCATTAATAAAATTAATAATTTACCACTACGCTGCACATGCATCTAGTCCAGTGGTTCCCAAACTGTGGTACGCGTACCACCTGTGGTACGCCCAAATCTTTCAAGTGGTACGCGACTAACTTTCAACTTGTAAAACAGGGGTCGGCAACGTTTTATTACAAGTGTGCCAATTTGTAAAATTTAATGCCAAAATACATGATTGCGTGCCCATAAAAAGTTGCGTTATGTAACGGCGTAAAAGATTTTCCGCTTTTGGCGATACTTTCTGCAACTTTGTTGCTACTTTCCGTTCTTTGATGTGCACTGCGAACGACTTTTTTGAAATGCTACTCTGTTTTGGTAACGAGAAACTACCTTTTTAAAACCCTTGGTTCTTCTCAGAGTCATCTTGTACAAGTGTACCTACTGCTCTGTCATTACGACAGACCAACCAAACATCTGCTGTCCATGACTCTTGAAATTGTCTCCCACCTGATTTTGACCTCTTGGCTGTAGACATCGCGGTTAACATTAGAGCTACAAACTGAATAAAACGCCAATGAATACAGTGGGAGTGCGAACAAGGGTTTTCGGCTTTGATGGCTATCAAATCGAAAAGCCGAAATCGTCTTGGAACGCCAGAACATGACTTTCGATGCGCTGTCAGCGAATGTCTTTTTCGCATTGACCAGCTGATGGTAAAAAGACAAATACATCCATCGCATTAAAACTATTTACAGCGTTTTGTTTAATTAATGGCTTTTATTTGGTTTTGAAACGACATTTGTTAAACTTTAATGCTGCCACTTATTTTTCTTATCTACAGATGCATAATTTATAGTTTGAGATTTCTAGTCAGATGTAATTTAGGGGGTACGCGAAAGCTGCACAAAAGCTCAAAATGGTACAAGGAAATAAAAAGTTTGGGAATCACTGCCATAGATGATATAATGCTACATTCATACGTCTGCAGGATAGATAGATATACTCCTCGTTCGAGAAAGGTGGGCACGCTCGAGTAGGATTTTTAGCAACGTTTCGGGTATGGCCTTTGCTTTTTTATTATTCAGGACGTCCGCAGGGTAGCTGCCTGCAATTTCTGACTTTTGCTGGAAAAAAATATGTTGGTCACCTGGGCTCACCGCGTTAATGCGAATCTCACTCACTTATAGCTATTGCACGTAGCTGCCTGCAATTTCTGATTTTTGCTGGAAAAAATATGTTGGTCACCTGGGCTCACCGCGTTAATGCGAATCTCACTCACTTATAGCTATTGCACGTAGCTGCCTGCAATTTCTGACTTTTGCTGGAAAAAAATATGTTGATCACCTGGGCTCACCGCGATAGTGCGAATCTCACTCACTTATAGCTATTACATGGCTTAGGAAATCATCTCTTCTAAAATCGCAAATAAACTAAAAATATTTTTAGTTACCATAATTAAAAATAGGGGCATATTTCTAGATTTTATACTGTAGAATTTGAATATTATGAATGTTTCAGAATTTGCGAATATCTTTCAAAAACCATTGCAACAAGATTTCCTCGAAAATCTTCATCCTGATGATAGAAATATTGTTTTACTGCAAATGTGTTTTTGTGACGAACTTTAAAGGATAGTTACTGCTAAACCAATTAACGAAAAACTGACCAAATTTCAAGCTTTTAAAAATCAGTGCAAGAATAAACCTCGGTAATATGCTGACGCTAAAGCTGAATTAAAACATACATAAATAATATGTAACTGAGATTATTTACGAAGCATTGGACAAAAAACGAAATAACGCATCAAAAGAAATGGCGAAATGTGTTTTCGCTCTTTGAGTCAACAGTCACTATAGAACTGTGTTTCAAATGCGATCGGCACCAAGCGTGAGTCGAACCCGTCACGAATCATCTGTTGCTCATGCGTGGTACGGCTTGGCCATTTTGCTGGAAAATTGTAGAGAACTTTGGAGAAAACTTGCCGTGTAGCAATAAGTGAAATGCGTCGCACTAACTTTGCAAAACCTGTGAAAGTCATTTGCTAGTTAACTTGATGTACAGAGATGAAAATTATTTTATTTGCATTAAAATATAAAATTATCAAAGGTGATAGATTTGTTGTTGGCTGCCTAAAAAGATAAGTAGGCTTACTTGTGATCACTCGGTGGAGCTGAATAAATACTTTGGGGGCCTTTATTTCAAACTGCTCAAGGGTACCAAAGTTGCTTAGTCTAAGATATAGATTTGCCTGGATATTCGCCTTGACTTTGACAAAGCGATGCCACATGTCTATGACGCAAAATCTCAGGTGCGCGTTTTTGAAAGAAGCTATGGTCTCTGGTAGTGAGGCTCCCAATACTTGTATCATGTAAGCAAGGATGAGTGAAAACTCAGGACCAATATTCGCAACGAATTCGGCAAATAAAACCTGTTTTGTCAAATAGGCTAAACTAATAGTATTTTTGGAATACAATAAATATGGGACGAAAATAGCTTAAGGAGGAAAAATAAAGCCGCTGTAAATCTCAAAACTGGACGTTTCGACAACATAAATTCAGCTGTCATCATCAGCAGTGTATGCAAGGCAGTACAAAACTGTAAGAACTAGAATTTACAATTCTAACTACAAGTAATAGCATAACCCAAGCAACGGGTCAAAATAAGTAATATAATTATAACGTCATAAACCAAAAGCTAATGAAAAGACTGACGGAGTTATATTAACAATTAAATAAGTAAAGAGGAGCGGATTTGGAGTCAACGTTAAGCAATGGCTCATATTTTTGAATAAAAAGGGACTCAAGAATTAATAAGCGTGCAGAATCACCAGAGCTACTAAGAATGTTCGGTTTGGCAAAGTCCACTTTATGGTCAGGATTGTCCATTAAATGTCGGCACACCTCGGATTTATCCGAACTGGAATGCTCCTTAAGTCTGTTAATAAGATTACGTCTAGTCTGTCCTATATAGCTAGAACCACAAGAACACGTTAATTTATATACAACCCCATATTTCATCAAGGTCTTTTGCTGATCTTTCAGACGAAAGTTATGTCCGATGTTCCAGGTGGTGTCGATAATCCGTAGAATAACTCGGTTCCATGTATGCTTTTCCACTAAGGCGGACAGCTCTTTTTTGAGTTGCATTGACATGTCACCTAAAAAGGGCAACCGAGCAATAACTGTTCTACAATTTTTACGTTTTTCAAGGTGACTCAACAACTTGTCATATTTACGATTAAAAAATCTCCTGACACAACTATCTAAAAAATAAGCAGGATAGCCATTGCGACCAAGCATAACCTTGATATTATCCACCTCTGAACAAATGCTTTCATAAGAACTACAGATCTTGTAAGCACGATCGAGCAAACAATTGACCAAGTTATATTTATAGCGGCGTGGTACAAAGCTGCTCCATTTGGAATATAATCCAGTGTTGGTCGGTTTGCGAAAGGTACTGGTTGTAACTGTCGTTGAACTGTTATCTACTAAAACATCCAAAAAATTAATACATTTGTTATTTTGAATTTCAGTGGTAAACTTTATGTTAGGATGTACTTCATTCAAACTGTCACAAAATATTTTGATGGAATCAAGGCTATCAAAAACAGCAAAGCAATCATCCACATTTAAGCAGAAATTAATGGGTTTATATGAACGATACGTGACTACATTTTTTCAACAAAAAGGCAGGCACCCATCATCATTATCGGAAATGCAGCGAAACGCTCTCCAGTCATTACGTGATGATTCTTCGATAGTGATCTCGAAACCCGACAAAGGAAACGGAGTAGTAATTATTAATAAGTGTGACTATCAGGCTAAAACGCTTCACATTCTTGATGATAAGACTAAATTCTCTCGCGTTAAGTCAGATAATAATTTGTCTAATCTCAGCAGATTTCAAAGGTTCCTGCGACGCCTTAAATCTAAAAAGCTTCTTGAGGAAGATGACTACAGGCGTATCTATCCATCAGCAACCTCGTTACCGGCTATGTATGGCCTACCTAAAATACATAAGCCGACAGTTCCACTTAGACCCATTCTATCGGTAACCGGAAGTTACAATCAGAATGCGCGAAGTGGCTCTCACAAAACCTCGCTTTTCTTCGAGAACATCCGACGAATCTCAAAGATTCATTCACCTTCGTCAATAACATGAAAGATAAGTTTTTACACAATAAGGTAATGGTTTCCTTTGATGTAATTAGCCTTTTTACTAACATACCGGTTGATTATACTATTGATTTAATATTGGATAAATTATTCGACAATGACACAGATTTTGTTCTTAAGGGAATAGATAAAAATAACATGAGGAAATTGTTAAAATGGACAGTTCAAGGAGGTGCCTTCTCATTCAATGGAGAACTTTTTGAGCAAACTGACGGTGTGGCTATGGGTGGCAGTTTATCTTGTCTTATGGCTGATGTCCTTATGAACCATCTAGTGGACAAAGCTCTGTCGAGAACGCTTTCAAATCATAAGCCATCAATTTTTTACCGGTATGTGGATGATTGCTTTGCTGTTTTTGATAGCCTTGATTCCATCAAAATATTTTGTGACAGTTTGAATGAAGTACATCCTAACATAAAGTTTACCACTGAAATTCAAAATAACAAATGTATTAATTTTTTGGATGTTTTAGTAGATAACAGTTCAACGACAGTTACAACCAGTACCTTTCGCAAACCGACCAACACTGGATTATATTCCAAATGGAGCAGCTTTGTACCACGCCGCTATAAATATAACTTGGTCAATTGTTTGCTCGATCGTGCTTACAAGATCTGTAGTTCTTATGAAAGCATTTGTTCAGAGGTGGATAATATCAAGGTTATGCTTGGTCGCAATGGCTATCCTGCTTATTTTTTAGATAGTTGTGTCAGGAGATTTTTTAATCGTAAATATGACAAGTTGTTGAGTCACCTTGAAAAACGTAAAAATTGTAGAACAGTTATTGCTCGGTTGCCCTTTTTAGGTGACATGTCAATGCAACTCAAAAAAGAGCTGTCCGCCTTAGTGGAAAAGCATACATGGAACCGAGTTATTCTACGGATTATCGACACCACCTGGAACATCGGACATAACTTTCGTCTGAAAGATCAGCAAAAGACCTTGATGAAATATGGGGTTGTATATAAATTAACGTGTTCTTGTGGTTCTAGCTATATAGGACAGACTAGACGTAATCTTATTAACAGACTTAAGGAGCATTCCAGTTCGGATAAATCCGAGGTGTACCGACATTTAATGGACAATCCTGACCATAAACTGGACTTTGCCAAACCGAACATTCTTAGTAGCTCTGGTGATTCTGCACGCTTATTAATTCTTGAGTCCCTTTTTATTCAAAAATATGAGCCATTGCTTAACGTTGACTCCAAATCCGCTCCTCTTTACTTATTTAATTGTTAATATAACTCCGTCAGTCTTTTCATTAGCTTTTGGTTTATGACGTTATAATTATATTACTTATTTTGACCCGTTGCCTGGGTTATGCTATTACTTGTAGTTAGAATTGTAAATTCTAGTTCTTACAGTTTTGTACTGCCTTGCATACACTGCTGATGATGACAGCTGAATTTATGTTGTCGAAACGTCCAGTTTTGAGATTTACAGCGGCTTTATTTTTCCTCCTTAAACATAATAGTATTTTATTTTGCGAATATCATTAAGAAATTAAAAACTTATGACCAAAAGTTTATCGAATTGAAAGATTTTAACGACAACATTTAGAACAAAAATTAAACTGAATCAATTATGTTTTCATAAATCAGTACCCCAATAGCAATTTTAAATTTTACATTATTGCCATTGTAATGATGTAATGTCATCAAAATGCTACGTCATCGTTTATCACGTGATCTAACCCACATCATCGTTGCATAAATACTGTACTAGTAAAACTCACTTTATTGCTTAATTACTGTAGAGAAAATTTGACGTTTTTAGCAATATGACGTCATCAGTGATGTGATGACGTCATTGTTAAAAATATTGTCGTCATCAGTGATGACGTCATTGTCATCAGTGATGACGTCATTGTTAAATATATTGCAGTAACCAAGTAAAGTAATCTTAGCGAGATACCGCTTCAAAAAAGAAACAATTCTGTTTTGCAATTGTCGCTAATGGTTTAACAGGCGTAGCTTTATTGAATTATGCAATACAGGCCTTTCATTTTTAATTTATATTAGTTGCAAGAAAATAATAAATTTCATATATATAGACTTACATCGGCTTCTCTTCATTCATTACTTGTAAAATCAGGCCTGCCATTGCCGATACATGCCAACTAGGCTAACTGCTCAATGCTAAGCCTGCAGTTGCAGGGGCTTGAGTATGTATAGCTGAAAATTGCATTGAAAACGCTGTAAGCTCGGTGGCCGAGTGGTTGGAGAGGTAACGCTCTCAATCACAAGGTCCTGGGTTCAAAACCTGAGTCTACCTGATGAGCGGTCAAACCGCGAAACTAGTCGTAGAATTGGTTTTTACAGCGTTTATTTAGTAAGTCTTCAAGGCCTACCATTTACCCTGTTATAAGAAAATAATAGTCAAAATTTCCACAGCAGGTGTTAAAGTAAACATACTTCCATGAAAAATATTTTCAAGTTTCTACATTATTAACTCTAGAAACACCGAGATTTTTTCCTTCAAGAAAGACCATACGGGTCAATTGTCCTTTTAGCGTTTAAAAGCGTGTGAAGACCTGTAGCCGATCCACAGTGTCCTCAATATTTTAATGTGCTGATTTTTCTTAATGTCATCAATGCGTGAAGCATCAAGGTGATTATCAGTACCATATTCATTAGTATCACCCGAATGGTAATCGAGCTTGCTATGCTTCAATGCCGGTCTACAGCAAGACCTAAGTAGCTGTATGTTATTACTAAATGTGGAAGATAGCCCAGCAATTATTTATTTATCCTTTCATTTTTGCAGCTTTTTCTGTCATTACGGTTTTATTTGGTGCCTTGCTATTTTTTTTCATTGCACAAACTGTAATTGCACAAATTGTAGCATATCAGTTAGAATAGCATGCTCTTTTGTTTCAAGTACTGATAAAATCGATTGCTAGACTGGCTTCTTGCATCAGCTACTGTATTGGTATAAAATAATAGGCAACAGCAAATCTAGCCAGGAAGACAGTTCATATTTCACTGTTTAGCGTAGCAGACAGAGTCAGAATTAGTTATCTACCGAATGAATTGGGCATGTTGAATATGTAATTTTATTTTTATATTTGCTTCATCTTGAGAAACTCAACCTCTTTCGCAGCTCAGGCTAAATGAAGATGGCTAATAAATCCGGTGAAGGCAATGAGTATAGTAATGTGAAGGAAGTGCTGGATAAGCTCCGCTTTGATGAAGATTCTGATGAAGAGGATTTTGCGGAACCAGAGCCAAAATTACAAAAGCAAGAACCAGACAGACAAAATGATGAACAAAAATTGGAAGATCGTGACACTGAATTATCTTCTCTTCCTCCGAATGAAGATTTACAAAAACCAAGTGTGCCACAACAAAGTCAAGTATTTAGCAGAGATGGTACAATATGGAACAAAGAACCTTCCAGTGCAATAGGACGTCAAGGAAAAAGAAATATTATTAGTACAAAACCAGGCACTAAGCGATTTATACTTGCTCGAGTAAATGATGAAAAAGATATGTTTCAAGAGCTTTGGAAACATTAGAATTTGTGCATACTCCGAGGTGTACTGAAAGGGAGAGACGAACCCCTATTCAGTTTCTGGAATGAGAAATATGGGCGTCTTATCTTTCGAGAAACTATGAGTAGAAATAAATTCAAATCTATACCACGCTACATTCGTTTTGATGATAAAAACTCACGAAGACTGTGACGACAGACTGACAAGTTTGCTGCTATAAGAGAATTGTGGGATTCCGTCATGGACAACTACCAAAAGTCTTATTTACCTGATGCAAATGTCACAATTGATGAGCAAGTTTTCCCGTGTAGAGCAAGGTATATAATCCTGGCAGACACCTGATAATTTACTGTGGTGCTAGACTCTAATAATTGTATTTTTACAATGAAAATATTCTTTGTTTTAGATGCCCTTTAATACAATATATGCCACAAAAACCGGCAAAATTTAGAATTAAATTTTGTATAGTATGTGATACCACGACCTGCTTTGTACTACGGGCTTTTCCTTATGTTGGTAGAGAAGAAAAAGAAGTAGGACTCGGGGAGCATGTGACCTTGTCTTTGATGGAACCGTACAAGAAAACTTTTGCAGAGCAACATTACGATGCCAGGCACCATGAGAGCACATGGACTTGAAATTTCATCCGAAGCAAAACTAGGAAAAGATGCAATTTTGTATTCATCTACATTTGTATTTACGTCACCAGAAGAAAGCATTATGCTTCTTCTGGTGCAACCAAAGGAGAAGCCACAAGCAATTTTAGATTACAATGCAACCAAAGTAGGAGTAGACACAGCTGATGAAATACTTCGCGCATACTCAACAAAAGCGGCATCCCGAAGATGGCCTCTTGCGGCTTTCTTCAATCTGGTGGATATCACGGCATTGGGACACATACATTATATGTGCGAATATATCGATATCAAACTGTTCAAGACGTGATTTTCTCATCAAACTTGGTGAAAGTCTTTGCTCCGCAGAGAGGAGTAGGCGGCAGTAAGCGCCACCTATATTACGCTTGAAGCGGATACGCCAAGGAGGGGTTGAGGATTTAACTCCTTCCAAACGAACCAAATGTCGAATATGCCAGTCAAATAAAATAAATAAAACGAAAATCAAGTGTAGCCATTGCTTACTTTTTGTTTGTGGGAAATGCTCTGCTCCAGTTTGTCACACTTGCTTGAATGCAAAGTAAATTGAGGAAGGGGTCAATTGACCCGTATGGTCGTTTATAGTAAACTGGACCACAATCAGCGTTGCATTGGTACCGGAACGCACCGGAACGGCGTTCCGGTTACTAAATGCTAAGAAATGAACTGAGTGTGGTTTTTAAAATTGAGAAGCAATAAATTGGCTGATTTTTGTCTAATAAAAAGAAATAAGTTTAGTCTTGTCAGCAAGTCACCAAGTTCAGTAAATTCAACCGAAAACGACAGCCATTAATTTATTATTACGTCACAAACCAGAAATTCACGAAGAAATAGGAAGTGGATTATGTCATTCGTAAAAAACTTTTGAATAAGATGTCATTCGTAAACAAAATGTGGCTGAAGCCCAATTGGATGACTTAGAACAATACGGTAGGAGAGAGAACCTGGAAATTCACGGTGTGCCGTTAAAGCGATACAAAAACACAAATGAAATTGTCACATCGGTAGTAAGCTCTCTTAATGTTCGGCTTGATGACAACCAAATTTCAACTTCACATCGGCTGACTGGTAGTTACAAAAAGTTTCAAGGAAACCAAGTCACGGAACAACCTCCACCCAATACAGTTCGTTTTGCGAATCGCGACAAACGAAACGAGATTTACGAGAAAAGAAAATTGTTAAAATTAAACTACAAAACTGAACCTATGAGTCATAATTCCTCTCCCAACATCGCGATCCAGAAAAACCTCACTCCGCTCAGAAAGTCGATTTACAAAGCTGCAAATCAAGCCAAAGCCGCGTTGAATTTTATATTTGCTTGCACCTCCCAGAGAAAGTTTTTTCTAAGACAGGACACGGACACCAAGATTTATAAAATATCGTCGTTTCATGACTTAACCAAGCTGGGTTATTTTGTTGCTGGTGAAATGGTGAAAAAATATCTAGGTTTTAGTGGTGTAGGCCTACTTTTATTTAGTTTCGACTATAACCAAAGTCTCGTCAGCCTTGCTACGCACAGCCAATCAAGGCTAAACTCATTCCAGACTGTAAAGACTCTTTTTTGCATTGCTTTACCTGGACATCTCGACTTCACCTCTTTTCTAGGTTGTGCCCTATTTTTTGCAGGCGACTGGCCTTAAACAACGATACCCAATGAAAGAACATATAACCACTAACCCACAACTAAGTTACCGGTAGCCTAACTAGCCCACATCACTGGAAGCCCCATGGCAACCCACTCATTTGCAGCTGCAGACGCGTTTCGACCTTATTATGGTCTGATCAGTGCAGCATAGCAACCTCCCACCTTCCTGAAAAAAAAAATATTCTAACCTTTTAAAGAACTACACACCCCAAATCTAAGCCTCTACTCGTTCTGCTCAAGGTAAAACATTTGAAATAAAACCTTCAAGAAAATAATACAGGCTGGATTATGATGTCACAGATTCGCTGTAAACAATCGATAAGAATAGAAATGACCGGTTGGTTCAAACATTATTTTCCCGGTAATCTGAGAAGGAATGTTTTGTTTACGGTTTGTAACTATACCAGTTACCAAAACCTTCAAAAAACCTCTCTGCCCAACCCGTTCGCCCGTGAAAAAGCGGGGGACAAGGCAGGCACTGTGTCTGCGCATGCAGCCCAGAAAACACAGTGAACGTCAGCGCTTATCGGTGGTTTAAACATCAATATCCCGGTACGTTTGTCGAACCGCATGTACAGTTACAGGATCCAGCAAAATGATACAAAGAAGGACATGTAAGTCAAATAGAATTCTTCTTTCCTACACTTCTTTTCAGTGTTTTACTTCGAGGAGATTGTTAATTGCCTCATCATGACTCTTCATTTACGCTCTATTAAATCTTCATAAATCATCCGTATGTTTATTTGTTCTCAAACCGCAGTCACCGCCATTTAATGTCATAGTAAAAAATCAATAGGCTAATGAAAAAAAGGAAAAAAAAATAAATATTGCGATTCAACTCCTGGTTATGAGTAAAAATTACATCCGGTTGTGAACTTGCTAACTAGCAAGGGTGGATGAATGAGGGTACCCAATCACAACTCCCTCCAGGTAACCCTTGGGCAAGGGTTAGAACCTGTTAGCCTCCCTTAGCAGGGGTCACAAAGCTACTCCATTGTTCTTATCACTGGTAGGCCTGCCATGCTACTCATCTTTTTTTTTGTTTATTGTTTTGTAATTCGTTTGATGTGTTGTTTATAATTTTCTGTTTACGAAGTAGCCTATATCTTGACTGTTAAGGTCATGCAGCCATGCGAAGTCAGCTCTCGACTGGCATGCTTCAACGCTTACTCGTTTTTGCTGCATGTGCCTTTTTCCGTTATTATGCCAATATTTGTAAATTGTTAATGATTGTGCGTGTTGCGGAAATAAAACTTTGATTGATTGATTCTCCGATAGGCACCCCCAAAGTCAGCCAACAACAAAGCTTAAAGTGTCAGGGTAAGAATAGGTCCAACAATAAGAGTACAGTCTTTTAATGGAATGGAAAATGGTACTCCCCCATACAGGTGGGAATTGAACCATCCATTTCTGTCATCAATTATGAGTTAGATGGGAAATTTGCAAGGGACAAATTAATGTTTCGACTATAACCAAAGTCTCGTCAGCCTTGCTACGCACAGCCAATCAAGGCTAAACTCATTCCAGACTGTAAAGACTCTTTTTTGCATTGCTTTACCTGGACATCTCGACTTCACCTCTTTTCTAGGTTGTGCCCTATTTTTTGCAGGCGACTGGCCCCAAGCAACGATACCCAATGAAAGAACATATAACCACTAACCCACAACTAAGTTACCGGTAGCCTAACTAGCCCACATCACTGGAAGCCCCATGGCAACCCACTCATTTGCAGCTGCAGACGCGTTTCGACCTTATTATGGTCTGATCAGTGCAGCATAGCAACCTCCCACCTTCCTGAAAACAAAAAAAAAAGAATTTTAACCTTCAAAAGAACTACTAGCTAAGGATAATCCACCGGAAGGATTCTATGTTAATGATTTAACTTCTATCGGTTGCAGTTCAAGGATTAATGTTACCGCTAGATTTGTTGACAACTGCAAATCTTCCCTGCTTGACCATATCTATTCAAATATTCTTAAAAAAGATACCGCAAGTGGTGTTTGCGTATTTGAGATTTCCGATCATCTACCAACACTTTTTACTGCTAAAAACACTAAATGTTCGTACCTCTGTAAAACTATGTTTAAACGTTCCATGAAAAGTTTCAAAATTGAAGATTATCTTCTTGATTTAGACTTGGCATTTTCATCTATTAATATAACTGATTTAAACAAATCAAACATGAGTCAAGGCGTTTCAAATTTTACTTCTACATTCAATTCTGTGTTAGACAAACACGTCCCATTAACCGCTTTGACTAGAAAAGAAAAACGTCAAAAAAAGAAGCCATGGATCACCCCTGGTATTCTCACAACAATTAAGACAAAAAATAAGCCTTTTAAAAAGGTTTTCAAAAAAAATTCCACTAATTCTGAAAAAGCACTATAAGAAATATTTGAACAAATTAACTCATATTAAAAATGTTTCCAAGCAAAATGACTATCAAAATTTACTTAGCAACTGCAAAAGTTCTTCAAAAACATGGTCGACAATTAATAAAATCATTGACTTTAAAAATTCTTCAAACAAATCTAAAGTGCCACATTCGATAGTGATTGATGGCGAGAGTGTTAAAACGAATACTTTGCAAACATCGGTACAATTATGTCCCAAAATCTGCCTTTTTCCCAAAGTTCTTTTTTTAAAATCCATCACTCGTCCTGTGTTCAATCTTTTACGATTGAAGAAAATATTATCAGAAGACGTGAGTGATTGTATAGACAAACTAAAACCCTACACTGCTCCTGGCCTTGACCAAATTTCTCCTAAATTTGTAAAGCTTTCCAAGTGTGTTTTAGCTCCACTTCTTCCTAGATTATTCAATAGATGCATTGAATTAGAAACCTTTCCAAATAATTTCAAAATAGCTAGTGTCATTCCTATTCCGAAAAAAACATCTCCAAGTTCACTTGATGAATTTCAACCGATCTCTCTGCTATCAGTATTTTCTAAATCATTTGAAAAATTTCTTGAAAACAAAATGACTATACGTATTACTAAAAACTGCATCCTCACTCCTTCGCAATTTGGCTTTACAGAAAACAACTCCACCGAATTAGCTGTAACCTCTTTCTATGACAAATTATTAAACAACTTAAATGGTAAATTAATGACATGTTCTATTTTTCTCGAGTTGAGAGAAGCGTTTGATTCTGTAAGTCATGAAATTTTGCTCAAAAAACTTTATCATTACGGTTTTCGTGGTAAAATGTTCAATCTATTATCATCATATCTTTCTGGGCGCTAAATTTGTACAAAAATCGATGACAAATTACTTTCACTACGTCCAGTTAAATATGGGGTTCCTCAGGGTTCAGTTTTGGCGCCTTTACTCTTTCTTCTATACGTAAATGACCTTCCCAACGTGTTCAAATTCGAAACGACGCTTTTTGCCGATGATACAACTTCGCATTTAGCACATCATGATTTTAACATACTTCAGCAACAAGTGAAGGAGAAAATTGATAAAATTGAAAATTGGGTTACCAGCAACAAATTAACTATCAATTGCAATAAAAGCTGCGACATGATTATCTTGGGTAACAAAAAGAAAATTGACACAAACGAATTTAACTCATTGTAAAATCTGACTATGTTAAGTATCTTCGAGTATTTTTAGACGATCGTCTGTCATGAAAAATACATATTGATAAACTATCAAAAAAACTTTCCAAAGCTCGCGGTATGGTTTGCAAACTAAGACACTACGTTCCCCTATCCTCACTCAAGTTAGTCTATGACGGTCTTTTTCACTCTCATTTTCAATATTCCTTATTAAACTGGGGTAGAGCCGCCTCTTCTCACTTACAGAAATTGATAATTCTCCAAAACAAGTTCATACGAGAAAGCCTTTTTTGTGCGAACGAAAAACCGATAAACTTTCTTTACTCCAAGTTTAATACATTTATGATTACTGACACGATTAAAATAGAGTTCGCTAAAATTATGTTTAAATATAATAACCGCTTGTTACCACCCTCTTTCAACAATTATTTTACGAAACTTGATGAAGTACATCATTATAACACTAGACAAAAAGTAACTTCTGAATTTTTTCAACCTTTTGTTGCTTTGGAAACTGGCAAAAAATCTTTTCAACACATTGGCCTGAAAATATGGAAAAACATTCCCGAAGAATTTGAGCACTGCTCCTTTTCTTCTTTCAAAAAATACGTTAATCTTCTGCCATCTCCAAATATCTATAAAATCACCTTCTCTCACAGTATTTTATCTTTCCTTCAGCAGATTATCAATATTATACAAATGTCACCTCTCAAATTGATACTGCAATTAAATAGTTGATATCTGTATCCCTTTAAATGTATTTTTACCCTCTCCAAAACCAAAGTTTCTGTTTTCTTGTGCTTTGTGTACATATTGTTTTCTGAACTAACCCTAACCCGTAAATATAACTAACCCTTGCTATCTTTGTTTTCTGAAGTATTGTAGGATGTTGGTATTTAAGTTATTATTTTTTTACCCTATTTTTTAAACACTGCTTTATATTAGCTTTGAATCCCAAGCTAAACTCTCCTTTCTGATTTTCGTAAAGTTATGCCGTCACTGACAACCTGCTCAACCTTTTATTATTATTTTGTATGTGTGTGTGTTTGCGTTAACTTTTTACTAACTAACGTCAGAGTAAGATATGACAAAAGGTGCAATTGACTTTGATGACCGAGTAATGGTCTTTTCGCTGTTTCCTTCCCGTGCTTTCTTGTGCGTTATAGTAAAACAAATAAACTTCAAACTTCAAACGGTTAGCCAGCTATGCTACTTACTTTGTAAGATAATATAATGAGTTATACTACGTGTTTTGTCCTGTTTTTAGATTATTTCATTGTTCCTTGCCTTTACGTTTTCGTTACTGCGTTACGTAACGTTTATGTACTTATTGGCATTATGGCCGAGAGATTGTAGTGACGATTCGTATATCGACAGTAAATATAATAGACACTGTGATGCAACAATTCATTTAACTGTTCGAGCAGCCAAGTTGTGCAAACGTGGAAGCGTGGAAGTACATAATTATGAGACAAAAACTGTACCAGTAGCTGGAATTAGGGAGTCGAACCGAACCCGAGCCGGAGTTTTATAAACCAGTTTTGCGCTATTTGCAGGGGCGGACACAGAAATTTTTCGTGGGGGGATATAATTTTGAATTAGGTTGAATGTTAACTAAAAGCAAAGACGTTAAGACGTTCAGACCCGGAAACGGGCGTACATAAGCCCTTTAAAATTGTTTCGTCTCAGGGGCGTATTCAGAAATTTTTTTATCAGGGAAGGGGCAGCAAATTTTGTTACTTTTTCAAGCATAGTTTTTTCCGGCAGAGTTAATTTTAAGCAATTTAAGCAACAAAAACGACTCTAAGGAGGTCCGGGGGCATGATCCCGAAAAAATTTTGGAAATTGACATACTGCAATGGCCATTTTAGTGCTTTTTGGACAATTTTCAGGCAAATTTTGTTTATGTTTTTGGCCTCTAATTTTGAGTGTTTCACCAAATATGATGCATTTTGTTCGCACAGTTTCGATTATGCGTGCTTAAGGCGACTCAGGGATATTGTTATGAAGAGGTTTGAAATTACGGAAAATTTTTATCCATCCAAAGCATTGTCGAAAATGGATGGTGGGGGGATGCATTCCCCACATCCCCCCCTGGATCCGCCCTTGGCTATTTTTGTCGAACCTTAACCGAACCCGAACCGAATTTTTCAAAATCGCACAGAGCGAATCGGAACTGAACCGAATAATGTAAGTACTTGGGACCTTAACCGAACCCGAACCGATTGAAAAAGCGGCTCGCTCCGTGAAGTCACTCGCGTCACTTTGAAGCTGGTTCGAATTCAACATAATGGTCACTTATGCGAGTAATCTATGCATGGCGAGGAAGTCTTTTACGTTTGATATACCCTGTCCCGTAGTACACGCGTAACAGACTAAACAAAGCGCTTGAACACTAATTTAACGCTACTTGTGGATTGAATAGGCCGCCGGTGTCAGAGCATAGAAACTGAATTATCTCGAAATTGGCTTTACTACAAGTATTTTATGCATTATATTCAGGGTTGGAAAAAATCGATTGTAATCGATATTCGATTGCGATATTCTTTACTTCTTGTTCATCGAACGCATTGGAGCCTTTACTTTTTTGAATGAGTATCGAATATGGCCTTGTCTTTACTTTTTTTTCGGCGCAAATCGATATTCCATATTCAATTCTTTTTCAAGTTACTTTGTCTCACTTTAGTAAATTTAAAATAATCATCGGTATGTCATTATCTAGTTTTGCTGTTAATTTTTTTTGTGCCAAAAAAAAACAAAAAAAAAGATTTTTAATAGCAAAGTTGCTTCGCATCAATAATGTCATATACTATGTCCGTCGTTTGTCTGTAAGTTACCGCGTGAATGTGAGGACATCACAAAAAATGCTAGGCGTACACCGCTAAATGGTCAGTGTAATATCGAATATCGATAACAATATTCTTTATTTTTTACTTTTTTGAACTACCATCGAAATCGATTATTCCTTTACTTTTTGGTGAACTATCGAATATCGATTATTTCTTTACTTATTTGGGTATAGATTTCCAACCCTGATTATACTGGCCCGTCAATGCGAAGAAAAATTGCTTTGTACGTTTCATTTTTTAAATGGTACGACTAGAATAATTCGACCATTTTTTACTGCGGACCTCAATCGGAACTTGATAAACCGGATTTGAAATATTTTTTGCTGAAGCGAACCCACTACGGAGCGTTTCAATTTATTTTAATTTTTACCGGAACTGAACCGAAATTTGAAATCGCTGTTGAACCCAAACGAACCTGAACCGGAAAAATTAAACGGTTCGACTCCCTGGCTGGAACACCAACAGTTGTAATTCTGTTAATCGTAGGGTAGCAAATTGCAGTGTATGGTGAAGCCTGAGCCAGCGAGCAGTTGTACAGCAGGAAGTAGCAGAATCCCCACCAAAAGCTGAACAGTGAGCAGTTAAAATTATCACCTAACTACGGCTCATATTTTAGCTTTTACCGCTTGTAAACTAGGCTACCCGGTATGGAAATGAGTGCTGGAACTGGTAGCGATGATAGGTCTAAACGTAATAGAATTCGTGGACCAATGGTGCAACGTAACATTATGGATGCATTGAAAAAAAGATCAAGATTAGTCACGAATAGCTTGATATATTATTTGATTAATCGTACGGTACGCTGCTCGTAATTACATTTTGAGACCGACCATGTGTCCGAATAGAGGTAGGGTCTCATCAGAGTTCTTTGGTCTCACGTCTGCCTCTGCTCTGGAACGGTAAATTTGGGTTTGATTCCAAATCGGATCAAGCCACTAACTTTAAACTTAATATTAACAGCTTTGATGCTTCACGTTCAGTGGGAAGAGCAAGCCGACAAGTTTACCAGTTGCGTTGTTGAAAAAACGAGTAAATGGGAGTCTCTCATCTTGAAGTGGTAGACGGATGGCTGTAACTCCTCAAGCTTATGATAGCGCCTCCGTCGCGTTCTTGTGTCAGAAGAATAAAAACGCTAGAAAATAATTATACAAGCTAGGTAAGCTTTCTATACATAATGTTGTGTAGTCAAGACTTGAGGGTCTCAGTTGACAAAACGTAAACATATTTTTTAAGTATATATTAATATTGTGTATATATTTTGTGCATATATTTTCCGTTGTACGAACGTTCCTGTTCATTACAACCCACCGATGACCCTTGAGTTTAAAACAAGATTTTGGTGGGGTGAGGAAGGACCTCTTTGTCGTAGTTAGGCCTTGTGACAGGCAAACTAACAGATTCTTGGCAGCGTCATGTGCGTTGAAAAGTAAATTTTAAATTAAAAAAATGATTGCGTTACGAAACTGATGATGTCACAAAACTTGGACATATTACGTCTTGAGCTTGCGTTCCGGCTGGAAAAAAATTGCCAATGCATCCCTGACCATAACACCTTGTTACACGAAACTTTCTTTCTGAGAATGTGATTTTTGTGCTCTTTTATGCGAAAAAATAAAAATAAAAAAAGATCAACTCGATGTGTGGAGAATATGGTAACAATCAGAAAAACAAAAATCGAAAGGGGTCAATTGATTCGTTTGGTCTTTCTAGGGTTAAATGCAAAAGTTATTAAAGTTGAAATACATCCCATATCGCAATTTTTTGGAAATTTTGCCAAGTTTTACTACGTGAATTATGACATCATCAACTTACTACGTCATAATTTTATCTGAGAATTGTCCGAGTCTTAGTTGTATCTTGATCCAAGTTTTAGCCGCAAAAGCAATCCACAACCGACACAGCAGTCGAATTAATGAATGTCACTAAGTTAAGAACATATTGAAAACTTTTGTAAAAATGACATCATTATGACGTCAAGAAACCGGAATTTGGGGATGGGGACCACCCTAGTCGGAAACTTCAGACTATGCTGAACATCGCTATGTGCGTGAAAAAAGTATATACTGCTTGGGGTGCACGTAAACAAATTTTTTGACTAGACTATATAAGTTGCTAAGCTCTTGCAGCGGTGTACTCGTACCCAGACTGTATAAGTTAGTGTATGTGAGAGTCGTTGTATGTTATTCTTATATTTTAGGTTGACTAATTAGTTCCAGGGCATGTAATGGAATGGAAGACGATTTTTCCATATTTCATACCGACAATTTTTTTCCATTCCATACCTAAAAATTTCTTCCATATTCCATTCCATACAAAAAATTTCATCCATCCAAGCAAAACATTAATGCTATTCTTAGAGCAACAACTACAAAGCAATGTCCTTCCTGGCCTACCGGAAGCGAAGTCATGACGACTTCCTCTTGTTGGGTCAGAGGCTATAACAGCACTTCATCTCCAACAGTGCAAAGCACTACAGTAAATTGTATCTTAGAGCGAGACAGCGCTGTTTCGGACTATTAGCCTTCATTAGCCGCCCTCAGGTAAAAAACATTCATCTTGTAGGACGAATGATCTTGCCAGGATCACTCATCCCTTCGGATAAATATTTCTTAAAGAATTTAACCTTTGTGGTACGCATATCCACTCGCGTGGCTACGTCACCATTCCAGTCAAACTCTTTACTGGCCAGGGTGAAGATCAACAGCTAAAAAGCAATGTCCTTCCTGACCTATACCGGACGGGAAGTCATGACGACTTCCTCTTGTTGAATCAGGGGCTATAGCAGCACTCCATCACCAACAGTGCAAAGCACTCCAGTAAATCGTACCGTAGAGCGAATCGTACCAACAAGAGGAAGTCGTCATGACTTCCCGTCCGGTAGGCCAGGAAGGACATTGCTTTTTAGTTGTTGATTTTCACCCTGGCCAGTAAAGAGTTTGACTGGAATGGTGACGTAGCCACACGAGTGGATATGCGTACCACAAAGGTTAAATTCTTTAAGAAATATTTATCCGAAGGGATGAGTGATCCTGGCAAGATCATTCGTCGTGGAGGATAAATGTTTCGTACCTGAGGGCAGCTGATGAAGGCTAATAGCCAGAAACAGCGCTGTCTCGCTCTAAGGCTATTCTTAGAGTTTTGGAAGTGGGCTATATGGGCTGACTTTGCTTGCGATGTAGTTTTTTGATCATAATTTATGATATTTAATTACAGATTGCCTGTTTGGTAATGAATCATTGCTTGGTTGTGGCGCAAAAGCAATTAGCCTATTGCATATGAGAAGGTTTTACAGACAGAATTGCGTATTCAGGGGGCATTCGTTCATGCACTCATTTCGACTTCCACATTTTAAACTAATGATGGTTCAAAATTACACCACTTTTTTCAGAGAGATTTCCAGCGTAAAGTTGTGTCAGAGTAGTCTTTTAGTCAAAAAATCTTGTTCAGAGGTTAAAATATATTCCAAACTTTTTATTGCTTCGTTTTAGTTTGCAAACAATCCTTTTCACAGTGATCTGGTAAAAGTTTTATGTCATTATTAATTAAATGCTATAGGCTTATTTTTAATTTTATGTCACTATAAAATTAAATGTTAAGTTATTGATTAAAGGGAGATAAAATTGTCAGCAACTTTAGAAATAAGAATTTCGGTTATTAGATTCGAAATCAATACCGGTATTATAACAGAACAGAAATATCAATTTTAAGTAAAATAGAGATTTAAGTTAATCTGAATACGAATGTGCTTTTCGAAAGTTGATTTTGTTTGATAGATTGTCACGAGCAGCAATCAAAGAAGCGTATCAAACAGTAAACACTATCGGTACAATACACAAAAATTGCTGATATGCTAGTATATTCACGTTTCTCGCGGAAAAGACAAGGTAATTTAATAGATTCCATCTCTTCGGCCTGGGTGAAAACAGTTGCGGTAATGCAAATAACAATAAAATTAGGACAGACCACAGACGTAGAAAGTAGAATAGGCTTCATCAGTGACGAGCAATCCAATGCAGGTTGAAAACAAAATCACTTAGGAAAGATAAAAGTAATTGCTGTTGCTTCACTAAATAGTGCCTCTATAAAATCAACTAACTCATAAAAGATAATGCTGATCAAGCAAGGGAAAACAAAGAACTTGTCATGTGAGAAATAGAAACAAGTTATTGATAGTAAACAAGAACTTACTGGCCTTACATTTCTAGCAAAGCAAAAAATATAAACGAAGAAAAAGTCGAAACACCAAAATGAAAAAGTTGAAGCATGAAAGCGAAGAAAAAGTCAAAGCTTTAATATATCACAGTAGGCATCCGTAGGATGGCAATAGAGGAAACACTGTTAAAACTACACCGTTGCTCTCAAGATAAAGTGCTGTGTAGTGCGTACGGATCAACTATTTAAACGCTGAAGCATAATTGCGTGTAAACTATCTTCTGCCAACCCATTTCTTAAATCGCTCAAAATGTATTTCACGCCACTAAAAAGTCGTTCAACGGAAACTTGAGTGGTCGGTACTGCAATTACGACTTTTGCGAGTTTAGAGAGCGTTTTACTATCGTGGTTTTTCCAGAAGATAAAGATTGAGTCAAATTTGGTGTAATCTTGGTTGTCAAACGAATTAATCAGTTTTATGGCTTGAGCTGACCCTAATATTCCAGACATGCTGCTTCTCTGTTTTTCTTGTTGTTTTACCATCAACATTTTTTGCATTGGTGTTAGCATTTCCGAGACTTCATCTGCTTTTTCTGGTTCATCGTGATCGACGTTGGTCATGATCGTGGATCCTCTTGAGGCAAGTAATGCCATTCTTTTGTGGACCGCTTGCAGTTCAATTTTAGCGGTATCACGCTGCGCGTCAGTGAGTAGCACTTGATATTCTGGATCTAAGTAGACACCAGCCAAAAAGGGAGGCGACATTCATGCTTCTTCTCGCGCTTTCATTCTTTCAACCAGTTTTTCCGCCAAATCAGACTCAGATGCCTGCATCGAATGAACAGCAAAGTTCCAACTACCCAACATTTGCCCAGGCGTTAGTTGACTAGATTGCAGTTGAGTAGTCAGAATTCTTTTATCATTTCTTCGACTTCCTTCCATTGTGAAGCAGTAAGCATCAACTTTTTGCTTAGGCTCTCATACTCTTTACAAAAGCGCGAAAGTTCCATCAATCGTTTCAACATGTCGTACGTGGAACCCCAGCGCGTTTCGACATCAATAATTGCCATCGGCAAACTTTTCTTTCTTAATTCTTTCCGCATGTTGCAGCTTCGCAGAGTGCAAACGACATTTCTGGCACTGGTGATTAGACTCTTAGTAGTTTCATCACTTTTACGTCTAAGGCAATCTACAGCTAATGCAAGAGTATATGCTGCATGCGCTCCATCTAGAGCCGTTTTCAAATCAAAAACACTTAATAGTAAAAGTTGTTCAGCAGCAATGATGTCGTCGATGTTGTCTAGGTCATCAATAGTTTCCATGCATAATTGGCCAATCTCTTCTTCCACCACAGCACAGCTGCTGATAAAGTTACTGGCTGCGAGCGCATTAGAACCATTATCTGTAGTGATTGACTAAACTTGCAAAAGTTCAATCTTGAACTCATTTTGCAAAATAGCTTGAATCATTTTAGATAATTTTTTTCCCGTAGCAGTGGTTCTAATTTCTCGAACAGCCAATGTTTTGCACACAAGTTTGTTTTTGCTGCAATATTGGACATTTAGCCCAATAAAGTGTCTTCCTAAGCGAGTCGCTAAATCAAACTTTAAACATAACAGTTTTTCTTTAAATTCTTTTCTCATATCTTCCTCTAATTTTTTTGAGCCTTCCAAAACGATTTGACGAACATTTCTCGGATTGAGCGACACTGGATTGTTCGTTTTTTTTAAATTGTTGAATGATAGAATTGATCAGTTCTTTAATTCCTGTTTTTTTCAAATGTATTGAACGATAACCCGTCGACAGTGCAAATTTTTCTTACAATATCTTTAAACTCATTTGAACTAATTTCAAAGGAAACGCAAATCTTTTCATTTTCACCACTGTTTTCATTTTGGACGCGGATCTGCTTTGCATACTTTTCCATACCTCCAGAAGTATGAGGCTTTTCTTCTGACGCTGCTTTATATTCTTTGAAGTGGCTAGAACGAGAATGCTTCCTCATGTTAGTCCAATGAGCATAAGCTCTTTTTATTCCCGATTGCAATTTCCGATATTCAGGCTGAGCAGTTGACTTCTTCGATTCTGGGCATAACTTACAAGTGCCTACTTGAGACGTGTTGACGATTTCCCAAAATTGTTTAATATCTACCTCAAGTTTATTTTTAAAAGGCATTTACATGTGTATATCAAAGATCAGTGCACGGCCGATGAGCCACAAAGTTCGGTCCAAAATAATTTGGCAATTGTAGGTTTACTAATGACAATACTGTAGCCTAATAGCTGTGGAATGTAGGTTGTGGTTAAAACTTATTGTTATTTCAGCTTTAATGTTAGATATTATAGACGCCACTATAGGCCTATATCAATGGTTCTGTTTAGATCGGCAAAATTTCTCACACATTTTAGCTCCTCAGCTTTCTAATCAAGAAACTTTTTTGACTGAAGTATTAATTTATGATTGATAATAACTCCAGTTTCGCGGGTTAGATTTTCGGCTGGGCCATCTACCGTCATACACCTACTTCACAGCGATAAAACCTTAGCTGTACATGCGTGGCTTTGTCAAAAAAAAATATTAACATTCTTTGTGGCATTTGTTTTCAAAGCAAACTTGCAAGTTGCAACTGCAATAGAATGTTTACTAAAAATCGAGATTAGACCACAATTATTTGCTACACTGGTCGTACTTTAAGCTATTCCAATCTTCACTGGCTCTATAATTAAACGTTTTATATGAAAGTTATGATTTTCAAAGAAAGCATATGTTGAAGTTTATCATTCTGAATCTACAGTCTTTACCGGTACTTGAAAAGGTGCAATCACACTAACCGAGACGCTGAGATCTTTGAGACATTGTGCAAGTTTATGCTATTATGTCATCACATCTGTGCCGAAATGTTGTCACAATAGCATAAACCTGCACAATGTCTCAAAGGTCTCAGCGTCTCAGTTAGTGTGATTGCACCTAAACATTCACCCTGAGCCTGGCCAGAATAACTTCTCAATGTTCTCATGATAAAAAACTTTGTACTGCCATGCTGTATACCTCAAGCCCAGTCCACATGCAAGTGCCCTTAATGAAAAATTCAGAGCATCGAGAAACGAAAAAGCAAAAAAGTAAAGAGCTGCAATTAGCGCCTCTGATAAAGATGTAAACATCAAATAACATCGCCGACGCGACATTCTTTTCTTCAAACTGCTTTACATCACATCTTTTAAGCGAACAATAAAAGTAAATAAACAACAGTTAATTGAAACTTTGATGAAAAGTGTTAAGTAGCTCTCTCCCATCATTCTACTCGAGTTTTCTTTGAACAAACCTCAAGGATCTCCCGCTGAGAAGCCAATTTTAAGATATTGAATTTTTACCAAAAGCTTTGTTGCTCACAATCTCACTTTATGATTTTCTCGTCATGCGTTGTCCGCTTTAATTTCCCCGCCGCACGAGCTTACCGATATCTATGGTTAATTATTGGACCATTTTCTTAAACGGCTTGCGTTTTTGTAAAAATAATCGCAAACTTGATTTTTTAAAGATATCGAGTCCTCGAGCGGAGGACTGCGCAAAATCCAAGGCGTAATAGAGCCGAGACCAAGGCCAACGGCCAAGGACGACACGGTCAAGGCCAAGGACTTCACAAACCTGTCCTCGAGGCCAAGGACATCCTCGAGGACTACATTACTGTTGAGAATACTGTAAATTCTTCAGAACTAATAAAAACTCAATCCTGTTAAGACAAAATTCCTATTTTTGTGAATACATTTCTATAAATGACCAGATTGCAGAAACTCAAAAAACTAAAATAAGTCACTGGCTCAATGCTCATGTCTATTATAGTGCATTGTCGTCATTGCAAAATGTCGACATTTAATAAACAGCAGCGACATTATAGTGCATTGTCGACATTTAATAAACAGCAGCGACATTTAATAAAGCGCAGCGACGTGTAGCTACAGTGCTGCGAGTAATATGCTAATGAGATCAACAGTGTTTCCATTTAGTTTAATCTTGAAATCGACTTTGAAAAGTTTAGGCCTAATATTTATTTAAATTACTATCGGTACAGTGTATCTATATGATTAACAATGGAACCACTCTCTGTGCTCAGTGTCCGGAACAAAAATCAGAGCTTAGATGATGTGTTGCCATTTTTTATTTATTTTTGTTTTCAAATTTTTTATAAAACTTACTAGGAGTTTCTAGTCTACTTGATTGTTAGACCAATTTGGCAATAAATGAGAAAAGCGAGAAATTTTGGTATGGAGTAGATGATAAAGTAAGTATGGGGGAATATGGGGAAGTGTAGGAAGAGGAATATAAGGGTTGTGAAGAACTGTTGAGGGAGGTGTGAAAAAGTGTGGGGGAGGTGTAGAAAAGTGTGTGGGTACCCCACACTATTCTACGTCTCCCCACTCTTTTCCACTCGTCCCCACACCTCAACACACTTCCCTACACCCTCCACACTAACCCCATACACTCTTCCACACCTCTCCCACCCCCTAACACACTTCACCACTTCTTCCATATTCTCATATACTTGACCCCACTCCTCAAACTACCAAAAATTTCCCAATTTTTCCACCATCCATACTCCCCCAAATTCTCTACACTCCCCCGATTCTTTCCCATCCTCTCTCATGCTTACTTTATCATTTACCTCATATTAAAATTTCTCACTTTTCTCATTTATTGCCTAATTAGTCTAGCAATCAAGTACAGTAACAGCTCAGATGGCCGAGTGGTACAGAGCGTCTGTCTCTTGAGCTGTAGACTCCGGTTTGATTCCGAGTCGGGTCAAACCAATGACTCTTTAAAATTGGTATTCGCAGCTTTCCTGCTTGACGCTCAGTATTAAAGGGATAGTGTGGAGAACAAGCCGGCAAGTTTACTTGTTGTGCCGTTGGGAAAGGCACTTAGCGGGATTCCCCCATCTTGGTGTTGTAGACAGATGGCTGGCAACTCCTAAGCGAGCTCGTATAGCGCTTGATCGCTTTCTCGCGATAGGAGGATAAATATGCAACTAACTAACCAAGTACAAAAGACTCACAAAAAATTTTGAAAACCAAAATATAAAATGGCAACACAACATCTAAGCTTTTTAAAAAGTGTTGCGTTATTGTGGACATATGTAACAATGCTTTTTTATTGAGTGGGTCCACTGTAAGAATTATACACAGGCCTGCACTGTGACTATACTCTAAAGCCGCGTCTACACTATTATATATGTGTGAAGTTCTAGCTTACTGGCTTGGCTTACCGGTACGTGCTTGGAAGGCGCAAACTGTCTACACCACGGCTTCCCAAACTGGGGGTCGCAACCCCGCGAGGGGTCGCGTAACAAACTTTAGGGGTCGTAGGGAGTATACAAATTTTACGCATAGTATTGTTTATTACGCATAGAATGCTATTGTGCTTTTTAGACTTTTAAAACTGGTGAAATTGCGCAAACATCATTCTTAACTTAGCTGTAAATTCTGGCTTATCTCTAGGCTAGTACGAAACAGTAAGGCAGCGGATGAATGCTGTTAACTTCTACGTATAAACTGTTTCCTTTCGTCATTTCGGCATCACGTGACACAGCTGGATACATCTTTTTGTTTCATCTAATGTTTCTTCCTGGGAAGTCAAGACGGGAAATTTCCCGGGAAATTTGGGGTTTTGAAAGTTCCCGTTTTGCGGGAAATTTAGATCGGGATTCGTGGAATTTTTTTTACATTAGTAGGGGTTTCGGTGGTACTGATATCTGTCATTCCGACATTAAAAATGCGTTACTGGAAATTTGAATTTTTTTTTTGCTTACTAAAAATTATTTTTCAAAGTTCGCAAAATTTTTTAAGACGAAATGCTTGTGAGATTAAAATTTTTTTTTCAATTTGTCGAAAAACTTGAAAAACTTAAACTAAGTTTGTCAAAATAACGTAACAAAATGCCAAAACTTAGATCTGAAATGCTGAAAATCAGAAAAAATGGCAAAATAATCAAGCTCGGGAAAATTTTTCCGGGAATTTCTCGAACCCCGGGAATCCCGAGGTTTCCCGGGAAGTTGAAAATTCCGGAAAAAGGGAAACTCTAGTTTTATCGCTTCGGTTTGCGAAGCCATGTACATGTAGGCTATAATTCTGCTGGCAAGAAGCTAGCTCTGGTAACTAAAAACTAATTTAAGCAATGGATAGCTGGTTAATCACTGGTTAGCATTAAAGCCGAATATTTATCATTATCAGGCTCGGCAGTAACCGCACTCCGGCCGTTTGTCTTGACGAGTCTGTGCGAATCAGCTTGTTCAGCGTTGACGGCAAAATATCGTTCCTTTATAAGCAACATTGAAACCGTCTTGAGATTGGCATTAACAAATATTGAGCCGCGACTAAATTTGGTTTGTTGGAGTAAGCAATCGCACCCATCACATTACATAAATGTGTTTGCTTTTTTATTTTTTGTTTCTAATAAGCTACTTAAGTGTAAACTAGTAGGCATTGCCGGCATCAACAGCTCAGGTTGCCGAGTGGTACAGAGCGTCCGCCTCGGGAGCTGTAGACTTCGGTTAGATTCCGAGTCGGGTCAAACCAATAACTTTAAAATTGGTATTCACAGCTTCCCTGCTTGATTGATTTGTTCATTTTTATTCTCCTGTCACGAGAAAGCGACGGAGGCGCTATGCATAGGACAAATCCAGACTCGCTTAGGAGTTGCCCTTGTTTCCGAGTTTTTCGCTTGAATTTTGCTTCAGACTTCTTCAATTTGCTGCTTGTTAGATTCCACCTAGCAGAGATAAATGTCAAGAAGTATCTTATCCAAGGACGCAACAACGAGGCTTGGGTGGGAGTTGAACCATCAACCTTGCGATCATGGCCGTCGTAAAAACGGCGCTCCGAACCACTCGGTTACGCTGCCTGCTTGACGCTCAGCATCAAGGGGACAGTGTGGAAAGCAAGCGACTAAGTTTACTTGTTGCGCCGTTGGGACTTAGCAGGATTTCCCCATCTTGATATGGTAAACAGATGGCTGGCAACTCCTGAGCGAGCTCGTATAGCGCATTGATCGCTTTCTCGTGATTGGAGGAAAATTTGCTACAAAAATTAAATAAATAATTGAGTAAGGGTAGCTTGTTTTTAGTCTTTGCCTTTCAATAATTATCACAAATGCATATTTCGCACTGTTCGCCATTTTAACCATGAAGGGTCGCGAATAATTTTAAGAGATTAAAAGGGGTCGCAAGCGAAAAAGTTTGGGAAGTCCTGGTCTACACTACAATATTTGCAATCGTCGTGACATGCTTTCTAAGCAACATGATACGCTTCACTCTCATGAACAAAACCATGGCAACGTAGTTAGCGCAAAATTTGTCTTGTTGCGGATCAGGCGTGAAATAGAAAAGCAAGTTAAGTGTGCTGAAGCTAAGTACTAGGGTTGAATCTATTAATTTTTTAATTTTAAAATTCATTTGGAGTTTGAAAATCTAAATCCAAGCTCATCAAAAACTTGTGAGCAGATCCAATTTTAATCCAAACATAGCAGGTATTGGTTGTTATCAACGTTATCACTGCATTCTTAGTGCGCGAGCTAGTGTCGGAAAAATATTTTGTCAGCTTCACCATCAATTTCTTGGATTGTAACAGCAAAATGCTTCAATAGAAAAAATACAAAAAACATTTGAAAAGACACGAGTGATATGCAAAACAAGGTGGAAATTAATGAAAATAGCGAATTGGAAAAGCACAATCTAACGTCAAAAAACATAGAAAAAATTTTTGTTAAAAGAGCCTGAAAAAATGTTAACTGTCCTCAGCGTCCTTTTCCAAAGCAACACAAAGCAAGTTCATGACTGTATTTTGAAACTTGATTCTTTTGCTTGAGGTAACTTTTGGCTTCCATGCCCACACTTTTAAAGAAAACTTCTGTGCGATGTTGTTCACATTTTGGAAAAAACAGCGCAGTGAATTAGCAAGCAAGACGATGCTGCAGCGAATCCAGTGGTCTGTCCGTCTCTATAACACGTGCGTGCAGCAGATATAATTCACACAGAATGTTTATTGTTTAAAAATATTCTGTTTATATCCCAATTTCAATCCCAGTTCTTTTCAGCTTTGCAGTTTTTTTGTTTTTGTTTTGCAAAATTACTTGGTCTGGTTGCAGCAATGCAAAAGTAGAAGGATTTACTGGTGGCACTGATCATCAAATCTACAGTACATGAAATCGAGCAAATGCTTAGTAAAGATAAAATAATTTACTAATGTTCATTTCATCCAACAAGTGCTACATTAGTTCTGTAGTGCCAAAATGGTAGACTTCACGCACTGCATAATTTGGCACACATTTCTTGCGCCATCTGCTGGCGCTGGAAATCTCAGAAAAATTATTTGTGGAAGATACGAAAACCTTGTACAGGGTACAACACACAAAATCAAAGTTCAAAGCATCTTCCTTGGTACTAAGAAATTGGATATGTCATTTCAATGCAGCAACTAAATTGATGACTAGAAACGCTACGAAGTAAGTTCAAATAATTTTGTAACAAGTATGATCATAGAGTTATGATGCCATGCATATTCTGTTGTTTCAACATGGACCGCTGAAAGCATACATAAAAAGTCCAGTTAAAACATTTTCCGTAAAGCTTGCTATGTAGTGCTATCGTCCAACTCTAAATTTTAATAATGCACCAACCTTTTCTTTTTTTATTTATAAAAGAATCTGTCTCGTATGCCGGGGAAACGCTTTCAACAAAATACTCCACTTCTTCGGCTTGTGGAACCGAATCTTTCGGGATCGAGGCTGTGAGAACGTTTCAAGGAAGCCCATTGATTTGTACAAGCCACATAGGACTTTTTCGGAGCCAGCATCGCCTGATCAGATCATCAACACCTCTTCTTCTTTTTCTATTTTGTATTTTTCGCGCATGTCTTTCCATGCAATTTTGCACATATCTTCTGCAAAATATCAGCAGACGATTATAAATTAAACTTTCTGGTTACTTGCACTTTATTTCATATAGCTTGCAACCAATCATAACTTTGGAAAAAGGAAAAGTTAAAACATTAAATTTCTTCATCAGTATGATACTTTTAAAAAAAGAAATATGTTCAAAAGAGCCTGTTTGTGAAAGCTTTTTTACTATTCACAAATTGCATGAAATCAAGTGAAATAGGTTGACAGGTAGTTGAATTCACAAATATTGTATAGCTACCTACACAATTTATTCATTAGACATTGTAGCACCTGATAGGTACTGCCGCACCTTATTAGTGCATACTCTACCAGTACCTAAAAACCCGAAATTTGATAAACTTGTTCTCTACCAGCTTATTGGCGCATTGGTAAAAGACATTGCTATTAGCACAGGAGGTCTGGGGTTTGACCTTTTTTCAAAGACATGGCCTAGCAGGGACAAATCCCACATGACAAGTTTAATTGTTGGCTGGAGCTGATCGCACTGGACATATTTATACCCGGTGGCTGCTGACTCAAAGAGGGAAAGCTCACTTTTCAGTTTCCCTCAATTACTGTAAAATTTAAGTGCACAATAGTTTGAAAAATAATCTCAGTTATTTATATTCTTATATTTATATTCATATTTTCAAAGGTAAATGGTGCAGTCAAAACTGCTTTTGGTTACGAAAAGCAATTTGTGAAATTGAAAGTGGTACAATTTTGAAAATGTGATAAAAGTAATTTGCCTTATACAGATATAATTTTTCAAAACCACAATGACAATCACAAGTTCATTAAAAAGTGTAGCCCTAATTAATTATATACATTCAATGCAAGTACAATAATTATATGTAAATTGATGAAAAATAAAAGAAAGCAATTAAACCATTCTCAAAACGGGTCTCATCTAGAGTAAGCCATCTGTGTCTTTCATCGCCTTACGCGCACGGGTTATACAAGACGCGGACGGCTTACTCTAGACGAGACCCCTCAAAACTGCAAATATTTTTTGGCAAAATGAAGAGTCTTCAGCAATTTTTTAACTATTTCCCCTTCAAACAGTTTATTATTTGTTAACATAACACACACAGATCTTGCACATTCTACTTCTGCATTGATTTTAAACCAGTAAAGGTTACTACCAGCTTATACCGTTATCTCCAAAAAATATAACAACAGAACTATAAAACAAAAAGACAAGTCCAACAGCTAAAATATTATTATAAACAGATAAATTTAAAATATGAAATACCAGTAAACATTAGCCATTTTTGGCAATCTATATACAATACATTAGGCCTACATACCTCGTCCTTCCAAGCCACAACCTTTTGCAACACATTTCCATGCGATCATTTGTGATATTCGCTAACTATATTCTGCTGCTTGTGGATTGAACAAGCATGAAAATTTAGGGATTTAGATACCGGTAAGCAATAAATCTTTTTAACTGTCATAAAAATATTATTTATCCATAGCTATATACCGGTATAGGTATATAAATTGGAACAAAAATGTGTCTAAAACAACGTGCACAGATAATAGCCACTACGTTAAAAAGCAATGACTAAATTCACAGACATTTACAGCAAACTAGACAACCGTATATAGGCTGTACCGGTACCGATAGGCTAGTCTATAGGCCATGTAGAAATTAGGGAAATATCATCCAGAGGTAATACCGGTAGCCTACCACCTTTTGTATATTCTTGAAAAAGCAAAGTTTATAAATAAGATGTAACTACTTCTCACAAAAGAGATACTAGTACGTCTTATTTTGGAAAAGTTGAGAGGGGAAACGGTACCGATACTCAGTACTGGTACTTCAGACATGCTGGTCACAGCAAGTTTTTTTTCAAATGTCCAACTTAATTGCAAGAACCACGTACTGGACCAGCATTGAGCCTGGACTGGAATACCATGATCAGGTGATACCGGCTGACTGGTAGTCTATGGCTAATCATGTCGCTAGACTATGGTATAAGTTACTGCAAACTGTACCGTATTATACTGCTACACATACTTAAATGCACATAATGAACTTTTTAATTATTTAATTGCATATTTATCCTCCTATCACGAGAAAGCGATCAATGCGCTATACGAGCTCGCTTAGGAGTTGCCAGCCATCTGTCTACAACACCAAGATGGGGGAATCCCGCTAAGTGCCTTTCCCAACGGCACAACAAGTAAACTTGCCGGCTTGTTCTCCACACTGTCCCTTTAATACTGAGCGTCAAGCAGGGAAGCTGTGAATACCAATTTTACAATCATTGGTTCGACCCGACTCGGAATTAAACCGGAGTCTACAGCTCAAGAGACAGACGCTCTGTACCACTCGGCTACTGAGCTGCAGTACAGTACTAAATACACAATCTTTTCTAAATGTGAAAAACCATGACCAAGACATGCTGATACTTTACTGCTCTAGACTAGGTCTAGTCTAAGCTAAGCTTCATCCGTTCATAATGTCTTATCGGCTAAAAAATTTTAACACAAGTCGCTGTATTAATTCTACTGTCCCAAAATAGTTACAAGTTACAACTTTGCAACTACGCAAGCGTTCTTCCGTCCAAATGCAATTAACTACTGGTTGCAATGATGCACCAACCTAGGACATGAGACGGTTAAGACCTGACAAACCGCGATTGGATGTTACTAAAATTGAAGAAATGGAAGCACATTTGATCTATTAGCATATTACTCGCAGCACTTTAGCTAAACGTCGCTGCGCTTTATTAAATGTCGCTACTGTTTAATAAATGTCGCTGCTGTTTATTAAATGTCGCTGCTGTTTTTTAAATGTCACTGCTATTTATTACATGCTGCTGCTATTTATTAAATATCGCCGCTATTTAATAAATAGCAGCGCTATTTAATAAATATCGCCGCTATTTAATAAATATCGCTGCTATTTATTAAATATCGCCGCTATTTAATAAATATCGCTGCTATTTATTAAATGTCGTTACACTTGGCTGTTATTGCACTTTTCGAAGCGTTTTAGCTGCAGTTCACTTCACTTTAGCTAAATAGCTGTGAAACTGTGTAAATGCTGATGAAAATTCGTAAAAAATTTGCTAAATCGTTTTTTTCACAACGGCGCCCCATAGCTAACGCTTTTATGCACGAAGAACTTATGGAACTTTTTATTGATTGTGATACTGCTCTTCCTTCTAGTCATGAGCGTATTTAGAGGGGTCAAAAGGGTAATCCCTTTTGCCTTTTAGTAAAAAAGAACAAAATTAATGGTGCCAAGTGACTGAAGTACCAGTGTGCCAGACTCTTTCGATTGTTTCTGTAGCTTATGGCCAGGGTCGGATCCAGGGGGTAGGATTAGGGGTAAGCAGGCCTATTCCCTTTACCTGGCATTTTCAAAAATCTTTTTGATAAGTACAATTTTTCATAATTTCGAACCTTTTCGATAGCAATTAAGCATTACGACTTAGCCTAAGCACGCATAATCGAAAATGTGCGAACAAAATGGATCATATTTGGCGAAAAACTCACAATCAAGGTCATAAAGTTTAAACAAAATTTGCCTGAAAATTATTCAAAAAGCACAAAAACAGCCATTACAGCATGTAAATTTTTTGAATGGGGAGCATGCCCCGGACCCCCCTGGGGCCTTTTTTGTTTCACAATCAGCTTCAAATTAATTTTGCCTTATAAAGCTACGCTTGAAAAAAATGTCGAATTAGTGGGTTCTCCCCTGTTTTAAAATTTCTCGCCACGCTGCTGCTTCTAGTGCTGCAGTTGAATGAGTTTTAGTATCAAAAAAGACATTTTAAAGCCAAAGCGCTGTGGGCTTAGTGAAATATAATCACTTTGAAATGTTATCGTTTTTGAAAGGCAATCAATTGTTATTACTGTAGGGTTTAACGTATTAGAATCGTAGCCTTTTTCCGTTTGGTTTCAATATAAAGATGAATGATTTTGGTTTGAATTACACACCATGAAGCTCTGGGCCTACATGTTAACATTGATATTGTTTTGGTTTTGCGGCATGCAAAAAAGTAGCTGCAACTTGTAACTAAGTTACTTTTTTCGCGAAGTAACTTGTAACTGTAACTAGTTCCTTTTTAAAAGTAACTTGCCCACCACCGTTTAAAACATAGGCCTAACATAAAACTTTATCATAACTACAAAAGAATAAACCTTAAAAATACGCAAAGATTTTATTTGTCCTATAGTAACCTGCTACCTGAGTGCGACCAAAGAGTTGTAGGGTACGACCGGGATGGTTGCATCGGACAGTGTCGCAGCCGCTCGCCACCGCTGCGATGTTTCTACGGAGCTGTGTTGCTCAGGCACTAAGCGGTGGAAATTGACCCTACCACTCGTTACGCGCTTCGGCGTAATACCCCGAGTATAATGAATGTTTAATTTTATTCAAACCTTTTTTTATAGCGCGTCAAAAAAGTGACGGCAGGCATTGCCCATTTAATGGTAATATTTTTAAGAAATAATTGATAGCAACAAAAGACTGTAACTAAAAAGATAACGATAAATGCGATGGAGAGCGTCAGTGTCCTTTGTGTTTTAAAGGAGTGTGAGAATTTAAAAATTCAGTAGGCTATCAGGTAAAAGGAAGGCTAAGAAAATGGAGAATGAAGATAGAGAAAAATGGAAAAATTTAATGCTAAGGAGGAAGATTAAGTACTATCGGAAATTTTTCTCAATACGATCGGATTGAATCCAGGTTAATACTGTAGGTCATCCATTATACCACATTCTGAAAAGTAACTAACTGTGATATTATTTAATTCATAAAAACAAAAAATCGTTTTTTTTTCAAAATCAAAAATCTTATTATCCACATGGTATTACCCAGAAGCGTGTAACCTCGCACGTGGCGGGGTCCATCTCTGCGGCGTAGCGCCTAGGCAACACACCTTTGAACTCCGAAGAAACCTTGCAGCGGTGGCAAGCCATTGGCGACACTTAGTTTAAATAAGTGGTTTCAAATGCCCACGGGCTTTCTGCATCACAATTGAATTATAAATGTCATAATCCAGTGGGCCTTTGTAACCACTCAAACTGGACATGTGGACAGGGTAACATTGTCCAATTTGGTTGGCCCGGCAACATGTTTCGAAATGGTTCTCCAGAAAAAGATAGGGCTCGATCGAAATGAGTATAAATAGAAAAATTGTACTGATTTCAGCAACAGCGGCGTGGTATAGGGGAAGGTGGGAGTAGTGTGCTGTGCGGGATCGAAGCCGTTTTAGGCTTAGGTGTAGGTAGGCTTAGGGTTAGGTGGGATTTTTTTTTGGTAGGTGGGATTTTTTTGGTAGGTGGGATTTTTTTGGTAGGTGGGATTTTTTTTTGGTAGGTGGGATTTTTTTTGGTAGGTGGGATTTTATTTTGGTAGGTGGGATTTTATTTTGGTAGGTGGAATTTTTTTTGAGAGATTGAGGGGTGAGATTTTTTTCAGAGATTGAGGGGTGGAATGTGCAGGTGGAATTTTGTTTTGACGACAGACAAGTTCTGACATGTCAAAAAACAAAGAAAAAAATAGATCTACAAAAAGAGCTGATATTTTGAAACTTCATGCAAACAAAAATGGAGATGTGTACCGAAATGGCTGATCAACTCGAGAGAGAAGCTGAAGAAATTGTCTCAGTCGACTCTCAACCATATACTTCGTGTTACGAAACGCTGCATGAAAAGCAAGATTTAATGGAGAGGGCACGATCTATGCAAATGATGGCCAGGGCTATCGGAGAAAAATTTGCTGACGTCGTTTCATCCGGATTCTGTATCCCGAGTGAATGCCCAAACATGAGGAAAGCGATCGTCACAATCCGTAAGGGAAAAGTATCATTTTCCTCGGAGCAACTACTACGGTCTATTAAACTGCTTCTGGAGGACGTGCCTTACATTGCGTTCAAGTCACCCTAAGGTTTGCTCCCTTACGTCACTGTCTTGTATTGGGTTAAAGAAGAAAACGACGAAAACTGTGACGTAATGAAACAAGTCGAGACCATGAGGAGAGAAGTGGCGGTGGATGGACTCCAGATCAAGTTTGATGTCGACCCCGTTCTTGCTCCTACGCGATATGTGCTCTATCTATTTGAAAAGAGCTCTGGTTTTCAATTTTTGAAAGCAGGTATTTCAGAAAAAGAAGAAAAGCAGTTTAACGCGATCCTAAATCTAATCCTTGATCCACAAAGAAGGAAAATCCAACAGATTCCAGTGAAAAGACCCTGTCGTTTGGATCAATCGACTCCTATCACGAAAAGAAAAAGAGATGACGGATGCGCTTAGCTATGTCTTTCTTGAATGTTTTTTATTTGTCTGTGTAACTTTACCAATAAAACAGACCACATAAATCTCTTTTATTTGTGTTTTATTGTCTGCATGCAGAAAATTCTTCAGTAAGTCGAAAATCCAGCGAAAAAATTCTGCAAGAATTCAAAAAAAGCCTGCTAAGTGAGCAAGAGATTTTTCAGTCAACAGAAACAACGGTGTATCGGTTCGATTGTTACGTAAGACATGTTACATGCGATGTTATGACAGGTCACTATGAAAGAAACTGATCAATCCTATAGTCGATTTTGACGTTGAAATCATGTTGTATAAACTTTTTAATCATTAGATCATTTCTAACTACATTCGACGTAAAAGGCGACAAAATTTTTTTCATGGATACATTACGACATCTGTACAAAATATAATATACACAATAATGTCCACAAACAACTGATAAAGGATTCTGAATCGATTTAGAGTTACATGACCAAGTAGTTGCGTTTTCATTCATAAAAGAATCAAAATTGTAAAAGTCAGGATTCAGTCCATAGCTGTCCATAAATTCTCCTCGTCTGTTTTCATCAAAATACACGGTAATCCAGTGCTCTCCTCTTCTCCAACTCGGATCAGTGTTAAAAACGAACGCACTCGGATAAGATATCGAGGCAGGTAATCGGTCGCGAGGACATACTTCTTTGAAAACTTGTTTGGTATAGGGGTCTTGAGTTAAAATTCTCTCAATTTGATCGGAATTCATGCGTTGTAGTCAAAAACGACGTTGCGTGACTTGTCGATTTGCAATAAGTTGTCAAATTCGGCGTAGATGACTGCGTTGACAGTAGCAGGAAGAGCTTGAGCAAAATGAACTTCCAGTCGTAAGTTCCCGTTTTTACCCAGTTCAAAATTTTCACCGCAAGATCCTAAATCTGGTGTTAGATCAAAAGCAAATAAGGCATTTCCACCTCTAAAATCGTCTTTAGTCAAATCCATCCCTTCGTCCAAATAATATTGTCCTATTTCCGTGTACAGCGACAAAAAAATCCGAATGAAGCGTCGGCCGGCAAAATCAGGTTGCAAAGGACGGGATGGTATTTGCTCTCCATCTTTATACAAAGCTATGAAATTGATGTTGTTGTGTTTGAAGTTGAAGGGATTTTTGCCAATCACCCCATTGTAGGCGTCGTTGTCCACAAATCCAATCACGACTCTTTTAGGTAACTGCTCCAAAAACAAGTTTTCCTTGATCGCAGTAAGATTTCCTTGTGGAATGGTAAAGGATTTGACTTCTACTCTTCAAAGAGGATACTTTGCTGAACCCAACTGCAGGGCTTTGATGTGTCCCATGCGCACAGCATCGCTTGGCCTTACTTTCCGACAGTACAAGCTAACATCTTTCAAAGAAACTTTAAAATTTCCATTTCCTTGCTAACAAAAAGTGCTCTTGGATCAAATGAATCGTAGCTTCATCTCCACACCATTTAACAGATAACGGTTTTGAAAACACATGTCCAAATGGATCTTTCCTAACGTATCCATTTCGTGACTTCCTGCTGCTTCTAATTTTCGCATGGTAAACCCAGCATTGGCCTCTGCTGTTGAATCAAAATGCTCAGGGGTGTCTTTAATCCATTTATTGCCGAGGAGTTGGGACTGTTTTGCCTCTTTTCCAAAACTCAACAGCGTCTCGATATACGCTCGATATGCATAAGTATTGTTCAATTGAGTAATCATAGTATTGTTTAAACTGAGATCTAGTTGAGACCAGAGACTGTGAAGAAAATTCGTGATTGGTGCTGTGTTTGCATCCTCTGCAAGATTTGAACCGTCTTCGTTCACCACAGCAGCCCGTACGTATAGAAACGTGTTCGCCAAGTCGATATAGTAATCGCCCTCCTCAGAAATGACAAACTCCACTGGACTATTCTCCGAAAGAATCGACGTAGGCCGATGCTCAACAACCCTTCCATGGTCTACCGAAGTTTGCGTGGCTGGGAGAGCAAATAGATCGAGTTCGCTTTTTAATCCTTCACAAGATGCCGGATGAATGAGACTTGCCATTTAACCGAAAATGTCTTTTGATCTTGTTGAACATTTTTTAAATCTTTTTGTAGTTGACTGCCTTTTTCGTCTACGTTTCAATGGGGGTTGAACGGGTTCCCCAGGTGGTGGAGGAGCGGCTATGCGTTTCAGGAGGTTGCTTTGTTTGGCTCGACGGATCGCCGCTTTTTTTAAATTTTTACCTTGCAGCGCATCTGAAGCAAGCTCGGCTCCTGAGCGTAGCACTTCTTTTCCCACCGTTTTTATCCCGGGCTTAATCATGGGTAGAACTGCACGACCAATGGACAAAAACAAACCACCCAGGCCATACCCACGTTGAAATTGTCTTCCCGAATAATAAGGCATACCCTTTCCGACTTGAGTGACATAGTAGTTTTCGTAATCTTTCGGGTTACAGCAGTATTTCACCTTCATCTTTTTTTCAAACGTGTTGCAATTTTCTTCTCCGAAAATGCAAAGTGACTGTGACTTTTTCTCTCTCAAACTTTAGTGTGTCCCCTTGGTCGTTTCGCAAAGCAATGTGAATATCACTAAAATTTTTGCGTATTAAAGGGTGATAATGTATTTTTTCAAATCGCTTGTAAATGTAATCTCCGTGAGAACTTTCGATGGGGATGGTAATCAGTAAAGGTGTCATGATGTCTCCAACAATTCTCGGTTCAATGACGTCACATTATACAAAGATGGAATAGGTTCCTGGTAAATATCAATTTCTCTATATGTCACATATGTCCCACGACTTGTATATTCACTGAGAAGAACTCCTAGCAGTTTCATTAAATCTTTTCCAAAAGTTACTTTTCCTCCAGCCGATTGAACTTTGAATTTGTTGGCGAATTCCATATACAGAAAACGAATTCGTAAATTTTCCTTGCCATAACGCTTTTTAAATTCTTCCACCAACGCGTTTACAATGGATTTAGGAGACTCGTAATATCCCGGCTCCAAAGTTACACGGACAACACGATGTTTATATTCGTATTGTAACCAGTACTCTCCTTCTTCAGATACATTGTACCAAGTGTGAGAATAACTGATTTCAGCGATTCCAATCTCCCAAGAGCCTTCAAGATTAATCTCCTGAGGTAGCTTGGTCGTATAATCCGATAATGTGTTGTTCGGAAAGTGATCAAAGGAGCTATTGCTCGGGAGTGTCAAGTAAAACATTTTCTTTTTTTTCTTCTTTGTTAATTGTCGGACTCGGCAGCAGATACCCAAGACAGCTCGATAGCAAACTCACCCACAGAGGGGTTTTGCCTGAATCCGCACACAAATTGTAAATACTCGCAGCGATGATGGCGTAAATTGCAATCACCTGACAGACAAACACGATTTCGACTCTAGGGACGAACTTCCCGAACAAACACCACTTACTCATACCGAACAATGTTCTCGGCATCAATCCACGAATTGAATTTCTCTGGATACCCCAACCATTTTATAAGAAATTGCTTTTTTCCTGCTTTCTTTCTCGAAGACAAAACATTCTCCATTTTGTACACGTCGTTGTCTTTAATTACTTTCTGAAAATCCTGAGAATAAAACGTTCCTTCAATGTTTTCCCCATCCAGATCCTTTAGCTTATAATAGGGGGGTTTTCCTTGTAAAGCTTCTGTAATGATGAATAATTCTTCAGACCAGTTTGGGAAGTAGCCTTTTTGAAAATTTCCTCTTGTTTTGCTGATACGTACATAATCCCCTACACTCAGTTTAGGAGCTTCGATTCTTGAACTATCCGCGTAGAGTGTCAGCCAAACTTTTTCTTGATTTTCGTAACCCACAGAAGCGGGCGTGCGTTTTATGGAACGATGATAAGAGTGATTGTATGAGTGAACTAAATCTTTCAGAACGTCAATGTATTTCTTCGTGTTTTTTGATGTAAAATAACGCCACATACGAGTCTTGATTGTTCGGTTGAAACGTCCAACAATGCTCGCCTTTGTTTCTTCGTTGTGAGTTGTGAAAAAGTGTATGTTTCTTGATGACAGCCACCTTTGCAAAAGCTTGTTAGTAAACTTGGATCCTTTGTCGGTTTGCAACGCTCTGGGTTTTCTTTGGGCTTTCTTCAAAATCCGTCCAAAGGCCTCCTTCAAAGATTTACCGTTTTTGTCTTTTAAAGGTTCTATCAGTGACTTCTCATAGAGAGACACATTAGTAATTCTCCGCGAACAACCAATATTAATCCATAAAGCTGCAAGATACAGCAATCATACTACCGGTATCAGATGCATTCTTTATTTACATATTTACAAAATTACATTACCGCGAACGTTTTCGGCACAACTTTTGGCCCTCTTCAGGTATATCCAAATTAGTTAAGTAACTTTAAGTATTTAACAAAACTGACTGAAAAGAAATTATTAGTAAACTCAAGCTGAGAACATTACTAGGCTAGGTTAACTCGTCTAAGAGGTGCTGATAAATTGATGCGGTACCTGGATCGAATAAAGATATTATGACGGAAAAATAGGGAGCAATTGTTACGCAACATAAAATATTTTCGGTATAAACAAATACGAAGAAATTATTAGTGAATTAATTCAATTTGCAAAATTTTTTAACTAAAATGTTACTGAACTAATTTAGATATACCTGAAGAGAGCCGAAAGTTGTGCCGAAAACGTTCGTGGTCATGTAATTTTGTAAATATGTAAATAAAGAATGCATCTGATACCGGTAGTATGGTTGCTGTATCTTGCAGCTTTATGGTATAAAAAATCAACCTCTCTTCCGAAGCAGTATTAATCCGCTTGAACTATTTGTTGTGTATTGCGCTACAATCGCTGTTTAGTTTTGTGTGAAAATTGGTGTACGTGGTTAACTTTAAAGTATTTCCAGTTTGAATAACTTCTTTTACGCTAACATTTTGTGATTACGAACATATTTACAAACTTGCTCAATTTAGTTCGATTAGGTCATTCCGCATGACTAAACAGTGTCTCAACTTCTTGCGCTGTAAATTTCTGCTGGTTATTTTCAATGATTTAACTGCGGCATCTGCATGTGTTTGATCAACAGACCTGCTGTTGCTGGGCTGTTTTTAAAATGAGTGATGGAGTTAAGTCCTAATGTTCGGAACCAAGACCGAGACTTGAAAAAAATTTTGAGACCAAAACTTAGAAAATTGATTCGTATGTTAAAACCTAACAACTTTCATGGTCTTTTTCGCCTAAAAAGCTTCTTTCAATCACCCCAAAAAATCTTCGCGTCCTCCTGATTTCGTCGCTCATGTTTGGAGATCAATTCCCGGGCCGATCAAATCGGACACAGTGCCGCCAACGGTTAGCCACCGCTGCGACGTTTTTCAGAGGGTGTTGCCCTGGCGCTAAGCCGCAGACATGGGGCTCACCACTCGTTTCACGCTTCCGCGTAATAAGGCGAATATAATGAAGATTTGATTTTTGGTTCATACTTCATGCGATTTAAATCTTCGCTGACTCTTGTTATTGTTACCGGTACTCTTAGATGTTTTTATAATAAGTTTCAAAGACAGGTGTTGGTAGGAAAAAATTCATAACTCTGAGTCTGCAATCTTATCTGTAGCGTACTACAGCAGATTTTCTTTGCCTATAAAAAAATCACTGGAAAGCTGACGGAATGAGATACGAAATCAAAAATCTTTATTTTTCGGACTTTTCTTAAAATCCACTCAATTTGCCACGAGTTATTAATGTGGTAAAGAATACAACAGTTATTGTTTCAAAAATTCTGAAACTTTTGAAGTATCACTCATCTTTTTAACACATTTAAAACATGAAATATGTAAAAATTTGTATTTTCGGGAGGTCCAAACCCCTCCATATAAAAACGTAACGGGTGCGAGCATGAAAATTTGCCCGATTTTCTTAAATTTTTTTTGATGGGTTTTTACATGGCAGAGAGCGTTTTTACATGTTGTCAGATGTCTCCGACAATGTTCTAATTTTTGCGTTGCACTGCAATGCTCACATCTAATAAATTCAAAGTTTTTTTAGTCCTACACAACCTAAAATTTTGAATCTCCAGACTTCTAGCATTTCAAGACTATAATTTTACGAGACTCGAGATCTAGACTTGTAATTCAAGACCGACACGAGACTTTGAAAATTGTGTCTCGAGACCCGAGACTTGTCTCGAAAACTCCGTCACTACTTCCCACAAGAGCTCGCCTAATGTTGAAACAAATGGGGCTACTAGTAGTAGTGGTAGTAGTTTATTTTTTCTTTCCACAAAGCAACGCAAAAAAACAAATTCTTACATTCGGAACGAAACAAGGAGCATCGAATAACCCTAAGGTTTTCTAGTCGAGATGCCCCTTGTTTAAAGACACAAAGCATTAACACATACTAATAGCTGTAAAATAATTTGCACATATATAAACGTAGCGCACAGTACAAACAATGTTGATCAGCGTTAACAGTATAGTCAGCACTCTCTTATCAAATCTTCTTTAAACTGCTTTTCAAACGAATTGAAGGGTATATTTTTTCAGTTTTCGCTAATTTCGTTCCACAGTTTAACACCCCGGAATTCAACCTTCTTTTGCCCAGTAGATTCAGAAACTCGAGGTAAAAAATAATTAGATCTGCTTAGTCTCCTGGTTTCATAATTCTTTCAATCGTTGAGAAATCATAATTGCATGAATTAGGTAGCTTGTTTTTGAAAAGCTTATGCATGAATTTAGCAAGCTCTAATTTGTACACATCAAGTAATTTTAGAAAGTCTAATTTCTTGTTCACAAGTTGTTTAACTTATGGTCACAAATTGCTTAACTTATCTTTCACAAGTTGCTTAACTTATGGACTATCATACATTAAAAGTCTGGTCAACTATAGGCCTAATTATGCAATACCAGTTGTCGCGAGTAGAGATGGGCATATTTTATCGAGATAATTTTTCGGCGATAATTTAATATCGATTATCGCTCAAAATACTTTTGATTTATCGATTACCGATATAGCTTTTAAAATATATTTTGTTATCGCCGATAAATTATAGCGATAAACAATTCTTTATGCACACAGTGTTCAAAATTAGTGAGTTAGCGTTATGGCAAAATACACGGTGTCCATAAATTCTTCTTGCAATATAAAAAATTGCTCTTCGTTTTGTTTAATGCCACGGCAGAGTAGAGATGGCACGGGCTGACCTTTTTGCAGCCCGGACCGCTCATGGCCCAGAACTTCCTGCCCAATAGCGATGATTTCGACTCAGCAAATCATCCCCAAAATAAAGCCCGGTCCGCCCAAAGCCCATTCTTTCATGAACCTTCAGCCACATTTAAAAGAAAACTGAATGTTGAAAGGGAGTTCAAAAATTGGTAGCGGCTCGTCAGCGGCCCAATTAAAAACAAAAGATAGAACTGGGCCGTTGGCGGGCTTTTAAAAATACCGGTTGACGACTTGTTGACTGGTCCATGCCATCTCTACGGCAGAATCCGTGAGCCGCTCTCTTTTCTTGAAATATCTACAAAAACATTTTTGCAATTTTACTTATAAAAAAACAAACTTCGTCAAAACATGAAAATTTACCTCAACGTTATCGGAAAAATTTATCGGCGATAGTTTATCGATTACCGATATCGCTTCAAGAAATTGAGATTTATCGATCATCGTTATCGCCCATGGCTTTTTTAAAATTATCGATTCTCGTTATCGCTTCAGTAGAGAAAGGTTTATCCTGCCCAACACTGGTCTCGAGCAAGTTACCAGAATCACTGTATAAAAAACAAGAGTTATTGTTATTGTATACCGAATTACCGAAACTACAGTTATTGTTATTGTAAAAAAAACAAGAGCAAACGCATCCAGCTTCGCACAACAGCGGCACTGCTCACTGTAGTCTACAGTGAGACTGCAGTGAGCACTGCTCAGAGTGAGCACTGCCCACTACAGTAGTCTAGCTCGATATCGATGCAGAGCGGAGAAACACTCTTCTCAGGAAATCTTTCGACTTGAAGAGATCTGGTATGTATGTCATTGTCATTGGTTGGATGGATAGAAAAAGCAGCTAGTGTTTTTTTTTTAAGGCGTTTTGAAAACCCGAAATGGTCTCCCACAATTGTCGCGCGGTCTTGCAAAATCTGCTTCTGCAATAGTGTACAAAGCCATGTTCTACGTTATGAATTCAATTGACGGTCTTTCAAAATCGCTTAATAGTTTCACAAGCCAAAGCTTAAAAAACACTGAGCTGGATATATGGATACATGGGCCAAAATTCAGATAAAGCCACAAAGATGATTGAGCTAGTCGTCTGGCAACTGCAATCTCCCGCTGCACACGGTTGATACAACGCGCTTAGAGGCTGTTCAATCAAGCGTAAAATGCTAGCGCAAAATCGTAGTTGTGAGTCTATTATAATAAGAAGTCAATGGTTCTATCCACGCAAACTTGGAAAAAACTTCGATGCACGTCAGAAGGTACTTGTAATTTTTGTTTTCTTTTTTGAGGGAAGACAAATCGACAAGATCGGCTTGCCATTGATCGTCTATGCCGCTCACGATCACTCTTCTTCTTGGAAAACATCTCCGAGTAGGCTTATGTAGACTATACGTGTCTTGGGTGGACAACCATTTTCTTGCAGGCCTTTTGGATGCTCTTTCTAAACTACCAATGCCACCCAGACTACCCACACGAGCTGGATCGTAGTAAATCAGCGATAGGGTTCCCATTTGAAAGCTCGCCTTTTAAACGCTTTTTTTGTGGGAGAGAGAAACTTATTAGGAGCTTGGAGTGCGTTCAGAGCACCTTGAAATTTTTTCCAACCGTTCAGTTCCGTTGGCTTGCGTTTTCCTACACTTCCAACGATCAGATCCTTTATATTGGAGTTGGGAATCGCCTTGTCATCGAAAATAAACTCACCCGAATCATTCCAACCGATAGTAGAGTTGTCTTTTATAAAGCTGATGAGCTCCTTTGCTTTAGCTTTTTGTTGGGTCGATACGTTCTTTAAAATATCATTTTCGGTAAGTGGTTTTTTATCCTCAATGCGGACTTTCACAGGTGTGTTTTCTGATTTATCTTTATACGTCATGTAACGCTGCAAGACTTGGTTGTAAAATTTTACTTTTTCGCTGGTGGAAATATCGGAACGAGAAATAACAGAATTCATTTCAGCATCCAATTCTGACATAACATTTTGAATGAGGGGCTTTTCATGCCGACTGCTTTTCATCATATCGAACGTTCGCGGTTCAACAAGAACCATCTTCTTGACGTTATTCATTTGTCAGCAATTCCTCCAATTAATTCGGCAATAGCAGGCACTACAGTAGAAAGTGAAGTTGCCAGGAATCCACCTTTTTGAAGAATTTTTCGTTTTCGCTGAAGAGTGATGGACTTTTTGGCGACGTCGCGAATCGGCTTTTTATACTTTTTCAGTTTGGAAACTTCTTTTTTTGAAAGAGGAATGTTCCCTTTTAAAAGGTTATGACAACACTCACACAAACATTTTATTCGATCATCATCCGAGTTTTTTAAAATTCCTTTGACAAGTCCAGGCTTCGCCTTCGACAGCAGTTTTAAAGTGGATGCATGACGTTGCAGACGTGGCATTATATTGGAGTGTAAACAAAGTTGGTTTTGTCCGGAAAGATTTGAGTTCGCAAACGGTACGAGTCCTGAATTTTCTGAGTAAAATCAAACAGCAAATAACCAAACGGTTTAGATGTGGCGTCTAGAAAAGCTTCTTGCACGACTTTTGGACGCGATGGGTGAGACTGTTTCGCTAAATGAACAATTTGGGAAGCATCGCGTGGGTTTTTAAAGGCAACAATGTAATGGCTATTCAGAGAAATGGTTCGGTTTTCTTTGTTTTGATTAAATAAATTTTGAACGATGTAAATGACACTACAGTTGTAATGATGACTTCCTTTCGTGAATAAGTTTGTTACTGAACGATTGGTTTCATTCATCAAGTCGTCAATGATAATCAATGTTCTTTTTGTCTTGTCAACGTTTTCTATATTTGGTAGACCCTCAATAAATTCGACGTTGGGAATGCTTTCGAACTGCGTCTGCCATGCGCCGTAATGCCAATATATTTTTTCTGGAGAAAAGTTTATCATAGCGTCTGCATAATGTAACCATCTAGTTACAAAATCAGTTTTACCACTTCCAGTGGCCCCGGCGATGACGTAGATAAAAGGGTGTTGAAATCGCACGTCCATCCTAAAACTAACTACCTTTTTTTAATATGCAGTCTCTTTTATGACAAAATGACTTTTTTTATTTCGAAAATTTTTGCACGACAAATGGGACAACCTTTATCAGCAACTACCATTGCACAATTCAAACAGCACATAATATGCGAACAAGGCAAAAACAATGCATTGATAGCTCCAGAATAACAAATTTTACATAAATTGTCAGCTGATGGGGATTGTTCGTCCAGGGAGATCCGTTCGGAGGCTAGTAAACTTGTTTCTCCCAAAGAATTTTTCTCTGTAACTGTCGTGGGACTCGGAGATCTTGAGGATGAGGTACTTGGATCAAAAACTGCTGTTGGATTAAGACTCGTATTTCGTATCAAGAACCCTGCCGAAACAGGTAGACGGAGCTTGGGTGTTAATGGTCTAACTAGGTACGAGATTTCACGATTGGCGTCATAAACAAAATTAAATTCTTTGTGACTCAGCAAAAATTCACAATGAGGATAGAACTTTGCGTGTTCTTTCCACGGATTGTCGTGATCCTTTGTAATCCTTCGTAATCCGCCCCTACAGTACCAACACTTGACTTGGTCAAGGCGTCCTACGTAGTAAAACCCGGCCTCCGAGAGTTGAAATGGATGTAATCCAGGCGAGGAGTGCGGCCACCGAACGTTTGAAAAAGTGCCTAGTCTACTTAACAGCAATCGAAACTCCTCTCGATGTGGGGTAGCGCATGGATATAATTCCGTTTCAGAATCCGATCTAAAAAGTGCGTTGCTTGCCATCATCTAAATGCGTTCGCTACAAAACTGTATTTTAAGTACTCTCTCAACCTTTTTTTTCCTTTGAAATTCAACTAGCTTTCTAGAAATGATGCACAAGAACAAAACACAGCATTGGCATTTTTATTACTTTCAACACACAAAAAACAACACAAAGAATTAAATTTTCAATGGCTTTGTGCTAACAGCATCATCCAGGACCAAACGTTTAGGATAAAAATACGATAAACCGGATCGTACTTGCTCGTAAGTATACACACTATTATCTTTAACGCGAAAAGATTTGTTCGTACCAAAACCACTAGCTTGATTCTTGATGACGTTGAGGTAGGTTTCGAGGGAAAAGACGTTTTGTTTTGTGTTAAGACCTTTGCAAACTTGCTTGGGTTGGGAGCCTTTTCCGAAATAAGTTTTGGAGCAAAGACAGACCATGGCAGTACCCTCCCACTCTGTTTTAAACAACCCGGGGGTGCGTTTGTCATAGTGCTGCTGTTCCAAGCAGCACTCATCAGGCGTTCAGTCCTGAGAAAGACACTTTTTTCGATCCACTGCTGGCGGTGACGGGAACAAGATTGAGAAGGGAGCCAGTGATGGAAATTGGAATAAATTCATGTCGCTTGGATGGAGAAATGACGTCCTCAAAAGATGACCCGGACAATGCCATGTACAGTGAGTCTGTGTCCATTTCAAGGCATTCAAAATCTTTTTTGTCAACATAATAGCTAAGAAATTCATGGTAAAATTGTAGCATTCGCAATTTCGCATACCCGTAGACGCAAAATCCGATCTGAATTGGGAGTTTGAACTCTGTAGATTTTTTATTAAAAGAAACCTCAAAAAATCTTCATCTAGCTCGTCTAAATCACAAAAATAGGAATCATTCACAGCTCCGGACACTTCACTCGCATTGAAATACTGGACCTCCTTGTGTTTTTCCAAATTGGTAATACACTTACCGTAGCCAGAATTCCCTATGAGCTTCATCAGATTTGCAAGTACGCTCTTATCCGGGTCTCGATCACCAGCTCGGCGGGCCTCTGAAACGCTTTCCCCGAAACCACGAAAACACTGCTTAGAAACATATTCCACAAATTCATAGACTTTTGTCACTACTAGCTCTTGTTCCAAATACCATTTCACAAGAGGAGTAATGAGAAAAATCTTTTTTGCAAAATAACTTCCAATCTGCATTTTACGAGGTTGTGACAAACATTTAGTTTTCTCGGCAAAATCTCGCATCCATAGAGAGATGTCCTCCCGAGACACTTCAGCGTTTTAGAAAATAGGACAAAATTCACTGAATTGCTCCTTCAACGAGCCAGGCGTTTCAATATCACAAAGCAATACCCCAAACAAAGAACCGTTTTTAACCCCCTCAAGAATGGCATCTGCGTTCAAATTGTACTTGGGTTTGCACAGATCAAGAGATTTTACAATGTGTTGCACGTCCCGGTCATTTCTCATTCGATACCACTCGCATTCCCACATTTCCCTAACGTCATACCCCAGGCTGCGAAGGTGCTGAGTTCGTTCCTTTGTGTCCTCTCTGAGCTGTTCGATATCCTTGCCGAAGGGATTCACTTTTTTCAAAACTCCAGCAGCATCTCGATTGACTTCGTACGGAAAAAAGAATTTTCTCACCTGCACCCCATACGCCTTGAGAAATTGGTCATAAGAAGTTCCTGCAGCCAGACAATTTTTCATGTCCAAAAATTTTAATTCTTTAGTTTTAATACACATGTAGTCATTGTTTTTCTTGATGGTAAACGTGATCCCGGGGTGAAGAGATTTTAATAAGTACACCTTCACAACATTGATATCATACTTACCAGAATTAAAACCAAGTACAATATGCTCCTTCAAAAAATCGTCCAATTTGTTTTTGAGATTAGTGCTCCTCCGATCACCTCTCTCGTCAAGAGCGTCAAGCACAAACTGGTTCTTTGGTTTTAAAATCTCGTATGCAGCTCTCGAGATAGTTAGTAAATGCTCGACTTTGCGCCGAACCAACCCTTCAGCACTACCATCATTGACAAAACAGACAGGAGATTGGAAACCGGGAACATTACTACACAAAGAGACAGAGCAAGGTTCGTGTTTTGCAGTAAACGCAAGCTTTGAAGAGGGATTGGGTGGAGAGTCAGAAGAGAAAAAGCTTTCATAGTCAAAGGTAGATCGAAAAGCGTAAAATCTTAAATTTTAAGGGACGCAAATATCAACGTCATCAAGTTCTTCGAATATGCTTTTGGTACTACGATACACTCCACCGGAAAATTTGTGAGTAATCAATGCGTTGCAGGTTTTTTCGTGACGGAGCATGTCCCATTTAGTAGGTCAACATTTACTACATTTCGAACACACATACGTTTTGGAATATAAAGAAAAATCTCAAATATAACTAAAATGATTCTCAAAAAGATTAACATACACAGTCGTTGAATAAATTTTTTTGCTTCGCAGTAACAATTTTGCAGTGGTTGAAGCATTTTTTTCCTCCAAATAATACACCATAATATTGCAATGAAATAAATTTTCAATTTGATCAAGTTCGGCCAAAGTTACTCCAGAAAAGTTTGTCGGTGAAATTTGAAAATAATTGCAATAACAACGAAATAAATTTAAAGTTTCTTTCTCAAGTGCTGAAATTTTATTTCCGCGGTGAAGTGCCAAGCAGCGGAACAGACACAGGTTGTCATCGTACATCTTCCCAGTATTTTTATTTCGAATCAATGCATGAACCCCTGGGTTATCCATCACAAAATTTGCCAAATTTTGACCACAACCGATTGGACAATTAATTCTTTTGGTAAAAAAAAAAGTAATGTTTGTCACCTTGTCCACAACCCACTGACTGTCAGGCTTGCGGGTGTTGTGAAAAAGGTCATCATCGGAAATTGACAGTAAAAATCCCATCAATTCCTCAGTACGACTAATTAATCGAGAAGATAACAAAACACGATCTGTTCCGCCGCTTGCATGAAAATAACGCAATTCATTTGTCACAAAATTTCTTAAAATGTATCCAAAACTATAATTAATTAAATAGTGACAATTTTTAATTGCCACTATTTTTTCATAAATGTTTTTTAGGCGGCTTTGAAATGAAGTGTTCGTAAGGGAAAAATTGAAACGATTTTGCATGGTTCCAATGACCTCCCAGTCCAGGATAGCTTTTTCATGTTTTTGAAGCAACCTAAAAAAAATTCTTTAAACACATTGGTTAAAACGAGAAACAATTTTTTGTTTTTACCTGGTTACGCTATCCTGATCCGCGGGGTTTTCCGAGGGAGGTGGATTGGAAGCACGGTTGTTGGTACTAAAAAATATATATATACTTCAAGAAAATAAATGGATAGGTTTTTTCATGCTTATGAAACAACGTTTTAAAAAATCTTTAAACACATAGGTTAAAACGAGAAACAATTTTTTATTTTACCTGGTTACGCTATCCTGATCCGCGGGGTTTTGAAAGGGAGGTGGATTGGAAGCAGGGTTGTTGATACTAAAAAAAATATATATACTTCAAGAAAAAAAATTAAGACATCAGTGGTTTTGGCTTGAATGCGTTTATTTACACATAGTACTAGGTGCTGAAGAGTTTTTTTAACTGATGAATTTCTAAACAGACAAAGTAGTTTATAAAACAATTCAGTTTTCTTTTTACCTCTTTTTGGGGACATTTTCCTTTTCGACTTTTGCCAATATTTGATCGAGTTCTTTTTTTCACTAAAACATAATGAAGTGAAAAATAAAAAACTAAAACGCCCGTTTAATCAACTTACTCAATGGAAAGTTCTTCCCAATCATTCTCATTATTCTCATTAACAACTTGAGGGGTACTGCAAGAAAATAAAAGTTAAAAATATAAACTTGATTCGCAATAAAAGCTTAACTTACTTTTTTCGTTTTCTAATTCCATGGACCACAGCTTTGTGGCACACACAAGCAGCTGTATTTTCGCAAGCAAGGTCACAAATTGAACACTTACTGCAGCTCCTCATGTGTGCCAAAAACTTGTTCTTTCGTTTGATTTTGCTTCCACATTTCTGACAGTGAAAGCGATCGCATTCAGTGTGGAGACTTTTCACATGTCTCACCAGGGCCTCTTTTCTCGAAAACGTTTTGTAGCATAACTCACACACAATTGCCATTATTCCAAAAATTACCGTTAAATAAAATAATACAATACCTAAAATTTAGTATTGAAAACAAGTTCGAATATTACAGAAAATTTAAAAAAGCAATCGTTCAAAACAGTAGACAGTTGATAATTTCGATTTTAGATTTAAGCGGACAAAGAACTGCTTTAGAATCATTTCAACAATAAAAATTTCCAAGTACGAAAACGTAAACATTGTGACTTAATTTGGAATTACGATCGAATTAACAATTGTTTATGCAAAATGTGACAACGTGAAAATTACCATTAAATAAAATACTTCAATAACTAAAAAATTAAGACTGAAAACAAGTTCGAATACTACAGAAAATTTAAAACAGCAATCGTTCAAAACAGTAGACAGTTGATAATTTCGATTTTAGATTTAAGCGGACAAATAACTACTTTAGAATAATTTCAACAATAAAAATTTCCAAGTACGAAAACGTAAACATTGTGACTTAATTTGGAATTACGATCGAATTAACAATTGTTTATGCAAAATGTGAAAACGTAAAAATTACCACTAATTAAAATACTTCAATACCTAAAATTTAGAACTAATCAAAGCACCAATTTTTCTTTTCAAAATCTTTGACCAATACAAAACATGTTGGTAGAGTACAGCAGCAAAATTTAAACACTACGTTAATTTTGATTTAGAGCGACGATACGCTTCAGAACGACAATACGCTTTAAGATCATATATAAATTTTTCTAATATTTTTTCTTCGCATAGCACACAATTTTCATTTGATTTCGAACAATCGACGCAAAGTACTTGGTGATGGCATGGCAGCAACATCACGCACGAGTCTTCTTTTTCACAAGACAAACATTTCTTATTTTTCATTTGCTGGTTATTCATTCTTCCCAGTTTAAATTTTACCCCACACAACATGAATATTGCAAGATAGCATGAAAGTATTTTAAAGTTATAGAAATGGTCTTAATTAAAAGAAACAACACTCACTTACATTTGTCATTATTGCGAAAATTACCTCAACTCACATACTTGATTATTGCAAAAACTACCTTAATTAATATACTTCAATAACTATTGGAGAATCAGGACTAAAAACAAGTTCGAGCATTACACAAAATTTAGAAAAGCAATTGTTCAAACTAGCAAACAGTTGTTATTTCGATTTTAGATTCAAGCGAATAACCAACTACTTTAGAACACTTACAACTTTTAGTGATCTTGCAGAAATTTCTCAAATGAACCAAACTAAAAATGAGCCAAGTATTTATACCATCAAATCGCCTGTCATCAACGATCCTACAACAACTGCTCCCTGAATCGCCAGCGTGCTTTGCGAAAGCCAAATAACCCTTAGTCAAGCAACAACTGCTCCCTGAATCGCCAGCGTTCTTTGCAAATCCAATTAAGCCCTAATCAAAAATCTTACAACAACTGTTCCTGGAGGGGCCAGCGTTCTTTGCAAATCCAATTAAGCCCTGGTCAAACAACAACTGCTCCCTGAATCGCCAGCGTTCTTTGCAAATCCAATTAAGCCCCTGGTCAAACAACAACTGCTCCCTGAATTGCCAGCGTGCTTTGCGAAAGCCAATTCAGCGGCTGTCGACGATCTTACAAAACATTATTACGCGCAAGAAATATTACAATAATTTACTAATGAATCTGTAAATAATTCTTTATAAAACCAAACGTGTAGGCCTTTATCGCTTTTCATGCCATTTCGGTATACGTCTCCATTTTTGTTTGCATAAAGTTTCAAAATATCAGCTCTTTTTATAGACCTATTTTTTCTTTGTTTTTTGACATGTCAGAACTTGTCTGTCGTCAAAACAAAATTCCACCTGCACATTCCACTCCTCAATCTCTGAAAAAAAATCTCACCCCTCAATCTCTCAAAAAAAATTCCACCTACCAAAATAAAATCCCACCTACCAAAAAAAATTCCACCTGTGAAAAAAGTCCCACCCCTCAATCTCTGAAAAAAAAATTCCACCAACCAAAATAAAATCCCACCTACCAAAATAAAATCCCACCTACCAAAAAAAATCCCACCTACCAAAAAAAAATCCCACCTACCAAAAAAAAATCCCACCTACCAAAAAAATCCCACCCAACCCTAATCCTACCTACACCTAAGCCTACCTGCACCTAAGCCTAAAACGGCTTCGATCCCGCATAGCACACTGCTGGTGGGGCAAAGCGAACCCCTTAATTTTTTTCCTTCCTGTTGATAAACTTGTGCATCAATTATGTTAGGGAGACTAGGACATCACTGCATTACATTTTCCAAATGCATAAACTTTCATTTTTTGTTTATTTTTTGCAAAATTTTGATTTTTTATTTTTGTAATTCTGTGACCGCTTTGCCCCAGTCAGGTGACCACTTTGCCCCATATCACTTTCATTACTGCTCATAGCAATTTTTATTGACAGCTTATTAAGTTTAGTTAATTGTTCGTTGCACTGATCAATTTATTTACACAAGTGATTGAATTAGCACGACATTTGCTATTGCGGCATCATAGCTTGAAAATATCGACGGCTGATAGGTACCCAGTAACATCACTCGGCTATTCAGTACACTTTTACATCAATTATACACCTTTATTAAACTTTCATACTGGTAGGAATTCCACTCATATATGTCTAGATTTCCTAACCTACCAGCAGCACGTATCATATCTAGGCAGCTAATCTGACCGCTTTACCCCAAATGCTAATGTCCGCTTTGCCCCAAGATGGTATGTTTATATAAATGCTAATTTTGAAAAGCACTCATCTCTAACGAATGAAATCTTATGCAAGGGCAAGGCATTCACCTTACCTGTCAAAAATGAAAAAACCTTTCAAAAATTCATAGTAAAACTACAGAAATATTTACATTTATGCTACATCTTTATAACATCACAACTGCATGAAAAACTAAAAGCTGATTATCTCGAAACAAAGAAAAGCAGTGTTGCCACAAGTTTTGTCAAACGCTCTTGCAGTTAATTGTAGCTGTGAGGCACAAATAAAAATAATTCTTGATTTTTGGTTTTGTGATAACATGGAGGGGTCCGCTTTTCCCTATCGGTCAGTATTAGGGTTTTCTTTTTGGGATTTCGGGACGGGAAATTCCCGAGAAATTTAAAACTTCAGCCTTTTACTTTTTCTTTCTCTCTGCGTTTATAAATACCCACCATGAAACAATTTGCATTGCTATTTGCAAATTTTCCGTTTCCCGGGAAATTTTTTTGCATTGATAAGAGTTTCAGTGGTACTGATCATTCCGACATAAAAAATGCGTTACTGCAAATTTATAATTTTTTTTTGATTACTAGAAATTTTTTTTCAAATTTCGCAAAAATTTTTAAGACGAAATGCTTGTAAGATCAAAATTTTTTTCTCAATTTGTCGAAATTAAAAAATTCGAACTAAGTTTGTCAAAACAACATAGCAAAATGCTAAAAATTAGATCTGAAATGCTGAAAATCATAAAAAATGTCAAAATGGTGTGGCTTTCCCGGAAAATTTTTCCGGGAATTTTCCAAATCCCGAGGATTTTCGGGATCCCGAGATTCCCGAAAAATTTTTAAAAAATTTGCCGTTTCCGGGGAAGTTGAAAATCCGGGAAAAAGAAAAACTCTAGTCAGTATGCTGGACTTCTACACAATAGGTCGGGGTTCGACGCTGCTCTAGGTTTTGATTAACCGTATTTTAACTGGGCTATTCAGGCAAGTCTACAGCCTGGGGGGAGTGTCGAACTGACACAGGTTTTCAAAGCTAAATTTCTCGAAAACTACAAACACGACAAACGCCGTTGTTTCTTGAGGTTGTCTTGCATTCTTTCGCCTTTGCGAAGAGAAAATAATTTTTTTGAAGTTTAATTCTTTTAAAGATGATTTTGGACGTTTATCGAAAGTGCTTATTTTTGATGATATTTTATAAGGCCTGTCAATCACGTCACGCTTAATGTGATTATAGCGCGCGATATTGCTTTCTCAGTGGGCAGCAAAGCGACTCAAAATGTACGCACGCATAAAATCTTGTCTGGTTGTCCCTATTTCCTCAGGATATTTTAGCGTTTCTGAAAAGCTCGACAGTAACTGTATCTATCATCGTGTTAAGAAAAATGAAAAATTCCGAAAATCCTATGAAGTAAATAATTGCAAGAGATGAAACAAAACTGTGCGATATGCATAATTGCGTAATATCAATCATGCTTTCAGCCAACTTGTTTTGTTTATTTGTAATACGATAATTGAAAAACAAAATTCAGTTTCAGTTTATTATCAAGGAAATTCGTATTATTTCGGTGTATCAATTGCCAGCTCATTTCGCGTTTTTATGGTCAATGAGTTGCGATTCTACAGTATTGCAATGAAAACATCATCTAAAAGATCAATTACACGCAGGCAAGTTATGTAAATTTTTGGCTGTAACGCGACTGTAATGTTGTGTGTTTGTGTTGAGATGGTTACTCCATATTATTTACCACTGGAATATAACAGGTAAGCGCTGGATTTTGGGCTCAAATTGTGAATCGGCTAAGTCTGAATTTTATATTGCTACCTTTACAAACACGAAAAACACTCCATAAGCTTATTTCAACGCATTTTTATAAAAAAAGTGAAGTCGACAATTGATTGTTAGGCTTACAGCAAAGTAGTGACGTAGAACAGCATGCAAATCCATTTCAAAACTGCTAGTTGGAGGTATGTGATTATTGCATAAAAGGTTATTTGCAAACAGTACGTTATACAGTATAATCACACTATTATGCACAAGCTAAATTGCTCAAAACGCAGTTTAGCTGATTTTTCTGCATTAAAATTTTCTCTTATGTTTACGAAGAGAGGCTATACATATAGTGTGGACAAAATGATGTAAGAAAAGAACCTTTGCATTTCTGTTGGTGTTTCAAAATATTGTAAAATTTTTCACTTTCAAGCAACTTAGTAGCGATTGATTGATTTGTTCATATTTATCCTCCTGTCACGAGAAAGCGACAGAGCCGCTATGCATACGACTAATCCAGACTCGCTTAGGAGTTGCCGTTATTTCCAAGTCGTCCGCTTGAAATTCGATTCTGACTTTTTCAATTTACTGCTTGTTAAAAACTGCCAAGCAGAGATAATTGTCGTGATGTATCTTATCCAAGGACACAACAACGTGACTTCGGTGAGAGTCGAACCACAAATCTGATGATCATGAAGCGACGCACCAACCAATTGCGCCACGTTGCCGACTATACCTGCTGAAAATCTCTGTAGCGAATAGTTATATAGGCCTACGTTTACACTCATAAATGCATCTATCTACGTCAGCACACAAAAATATTATACTGCACACAATGACTAAACACTACAACGTACAGTTTAAAGTATTTCAGCTATGACTCAAGCACGTCGAGCAAAGACTTGTGAGGTGGTTTGAACACACTGGCTTAGCACATGATTGGCACTGACTTTTGGACAAATTCATGCTCTCTTTACGCTTTTTTGGCCAGGCCCGGAAGCTTCCGAGCAACAAACTCCGCATCGTTTCCTCACGGAAGATTTTGGTGGATGTTTAACAGATCGTGAGGTGCTTGTACTGTTGCTCAACTTGTATCCCAGGGTTAACTCCATTTTACGAATCACGGGTAGTTGTAGACCTGTCAATCGTCTCTCTTTGATTTGAGGCAAAATTAATTCAGAAGCGAGATCCAACACGAAGTTGAATGACTTTTGCTTTCGCGGATCCTGACCTTTATTCAGAGCAAAGACAGTGGAAGCGTTAACCCGACAAGTATCCAAAACATAAGAAAATGCTGCCATAGTCCAACGCCGAGACTTAGTGTGGCAAGAGTAAGTACCCATTCTTTGGTCAATGATATCGGTGCCGCCTTTCGTGTAGTCATACAGTTTATAAATGGCTGGCTTCTTTTTGGGATTTTTACTGACGCTCAAAATTGGTTGCACTGTAGAAAGTAACAGCACATTGCGCAAACCTGTACTTTTTGTCTTGACAACGTATGAATGCAGAACAAGTCTGCTCTTTTTACTTTCCCAAAAATATTTGTAAGAGAATGGTTCCCGTCCGTTAGTTTGCTTTATTGCATCAAGAATTCCTCTGAGGTTGGATTGCAACGTACCCACACATGTTATGTTTTGTTCAAACAACCACGTAGCTAATGGTACACTTGTATAGAGTCGATTGAAAGTAATATTTCGCCCTTGAAGATCTGAAAATCCTTGCAGCTTCTGGACAAGATATTTCACACTTTCTTCGATTCCAGCAACGCAATAGGGCGTGGAGTCAGCTATCGGCTTGCCACAATACGGCAAAATGCAGTAAGTGTAAGCGTACCGAGTGGCATTCAAAGATTTAAACGATATACCATACTTCGCTGGCTTACTGGGATTGTACTGCTTGAATGAAACTTTTGTTGTTGTTGGATGCAAAGTTTCATTCAAGCTTAGATAACCATGAGGAATGAGATGCGTACTACAATTCGAATTAAAAATTTCGAAGATAGTACGGAAAGCCGCAAATCTATCGCGTTTCCAACGTGTTTGACGGGAAGATGCATCGTCAAATAAGATGCAAGTATTCAGGAAACGAAAGCGATTTTTGCTCATTGTTGCTCCAAAATCTGGAACGCTTCGTTCGCTGAATAGTTCATCGACCGTGTGCATATTCAATCCCCATGCCCCGCGTAAGTATACGAGTCCAATAAAAGAGAGTAATTCAGTTTCGTTGCTTTCTTCTAAGTACGTATAGCGATCGTCATCAAAAATGTGAACCGGACACAAACTTCTCACTTTTCTTATTCTTTTGTTGGTGCGCTCTAGCACAATCTTTATCATATCTTTTGAGAAAAACAGCTCCCATGCTTTTCTTGCAGTATCGGCGTGAGTGGCTACTCCTACAACTCCTGGGTTATTTGGGAGCACGTCAGATCTGGCTGCCGTCCGGTACTACACTGCTGGATGTTCGATCAAGTTATCTCTTGATTCTTTTCTTTTTTTGTTTTTGTTTTTTGCAAAACTGCGGTGTAACGCTTATGGTTTGTAGCTGGCGTCAAAAGTTTATAATTGTTTGCATCCAGAGCTGAATGAATGCTGGTTACGCCACCTGCTTCGTCATCACTATCTTCGCTCTCGGAAAACTGATGTAGGCCTACTGGTGTTTCATTTTCATCATTGCATGTGGAATTTGGTCTTGGAAGTTGGATAGGAGCAACAACTTCTGCGGAAATTTCTTCGACACTGAATATGTTTTCTGCCACTTGCTCCGCAGAAAAATAAGTACTAGCCGTTGTACTAGCTCAGGTCTTATCTTGTACGATAATGCTCACTCTCAAGGGTTTGAGCACTCTTGGGAACCTGTCTTGTGTATCGTAGCATTGTGCGTTGCTCACCAGATGGTTTGAGCTCTCTGGTACACTAGCGCTGACATCATTTTATTAAAGTGATGATCGCGTGATTTCCACCTGCATTGTGAAAAGTTGTTTGTAAGGTATCTCGTTACTGTGTTGAGATTAGCGATGCAGTATTCTGTTTTGGAATTTTAATCTCTTGATCTTGCTCTATTGAATGTTTTTATTTTTTCATGGTATTGATTGGTTGGATTTTATGAACATCTGAGGAAAATTTGATTCATTTTCAGCAAACAGCATACTAATTTTGGAAAAGATTTGTTTTATCTTATTCAATTTATTTGGACGTCGATTTGATTGCATCCAAAAAAGCCATCAGTTGTTATCGTTACGATCTGATACTTTTCTATCTAGTACTATTCATCCATTTGTTTGTTTTTTTTCGCAATATTTCTGTATCTTCTGCTCAGCTTTTTATTAGCTATATTCACCTGACGAGCTCTAATGAGAGCGAAACCGGTCGTGGATTGCTATTTCTATCCGCAGCTATATTATTTTATAATGTTTTCTTTGTTTTTCTTGAAATTAATCTAGCTAACTCCATTAGTCTGTTCTTTTTCTCTTTTGCAACTGCTATCCTTCTTTTCACTGTATTGAATGCCCAAACTCCAGATTGAGTAATTTTGTTGTGTGGTTTTCGATATGGTCCTCCCTGATTGTTATCACTGATGAGGGACGTAATCCCGAAACAGGATGGCTCAGGTCTTATCTTGTATACTAGTCATTGTATATATATATTGTAAAAAGTAATTTTTCTACATTGCGATATAGCTGCATAACAAAAAGCAAAAAATTATCTGTGAGAACACTGAAGTCAAATTTACTCAAGTTGCTTCGAAAAGACTCAACTCGACTTGAAACTCGTCATGATTTTGCAAAATGTATTTGATTACCCTGGATTATTATAAGACTTTAGGTTGGACCATGCGCAGTAACCCAGCGTATCCTATAAATATAACCTATAAATTGAATAAAATATTTCGTCAAAATACAATTTGTCTGCTGCGCGTAGCTTGAGAAAACCTAAACTCCACTAAAGATTTGACGTACTTAATTAATTTTGCTTATAGTAGATATGAATACTTTTTTTACAATATGCTGCACTGCCCTGCTGGTTAAGTTGCTTTGGTTTGTGTAGTAATTTTGCTCAACTTCAAAAGTTTTAGGTCGATTTATTATTTTACAAAACATAAAAGCTTTTTATACTAAATAGTAATTGCGGCATCACTACTTACTCCAAATCACTTTTGCTGAATAATTGTTCTCTCAAATGTATATCTTTACTGTACAGAATTGAAGTACGAACTGTGTACCAGACTATGAAAAGTTGAAAATATAACGATTCTTTCGCTTATTAATTACATGCAGCCTATCCTATTTACCGCTTATTTTTTATTCTTTGTGGTAAATTTCTGATTTCCGTGAGAGTTTTTATCAATGCAACAAATTGAATGGCAACAACTTGGAAAAAAAATTAGTTTTTCCTGTTTAGCTTTTATTTTTTGTTCTTTACTCGGTAAAGTATGATATCGCGTGAAAATCTATAACGACAGATTGAACTAAAAAGAAATAAAAGTAATGCAGAAAAATGATTCAAAGGTCTAGCATTAATTTTCTCGTCTCATCAAGCACTTTTTGTTACTCTACATTACAGCTGTGGGTGGTAATGTTATTATTTTTGTGAGAGTACATAAATGAGGATGTAGCAATCCATCCCTTCGAAAGAGAATCATCTGCGTGAGGAATTTTTTTTTATAACCTTACTTATGGCGAGCAGCGCACCACATTGCCAAACAAAACATAATAACATAGTTTGCAAGCTTCCGATCGTTTCGTTGCGAAATCAGTAATTTTGTTTTGAAGAGAAGCGAACTAAACAACTCAAACACATCCAGTGCATGTAGTCAAGATTCAAGAAGCAACATTGCATTATTGTCATATTGTGGTGGAAAGAAATGGGGTTAACAGGTCACTTATCGCTTGAGGCAAAAACATTGAAACAACAATAACGCGCATACACGCTTGACCAATTTCTTTGACGCAAAGCTAGCGTCTGCGAAACGCGAAGATTATTTCATTAACTCTCTCAGCATGAATATAGGCCGTAAAATCGAAAATCTGTTTGAAATGCCGCAAAATTGTGAGGTACCTGTCAAAAATGCTCATTTGTAGCTAAACTAAAATAGGTGGAGTGCTAATTCAAACATTCATGCACACCGAAACACATTTTAGGAAAAGTCAAGAAACTTCAATGCTCTACGTTCAACCGTTTTCTTTGTGTGTCACTTTGAAAACACCCTGTGTCGAATCGACACTACCCCCAGTTAAAATACGGTTAATGCACTTTCTTGTGTCTATTTCGAGATGGAGTAGAGTGGTGGTAATAGAATAAACAAAAAGTTTCCTGTAGAACCAAACAGAAATATGCGGCCCGGTAATTGAACTTTAAACCTCCCGCGCCGCCAGCAATGTGTTTAATCACTCAGCCAAACTGTTTTCTGGACCTTAGCAAATAATGAAGTTTTTTAACTGGACCGAATTGCTCAGGCCAGAGGCTTACTTGTCCCTGTGCCACATTGCCTGCTTGGACACAGGAAGCTAACTTTATCGCTTGCTGAAGTTTATTGAAGCGTAAAACTTTTGAACAATAATTCGCATTAATAAAATACAACTCTAGAGCATTGTATAGTATCACAAATATGATTAAAAAAAGACAGATTCTGTTTATTTAATCTTGCACGGACAAGTCCACTAACGTAGCGGCAACCAAACAGTTAACACATACTGATCAAGCAAAGCACACATACTGTAAAGGTGCAATCACACTAACTGAGACGTTGTGCAAGTTTATCCTGTAGTGAGTGTTGTGACATGACTTTGCATGTCATAATAAGATAAATCTGCACAGGGTCTCAGTTAGTGTGATCGCACCTTATTGTGTCAATATTACGTGACCAGGATCCAAACTATAGTGTAATTTCAGCAGCGTCCATATTGAAAAATTTGTATCATTGCACTATTACCATTCTTTTATGTAACACCAACGCAGCAGATGCTGCAAGTAAGTGCAACACCTTGAGTAGGCCCTACACAGCATGTGCATGCATATGAAAAAAGGAAAGAGCGCCAGCATCCTGAGAGTAAGGAAAAGAAACGAATAACTTCAAATAACAAAGAAAAAAAACTAAACCACAGAAATTATTTAGAATCGTTTTTAAATTGGTTCTTTCTTATCCACTACAGCTTTTGTGCTAAAAGCTTGGGATGCACAGGCATCATGTATGGAATAGCTAATAAGGATTGTGCTGGTTCACCTCAGATGCTTGAGCTGGAATTCTTTCATCAGTTCAACAAGCATCTGCGTTTCTTCTACCGTTACAGCGTTGTACAAGGAAGCCCGTATACCACCCACTGACCTGTAAATTATGAATACGAAGTAAAATGATGAACAGTTGAATTCTAGTTTATGAGACTAGAGATTTTAGAAGAATTCCCTTATCAAACGTCACCATAGGAAATAAAGGGAAACAAACAAGTGAGAAAAACAAAATTTGGAAAAAATGCCAAATAAATTAACACAGATGAAAATTACTACAAAATTGGTAGTAAGGTGAACTGAAATATCAATCCACGACCGGTTTCACCCTATTTGTGGCTCATCAGGTGGATGTAGATAAGAATAAGATTAAAAAGAACAAAATTAGTTAGCCTACATTAGAACTGGCAATAACAGACACTGAAAACCTTTTAATTGGACAGCACTAACAGACTAAAGGAACTTTCTTTTATTCATTATTCCGTAAGATAACGTCACTCTTCATATTTTGTGAGGCATTCAAAGCACGTGACGTTATCTTACGGAATAATGAGTAAAAGAAAGTTCCCTAACCCACCATATGGTTTAGATCAATCTCTGGCTCTCTCAAATGCTCTAAAATTTGGTCTGAAATGGCTGCTCCTGTTTGCTTGTCTAGCTCAAAAAACCCAATACAAGACTCCACTGCACGCAAATCTTTATCAACATAACGAATGATCAGAATAAGCTGCTCTTTTCGAAATGTTTCGCAGGTTTCATCGGCGCTAATGGAAAAGAAACGAGCTTCGCATATTTCTTTTGATATTTCTTGCAGAATGTTTGACCTCACGCAATTCATGATTCTATTCTGAATCATTGGAGAAAGTTAGGATTTCTAGGGCTGCATGATAGAAGGCTAGCAAGGCGATTGTCACGTAAACACCGCTTTTGCAGTAATATTCGAAAGTTGCCTTGCTATGATCAATCAACGTCTTATCATCAACAGGACAAATACGTCCTGTTTCATTGTGGTGTCCTTGGAGTGATGTGTCAGTTTTTCCCAGAAATTCAATTTCATGTGATACAGCCCAAAATATGTATATATTATTTTCAAGTTCATGAGCAGCCTGGGCCATGGACTTCTAAATAGTAGCATCTGGACTGGAAACAAAGCGGTAAAAGCAAGCGACGACGTACAAAATGAGGCCGACGCTGTTTTAACAATTTTCGCTTTTTGCTGGCAAAGCAAAACATTGCGACCGAATTGTGTGTGCATTGCGAGCGATGGCAAACGCGTTACAAAAATGTGAACAAACACGTGTTTGCGACGCGTGCAGCAATTCTTTAGAAGATAGTCTTCGAGAAGGAATAAGCATTAGAACTGTTGGTTGTAGAAGTAGAAGTTAACTCTGAACTGTAGTGAGGTAGATGCATTGCTAGCAGTGTAGTTGTTAATGGTGTGGTAGACTAGTATTAGCAGTTAATAAAGTCAGTTAGTTATTGTTTATTGCTCAATGAAGTGATAAATTATGATCATTAAAACTAGCTAGTTGCAGAGCTGCCAGGTTATTAGTTTTTATCTATCCTGCTTAGTTGGGTAAATATACTAATATACCGATAGTTGTGTAGCTTTAGCAGGAAAGGTTTACCATCAGCTTACTGTTATACATGTAGGCCTTTACAGTTTTTTTAAATTAAACTGTTATTGTTGCAGCTATGCAATACATGATTATTAATTTTGTCCTATAGGCCTATGCATTTAAAATTCTAAAGCATTGATCTGAGAACTTTTAAAGGAACTACCCTTAATGCTTGGTGGTATTCCTTTTGATATTTGCAACATGGTGAATAAGTGTTGTGCGATAAACTGTAATAAGGTTATGAGTCCAAAGGACAAAATAAAGATCCAAATGTTACATTTCATTCTTTTCCTTTAAATGACTAAGAAAATCTACAAGCTTGGCTGAAACGCATTGCAAGAAAAGATTTCACACCTACAAAATACTCCAGACTATGCTCGCTTTACTTCAAAGATGAAGACTTTATTTTACACTCTACAGATCAACTAGCTCGACGCAAACGAACAGATTCATTGCTTGCCAAAAAACGACTTCGAAAAAATGCTGTTCCATCAATTTTCACAAATCTTCCCCATTACTGCTCCAATTGCTATGATGCACCCTCTCGCTCTGGATTATCTTTAAGTTCCTCTAGACTGGAAAGGGAAGCAGCAACATTAGATGCTCAGTGCGAATCTTTTTTGAATCAGGATAAAGTTACAAATTTTGAAGAATTAGTGACAAAACTATCGGATGAAGCACAAGCTAAAGGTTTCTTAATCCAGGAAACGAATGACTATTGCAACTTTATTTTATTGTCGCAGGAGCATCGTCTATCAATTCAGGGTACGATAGCTGTTAATCGAAGCCTTGAAGTAAAAATTTATTGTAAGCAGCAAACGGTACCCCCATCATCATATGATCACGTCATGACATCTGATAAAGTAACTGTGCTGTCAGAGATCACTAATTTGCTGGCTTTCACTAAAAACCTTGAGACAAGCAAAGGAACAATGGAAGAAACATTCAAGTTAAAATTTTTGCAGCTAGTTAATGAACAATTAAAGATTGCTGAAAATGACCAACAGCACCGTTGGTTAAAGTTTATTTTGGAACAAGTGAGCTTGCTTTTTCAAGGTAAGAGGCGAAGAAGATATTCAATTCAATTCAATTGCTGATGATGGCATACATCATACATGCAACAAGCCTTCGAGCATATGAAAGATTGATTGAAGAGCAAGTTTTAATACAGTAATCTCCCGTTTAAGTACGCAACGTGATCTGGAGATGGCTTTGCGTACTTATGCGGGAGGTGCGTACTTAACAGTTTTTGTCTCCTATTGCACATACGTGCGCACAAGACTTGAATGTTACGTCATTAAACGTCTTCTTTGTTCTCTCGATCATTGTTAGTCTTTTCAAACAATTTCAGTTTCATAATAACCTGTTTTCCAGGCTGTGATCTTTCTGTTTTGCTAGTAGCCTACTGCATACGATTACACTGCAGTACTGTACAACAAAGTACTATACGGCTAAAAACCACATTAGAGTGCTTTTAACAAAAACTGAGGCGGGTGACATTGCAAGTCAAGCAAAAGAGAATGGAAAACATGCACCTGCTAACTTTGCACGACATGATGAAGCAATGAATAAATAGGCTACTACTGTACTCATTATTTCGTCGCGGTGCAGTTTCTTACTGCATGTACGGTGTACGAACATTTTCGTTGGAAATAAAAAAACTTGAACCCAAGTTTTTTGAAGAATTTTTGCGTACTTATCTGGGATGCGTACTTAAATGGGTGCGTACTTAACCGGGAGGTTACTGTATTGCCATCAGTAAAGACATTAAAAAATATCACAATGAAGCTTGACCGAACAACAGGACTGGACGATTCTGGATATTTGAAGATGCGATATAATTAAATGCTTTTGATTCAAACGTTTTACTGATGATCGATGAAATTTACTTATCAAAGCGACTGGAAGCCACCAGAGGTGAAATTTTTGGATTGACAGAAGATGGTGAAGTAGCCTCTACAGCCTTGTGTTTCATGATTAAGTCACTAAGCAGTGATTATCGAGATATGGTCGGAGTTTATCCTGTAAAACACCTCAAAGCAGATATACAGAAAAAATGTTTCGATAAAATTATGCTTCTGCTTCACCATACTGGTTTTAATGTTGTTGCGGTCTCAGTTGACAATGAGGCTGTTAACAGGAAGTTTTATAAAGAGCTGCTGTGTAGTAGTAAATTGAAAGAGTATGTGGACAATGCTTACACTGGTGAAAAGATTTTTTTGCTTTTCGACCCCACTCATATCATAAAGAATGTTTATAATAACTTTCGGTCGAAAAAGCTCTTCCAATTGCCAAGCTTGAATCCACTTATACCTGATGCCATCACAGCTAGATTTTCAGATGTAGAGTCAGTGCACTCTAATCATTGCCACAAACCTTTGAAAATTGTGCACAAATTAACAGAAACTGTGCTGAGGCCCACCTCCTTCGAAAAAGTCAATGTAAAGTTTGCGATGGCTTTGTTGCATGAGTCTACAATCCATGCTTTAAAGGAGTATGGATTTCTCGAAACAGCTACTGTGTTAAAGTTGTTTGCCAAACTGTGGTCCGTGTTAAATGTTGCTACTCCAACCGTTGGCACGCACAAAAGAGACATTACAAGGGACCCAATTCGATCCACTGACGATTGGAAACTGCAGTTCCTATTGAAATTGGAAAATTATGCCAGCTTTTGGAAAAACTCGGAGGTAAGTTATTTGTTGTTTTTAAGTGTCGAATTACTCGTACATAATCATTGCATTGATCGCTTTCTCGTGATAGGAGGATAAATATGCAGCTATATACAAAAATACGAATACATATATATACCGTTATTATAGTAAATCTTCTCCATTACTATTACAAGACAATTACAATTTGCTAAGCTCATGGTGGCTCAGTCTGACTGAAGACACGCAAAACGAGTATATCTATGCATACATAAAAGACTCACCTATAATCGTTCGTAATAAGATCAAGCTCGAACGAAGAAGTACCCTGACTTTTACTTGATTCTAATTTGAGTAGATAACACTTATTGCATAGTAGTGCCCGCAAATTCAGTGCAATCCCACTTCATGCGTAATGTCAGAAAAACATATCTCATTTAAAAATATCCTTTTAACATATACTACCGTATTTATTAGCTTCCAGGCTTGACAAAAGAAAATTTTTTGGCTCTTTGCCAAACCTGCCGAGCCATCAATGAATTGTCCAAGTATCTGCTGAACCAGTGTCATTTCAACTACGTCTTGCTCGGGAAGATGCAATCCGATGCGATTGAGGGACGATTCGGACATTTCCGGCAACTCAGCGGTGCCAACTATTTTATATCGATACGGCAGCTATATGAAAGCGATAGAAAACTGCGTGCACTGTCCTAGATCAAATATTTAAAGGTATCGCTTAAAGACATTGACAATGCCGCTAAAGCCTGTATTACTGATGCAACGGCCGCAAACGTCATTGCACAAGCGGATTCAATTGCAGCTGAACTGCATTTAAACGTTTCACCTGACGCCAACGATGCTTCGGTGATATTCTATGTGTTGGGCTACTGCTGTCGTTCTCTCGTTAAAGGGAACAAGTGTAAATTCTGCAAGGAGACAACGGTTGCTGCTGTTGATGATCCAGATGACAAAATTGATTCTGTTGTCCCGACAAGCGCTATTGAGTTTTTCGACGATATTAATCGAGGTGGGCTTTGGAAGCCAAACTTGGAGACTTTTCAAATTGGAGTGCTCTGCTGGCGCATATTCGCAGAACTTTCACAACATGAGCTAAAAAATAGTTTTTAACTGGTTCGAACCAACGGAACGTTTTCAGCGAAATCATTAATGTTGTATTTCATGAGAATTGTTCCGATTATCCTTGCTCAATTGCAACTATGAGTTCAAACGGACATAACATCTCAGAAGGCATTTCCCGCCGTTTTTTTAATTGCATGGTGAAAAAGTTTATGCGCAACTTATGTGAGAAGGAAAGCTCGAATTCATCCAGAAAAATTCGGAAACTAAACGGTTCTTAATACGTTATCTCCTATAGGCCTAACACTATTTGTTAATCATTTTTTTGCAAGTTTGTGTTACCGGTATCTCTTAAGTTTTGTTTGTTTTTGTCTGTAAGCTTTTGATTTTACTTGTGCATGTATGTTTGTATTGTATGGCTAACGTATTGCAGAATAAATCAATCGAAACGGAGCACGATATTTCATCACTTAAGAAGGACAAAAACTGAACAGGAAATCCGAACCACAATTAGGCGTCATCAAAGTAGCCAGTTGCGCGCGGAACAGAAAATGACTTGGTTGAGATTCGAACTCTTGTTTATCTACCTTCTGTGTGATTTATGCAAAGCACAAGATTCAAATAAAATGCAAAATTTCAAGAACTTTTCAACATACACAACCCTAATAAGCTATCACAGCATCATAGGAATATCTTAGTTGTGAATGCGACTTATGCATGCCCCACCTTATTTTCTTTACCTAACCCGTATTAACCAAAAAAAGGCAGAATCACTCTTCCCCAGGCGAGGATGTAAGAAACCCAAACATTTGATGCATAAACTTACTCAGCACAACCAGTGTAAAATACCAGCAAACACCAACACAAAATAATGCACAACAAAGCGCAATGTTTCGACCTTATGGGTCTCATCAGGTGCATGACAACCAAAACAAATCACATCAAAACCTTTTGGTTAATACGGGTTAGGTAAAGAAAATAAGGTGGTGTTTACATGTCGGCCTCATGGTGATCGCCGCTCGTTTCTGTTTCCAGTCCAGGTGCTATTATTTAGAAGTCCATGCCTGGGCGCTGAGTTTAGCTGATATGTCACTGTGTGTTTCTTGCTGTGATACGAGTTGGAATTTCTCAGTAGCGTGTATGTAGTATGAGGCCAGAAAGTGATTCGTGTAAGCACCTTTATCTTTTCCACAAATATGTTGGAAGTTTGTCAAAAGAACTGTTACTAGTCGTTTGGCAATTTGCGACTGACCTTTGCCCACCTTATCCGGAACAGATAATAGATATGAAGGCAAACAATACCCTGAAGCTTTGATGAAAAATCAGTGGTCTGTGAAAGTCAAACGGTGTCGCTTAAATCGCTTTATGTCATAATACTACTAGAATTTAAAAGTTGGGAAGAACTTATTTTCTTTGTCCTCTTTCCAACACATTTTTCATGTCTTCTGATGACCAGAGCTGCTCCATGCCATGAGTATTATTTCCGTTAATTCTTTGAATGCTCAAACAACCATTTCGGAGTCTATGTTTTTTGTCACCCTTATAACATTTCATTCAACGTTTGTTACCATTGTTGGCCAATATACTGCTCCCTGAAAAAAGTTCATCTGCTTCAACTTTATAAATTAGGATTTAAAGCAAAAAAGTTGGGGGACATGTTTTCTTTGTCCCCCTTCAACACATTTTTCATTTTGTTCAGCTTTTATTGGCTAGTGCTGCTTCGTGAAAAAAAGTTAATTTGCTTTCAACTTATCGAATTAGAACTTTGAGAAAAAAAAATAAGGAGGACATGCTTTCTTTATCCCCCTCTCAACATGTTTTTTATTTATAAATATTTTATTCAACTTTTATCGTCTGAATGCTACTTCTTGAAAAAGGGTTTATTTACTTGAACTTTTATAATTAGAACTTTGTTTCAAGAAAAAATTGGGCTAACATGTTTCCTTTGTCTCCCCCTTCAACACATTTTTCATTATATTCAACGTTTATCGGCCAGTGCTGTTCCCCGCAAAAAGTTTATTAGCTTTAGCTCTTGGAAATAAAAGTTTGCTTAACAAAAATTTCGGGGGGGACATGTCCCCCCCCCCTTCTGCCTACGCCCTTTGGTAGAGAGATGCTTCTTATAAACCATAGAACACCAAGAGCAAGTAACACCACCGGATTTAACATATTACTTTACTTAAAACTGAACCGTTTTCGGCAATACATTACCGCACGTCCCCCACAAGATCTACAAATGCATATATCGCCAAGAACGTTTGAGTTTTAAGCAATATGTTAAACCCAGTGGTGTTACTTGCACTAGGTGCATTTTGGTTTATATTTTCTGTATTTCCTTGAAGTAGAGTATTATTTTATATGTCAGATTAATCATAATGTTGAGGCAGATATTTTTTGAATTTGGCTTAAAATAAATTTGAGGAAGATACTGAAATGTGTGCAAGAATGGCATTCCATATTTTTACTCCTTGATCATTTATCCATCTTTGAAGCCGATTCGTTGCGTGAGGTGAAATGTACAAAACTTTCGCTTCTTCGAGAAACTTGATTAGCAAAGCAATCGGACAATCTCGCTGGCAGTTTATCACAGGATTGAGCTTGAGCTACGCTACTAGTGTCAAATCTATAGATAGAGTTCAGGCAGTTAAGGGATCTTATGTTCGGAATGGAAGGGAGAGGGGATGTCGTTTTCACGACCTTCATCGATCAGTTTCATCCCCTAGTTTTCGAGTGAAATTAGTTTATTTAGGAAAGACACAAAGGTAGAACAGAGTGGCTTATTTACCTTGATGTTTTTAAAAATTTTTGTCTGTTTGAAAAGTTGTTCCAGTGTGGTTACTGACAACTGCAATCCAGAAATTTTTGTCGAGTTTCGATCTTTGACCCTGGTTCACCGGGGTAGAAATTCCGAAATTTTTAAAACAAATTAAATAATAGGCTGGATAATTCACGAGAATTTTTTTTAACACCTCATGCAAGATTTTGTTTCATAGGTTGTGTGTTTTGCTTACTGATATTTAGAAATCAAAGTTCTTGTGTAACTACGATGTTTCACCATGATTCAAACCAGATGAAAGTTGCATTTTCTCTCAAAATGAATAAAATTTGTCATGACCCATCAGTGTCGCGTCAAACGATATTCTGCATCTGTGTGGCAACTGTGGCATGTTCAGAAAATCATATTTTCTAGGGTTTAATATTAAGTTTATCATTAATTTACCCACGCGCAAAAAGCACAGGAGATAGCAGTGAAAGACCACAAGGTCACCTAAGTCTACTGCTCTCAATCGCAGCACTTAAAACATCAATTTAGCAAAAACACAAAAGAAAAACAGAGTGAAGAGACATCAAACAACACGAAGGGACATCTGATAGACGGCGTAGCTTAAAGGTTTAAGTTACGTACACTTTATGGAAACTGCACGCTAAAACAAACACTGAAAAATTCAATACTAGACCAACTTTGAGCTAATAACAAACACTGAAAAATTCAAGCTAATAACAAGCACTGAAAAATTCAAGACTATACCAACTTTTTTATGCTCAAAACTAAAGCAAAGCAAGTTAAAAAAAAGAAAAAAGGTCAGCAGGTCAAATGGCTTTGGTTATAATGTAACAAGCAAAAAAAAAACAGAAAAATTGCCACAGCTTCATAAACATTATCATATTTTGTTAAAATGGTGGATTTATACTACTTTTTAAACCCATAAAAAGTGCAGCGTCTGAATTCAAGGGGAATCTTCTTCCATACTTTTAAACAAAAATGATGAAGTGCTTTTCTCCCCGACTCTGTTCTAGAATAAATTTTAGAGTATTCATTACGGATTTTTTGCCTAGTGTTGTATTTGTGTACTTTTTCTAATTTGAGAAAATAATTATCAAAAGAAATTGGCAGCATTTTGTTGTTGTAGGTCTATTTGAACATAAATTTAGCTTTTTCTATTTTTATCATATCCTCTAGTTTTAACACTCGACACTTGAGAAGTATAAATAATTTGTTGGGGAATGCAAAGGGCGGAAGAGACAAGCTCTGAGTATTTTGTTTTGAAGAGTTGGAAGTTTGTCAAGGTGACTTTTGGCGGCCCTACCCCAATTAAGTAACGAATACTGTATATGCACATGAAACATGGCTTAATAAACTAATCTGAGAGTAGAAAGTGGAACGAAATGTCTTAGTTTAAAAATTATGCCACTTACTTTTGAAAGTTTAAAGCATAAATTGTTTATGTCAGTTTTCCAAGATAATTTATTGTTCAAATGAATACCAAGATACTTTACGTTGGCAGTTATACTAATTAAGTTTTGGTTTATGCAAATCTTGAAATTGGAAGTACCAATTAGTTTGTTGGTTATAAACATAAAGCAACTCTTTTTGTAGTTAATAGTTAATTTATTAATGTTAATGCAGTGGGTAATTTTGCGAATTTCTTCTGTGATTTGTGATTGAAGAGACTTAATGTTGTGATGCGAGAGATGTAGATTTGTATCGTCTGTAAAAGCGTAGTATTAAATTTAGAAACATTAGGTAGATCGTTGACGAATAACAAAAAAAAAAAAAAAACAAAGGCCCCAAGACTGATCCTTGAGGGACTCCATAGTTTACATTATAAGATTTAGATATTTTTTCCTTTATTTTCGCGCAAATCTTTCGCTCATTGAGATAAGATTGTAATAACTTCAAAACAGGTCCTCGAAACCCATAATGGTATAACTAGCTGATGATAGACTGAATCAAACGCTTTTTTTAAGTCGAGAAAAGAGAAAAAGTTATTTTATTTTCATCTGAATTATTCAGAAGTTGATCATAAAAAGAAGTAATCGCAAGATCAGTGGAGCTATTAGTTTTGAATCCGAATTGAGACGTAGTGATGATTCCATTTTTGTTTAAAAATTTGATCATTTTACTTTCTAGAATTTTTTCAAATATTTTTGCAAAAACTGGAAGAAGAGAAATTGATTTTGTTCATCGAGCGACTTGGGTGTGGAAACTTTGGGTATGGGGATTACGCAAGCAATTTTTAAGACATCAGAAAAAGTTCTTGTTGCACGCATTTGTTAAATAGCTTTGTCAAAACAGGAAATAAAACACATTTTAATAATTTTACAAATTTGGGAGGAATTTCATGTATACCTTCAGATGATGCAATTTTTATTTTGTCGATGCTAGAATTAACATCTTCTTCATTGATTTCTTGACGAACAAAAGAATCTTTACTGCTTTGACTAAATACTTTGAAATAATTGCTGCTTTTTGGAACGTCACATGCCATGTTAGTACCAATGTTGGCAAAATACTCACAGTTTGTCGAGAAAAGTTGGGGAATCAGTTTTAATCATTTGGTTTTCAACAAGTAGAGACAAAGGCAAGTTAGGGTGTTGCTTTCAGCCTCTTTCATTTTACTAATAGTTAATAAAATCTCCAAAAAGTACTTTTGGAGCTTGCAAAAACAAGTTTACTGCACCCAAAATGCTGTTTTAAGGCCCTAAAAAATAACCAAATCGATTTGAAAATAAGCCACGTGTGTGGAAATCAGCTCAATATCAATCATCTGTTTTCCTTCATCATTAAAATAACTTTGATAAAAAGCTTTATAAACAAAACAGTTTAAAGATTTTGCGTTTTGCTGACAGTAAGTCCTAGCTAGGCAAGCTCAAGTCGTTGGCAGGTAATTTAAGTAAGAAAGGGGGGTTGAACTTCAAGGAGTTGGCTGGGCAAGTCTGCAGCTCGAGAGACTAATTAACCTAGCCAACTTAGGTAGCCACTAGTCTACATACAGACACTGCATAGATAAGATAGACTTAACTTGCACGCACCTTGTAACTAAAAATGAGTTCTGCACTCAATGATGTGCAAGCCAATTCTACACAGCACACTAAGTTTAAACTCTACCAGCTGCAACTTTGAAATGACATAAGGGGGTTTGTGCTTAGATATTTGATCTAAGTATGTAAACGTGGTTTGACCGCTACGCCAAACAGAGAGCTCATTGGTACACGCAAGAGCATAAACAAATCCGATAATTCACTCGAAAATAGTCTTGATCGAAAACGCAGCACAGCTACTAAACAAACAAAAATGCTTTTGGACACCCTTGATAAATGGAACATTGAAAAATACCTCATTGGTTTAGTGTTTGATACAACTTCTCTTAATTCGGGAATTCGTAGTGGTGTGGTTGCATCCTTGGAAAAAGCATTTGGAAAAAAACTTTTGCTATCGGCCTGTCGACATCACGTGATGGAATTGTTGTGTGGAGCAGTTGCTTCTATGAATTATAGTGCTGCTGCTTCTATGATTTATAGTGCTGACGCTTCTATGATTTAATTCTATGAAGATTTGAGCTTGCATAAAACTACAGTAGCAAATGCCAAAAACCGAAGAAGAGACTCCGGATGCTCAGCAAAGCCGTTGTTAACAACCTTGAAAATCACTTCTGGTATGTGACAGAGCAATTGGTGGTTCTTTCTCTTTTTAGCAGAGAAAATGTTCTGGAAAACTAAAGTATGGCCAAATGCATGAGAAAATATCAAAGTGATGCTTCTTTTGACCACTTAGTGCAGCAGATGCCGGCAATAACTGCTTTTACCCAGCTAAAAGATTTATTTGGGCCTGTTTCGTGGGTGCTTTTCAAGCGTATCAATGAAAACCCAGTATTTTTGTCTAAACTCACTTCCCTCTGGGAAAAGGACGAAAGCTGCATCATAATTAAATCTCGGCTTCTTCATCTGAAAGTTGTAAACGATTCCTCATAAAGAGCTCTTGGCCTTGTCATAGAGTACCACGAATCTACGATTACCAAATCACTTTGAAAAAAGCTGTTTTCGCGTTAGGCTTCAAGAAACCCTCTGTCATAACTCTTTGAGAGCTTTGAGAAAAGCTGTTTGTCCCAGTAACTCTTTTTGAGTAGCTTTGAAGAAAGCTGTTGCCCCAGAAGCTTTTCGTGACGCACTCTTCAGTGGGTAATCGCGTCAAAGTGGAAACGAGAAAACAAGATCTGGCGATTGATAAATATCAGTTTCGGACGGCAGCGAAGCGGTAGTTACATCAACGAATCCAATCGAGCGCGGGAAAGTCACGCACAGTTCTGATTGGACAAGTCGTGCGAACCTAAATTCTACTTGAACAGTTTAAGAGTATAGACAAACTCTTTCTGTTTGCATAGATTAGGTCGCCGTACTTTAATGTAGCTTGCTTCGAGCAGACTAAGGTGAAAAGGGCTGCGCGCAGTGTCCAGAATAGAGAATTGATCATCGTTGTAATTGGCAGCACATTGGTCGTTTTCAAATAAGATTAGTTAGTTAGTTGCATATTTATCCTCCTATCACGAGAAAGCAATCAATGCGCTATACGAGCTCGCTTAGAAGTTGCCAGCCATCTGTCTACCACACCAAGATGGGGAAATCCCGCTAAGTGCCTTTCCCAACGGCACAACAAGTAAACTTGCCGGCTTGTTCTCCACACTATTCCTTTAATGCTGAGCGTCAAGCAGGGAAGCTGTGAATAACAATTTTAAAGTCATTGGTTTGACCCGACTCGGAATCAAACCCGAGTCTACAGCTCAAGAGACAGACGCTCTATACCACTCGACCATCTGGCCATAGATTCTTAGAAAACGATCAATGTGCTGCCAATCTAATAAATTTTTTTTCATGATTTTGAAATAGCCTAAGGAAGAACCCCAAGCCGGCAATCCATAACGCAGCTGCGTGTGGATGAGAGAGTAATACATTTTTTACGATAATGCTTTAAGGGACATGTACTGTAATTTCGTAGCTTAGAAATGATAGTTGATGCATGAGATTTCGAAAGATTTGCTGTGTCAATAACGGAGTTGAATATCGTAGATGGCTAAACAGGTACCGTCAAGCCTTGGTAAAAGCCTTGGCGTCCAACTACCAGATGACGGAAATTCACTAATTTGCCATAAGAATAGTGATAGTCTAATATTTAACCTTGGGGGGACTCCTAAATTGGGTCATTCCTCATTTAATTTGGTGAATTTGGCAATTTGTCCACCCATGTCCTAGTTTTGGTCTCAAATTTTCCACGTAGGTGGAGATTTCTGAAACATTTTGTTTAAAAAAATTTGAGCAGTCTAGGTCAAGTAGTTTTCGAGATATTTCAGTTTGAAGTTTGACCACTCGGTGGCGTTTTTTGGTCACGCGTGAGTGATTTTTCAAGTATAATGGCTTTCTCTTGAGCTACAAAGATTATTCAAATATGTATTCTAACATTGTTTAGGGTGCTGAGTTCAAAAATCACACTTAAAATGCAATGTTTCCGTTACTTTAGACGATAAACCAAGAAATCCTACTCCAACTTTTGGTCGCAATTACTCAGCGCTCCGAAGCCGAAAAAACTTCTAATTAGTTGCAAAGTGATCTATCCACTTTCAACTCCAAGTTCAATCCAGAAAGGTTCTTGGTTGTTTAAGGGCAATAGAAAAAAATTAGCTGTTTCATGCATGATGCACATCTACTCGCAACTCTCAAAATGCAAAATTTATCAAATATGTCAATATAACGGTATGTCAATACTACTATAACAACCACGGCTGGTTTTAGATATAACTAGGAATGTCAAGCTCATCCAGGACATTGAGCATTAGGAAGAAATTGGGACTCCATTAAATTAAATCACCCCGGTCAACTTGATAGTGTTACGTTATAGGGGTTGGGTTAGGATTCAGCTCGGGTTTCAGGTTACGGCTAAGGTAAAGGTTCGAATGATGTGGTGCTAGGGGTAAGAAATCAAGTTATATATATTAACCCCATGACAAAGTATGACATAATGGTGTCAAGCTAAGATGACCACAGCTTATTTCAAAAGAGCATCAAAAAATTTGCATGTGTGGTGCACATCTACTTGCGAGGTTGAAATACATGATTTACCAAACGTCAATTCAGCTTGCAAACCTCAAGACAATGGTGCAGTGTTCATAATCAAAGACTGCAAAAAATTCTACAGACACTTTTAGTAGCAGTATGAGATAAATACACTAATACTCAAGAAAATTTGACTAACACACAGATCTTAAATTATGTACAAAACCAGTGTATATAAGATTCTTGCTCCAGAAGGTCAGCTAAATCGTTACAGTGTTGCAAGGCATTGCTACGTGCTGCTGTCGTTATTGTGTATTCCGTACTCCCATTTTTTATCACAACAAACAACAACTTAATTCCGTTCAATTGTTCTTAATGAAATAGAAAAATAATATGAATCAATTTAGAGACAAACAACAAAATAAGGTGTTCTCAACTTTTTAATTGCGGGAAATTACAACGCAAGAAATCTCATTTCATATTATCATAATGCAGTTGGTAAAAATATGAGTGGCTTAAAATTGACTATTATATCTCACACATAATAAAAATCCAATTTCTTGACATAGTAAAATAACAATTTTGTCTCATATACAGCAATTCTAAACTCGGTTTTAAATATTTTGACCATTCGAAAAACAGACCCTGGTTGCATGTATTGTTGGAAAACACGATATTTTTGGAAAATACAGAATTTTTGAAAGAGAAAGGTATGTGTTCCGACCTGGATGAAACTATAGGGTGCCAGCACAAGCAGGGCTTAAAAATACAATGGTTTAGTTTGCCTTGCGGCAGTTTGAAAGTTGAGTATATGACATGTTAAACACGACACAGCCTATTTAAACTCCATAAAATGCACTGTTATTTGCTATTTATATAATTGGAAAGTTATCGAATAACAAAGCATAATAAATGTGTTACAATCAGTCCAACATAATTAACTTTTGCTACAGTAATTAATACGTGAATAAGCACAATAAAAAATGAACTTGTGAAACATGATAAAACAAACTTGAATTGCATTTTAAAGCTTGGTACAATGAGCTTTACATTTAACTTGTATCTTCTTAGAGAAGAAGATGTGAGTTTGCAGTTTCGACCACTTCTTCCACTTTGTTGTGGAGCATCAGTTTTGCACAGAATGTTTGGAAGAAGAATGTTGCAAAAGTCATCATGAATTGGCTAATAGACTGAAGATGTTGAGCTGCAGGGATGCATGTGAAATAATCCAGTACTGCTGCACAGGCTTATGAAATAATCAAGTACTACAGTAAAACTGAGTAGTTAGTTCTTATCCTATCATCTGATTCTGCCGTTTGATGGAAATTCACGATGTGAGCAATTCATAGTTTTGAAAAAATCAACATTCTGTTTTCCATTGTTACGTGAAAATTACACAGTAATTGTAATTATTATACATTATTTGGTAATGCAATCTTGCATAAACGAAGTAAGCCCTGTCCAAACAAAATGGTAGATAAACGTGACTTGCCTTGTTGTATCTAAAACCAGCCATGGATGTTATAGCAGTATTGACATACCGTTATATTGACATATTTGATAAATTTTGCATTTTGAGAGTTGCGAGTAGATGTGCATCATGCATGAAACAGCTAATTTTTTTCTATTGCCCTTAAACAACCAAGAACCTTTCTGGATTGAACTTGGAGTTGAAAGTGGATAGATCACTTTGCAACTAATTAGAAGTTTTTTCGGCTTCGGAGCGCTGAGTAATTGCGACCAAAAGTTGGAGTAGGATTTCTTGGTTTATCGTCTAAAGTAACGGAAACATTGCATTTTAAGTGTGATTTTTGAACTCAGCACCCTAAACAATGTTAGAATACATATTTGAATAATCTTTGTAGCTCAAGAGAAAGCCATTATACTTGAAAAATCACTCACGCGTGACCAAAAAACGCCACCGAGTGGTCAAACTTCAAACTGAAATATCTCGAAAACTACTTGACCTAGACTGCTCAAATTTTTTTAAACAAAATGTTTCAGAAATCTCCACCTACATGGAAAATTTGAGACCAAAACTAGGACATGGGTGGACAAATTGCCAAATTAAATGTAGAATGACCCAATTGTTCGTTAATAGAAGAGAGGATTTTCCATTTATGGACAGGCATTTTTTCAGAAACGCTATAATTAAGTCATTTTCTTAGCCCGAATATATTGCAGCTTTCATGGTGTGCATCAGGGCCGAGTTTACCAGCTGGGTAGGCAAGCTGAAGGCTAGGGCATAGGAGAAATAAGGGGCCTCATCATGAGAATAACAAAGACCTATTTGGAAATCGACCATCAAGACATTTATATGCGTAGAGATGAGTCTGTTCATTGATCACTGAGGCCTTATTGATCAAATAGCCTAAGACGAAGGCCTCTCATTGTCTAAATCCGACCCTAGAGCGCACTCTCTGTTCTGTGTATCAGGACGTATAACATTGACTGATCACATCGGTAATTAAGTTTTATGTGACATACAAGTCAAATATAAGCATTACTGTGGCGCAGCCGGGGGTAAAGGAACACATGGGAACTACCTACCCCTTTTCTAAAAAGTTCTAACAATCTGAAAAGTGTCGTGAAACATTACGATAAATACCGCAATCTCCCACATACGCCTACAGTAATTCGGCCGGGCTAAATTTTCTGCTGGCTATGCTGTTGATACATTACCCTATTTCAATTTCGAACAAGCGTTTTACTGGGCTAGAAAATGCTAAATCGCATAGTAAGTGTTGAAAAATTTTATGATCCCTTTGAATACCAATAATTGTGACTTCAACACAAATAAAGTAAAAATGATCGTGTAGCAATCATAATTGCTGAAGGTGTAAAAAATTAAACTGAAATGGATTGAAAAGTTTTAAAAGGCATTAAAGTCACAAATACATTGTAAAATTCTGCCGAGGATCCTGACTTCTCATGCACCAGGGATGTCCAACCTTTCTCTCGAACTAAAATATTGACATTGCATTGCTACCTTTAATAAGCATTGCAGACTAAAATATTGACAGGGCCGCAAAGCCACAAAAAAACGTCATCTCCCTTCTGAAATTTTTAGTGAAGACCCCAAAAAAAGGTTTTCACCAACTCCGATGGCCACTTTTCACTGAAATTTTCAGTGAAGACCAAAAAAAGTCTTCAGCGACTCAGACGGCCAGTTTTCACAAACGTCCAGCTCCAAAGACATTTTTTGTTGAGCCGATAGTGGGCCGCATCCACGCATTAAGTCAGGAGTGGGCCGTTATCCACACATGCTGACTCAGGAGTGGGCCACAGTTTCGATAACCCGTCCTTCACAAATCATGGCTCCCACAGTGGCAACGTAAAATCTCAAATTTACCATTTTATCTTAACTGGAAAATACATTTATAAAATTGGTGTAGTAAAAACAGTGTTTATAACCCACAGTGAAAGTTTATAATTCTCGCTGACCGATTCTACAAACTTAGCAATGTACTACGTCGCTGCTTTGTTTTACCCCAATTCTACTTTCTTACATTTTTTCTGTCTATGTTGCTGCCTCATATTAACAAGTGAAAGAGGGCGATTTTTACATCCACCATGACGCCATTTCACGTAGATGGAAATAAATCAGCTTGTTATTATCCAGGGGTTAGGGTACAACCTTTTTTATAATAATGCGAATAAGGTCTATACAGTGAAAGGTGAAATGTAATGAATTGTGAGAATAAGGTCTGTACAGTAAATTGTGAAGTGTAGGCCTAAAGGCAGTAAAAAGTAGGCCTAAACTGTGAATTGTGAAATGGGAAGCGCTTTGCAGCTGCATGCCCTGAGCCTGCACTTAAACTACTTGAACTTGGATTTTTAGCCTATAGCAGTGTAGTGATATCGATGTGACTTTACAAGTACTCTTTATTTGCCCAATCGCAAATGCCTTACGTAGTTGCAACACCTTGCCTAATTGCAATGCCTAATTATTCACCGCGTAATTATTCAATACCGATATACCGCTCACGACTACTGCATTTGACTTTGGAACTTAGTCATCACATGATTTGCTCGCTTTATAATGATGATAACTCCATTAAAATTCAACAGTAATTGAGGGAGACTGCGAAGTGAGCTTGCGCTCTTCGAGTCAGCAGGCACACGTTAAATATGTCAAACGCGATCGGCTCCCTCCGCGAATCGAACCCGTCAAGTAGGATCTGTCACCTGCGCGCGGGACCGCTAGGCCATGTTGCTGACAAGTACTTATTCTTCACATTAGATATTCGCGTTATGCAATACCGCTGCTTTGATGATATCTCTTTTACCGCTCTTGCATACCGAACAGGAAATAAGCTAATATATATGTACGGATCTTTGTTAACTTGATTATAGATATTATCTTTATGTACTCCGCATGTTGGTAACGATGTATGCTGTATAGTAATAAAACCGATAAAACCAATATATCTGTTTGGAGTCAGATCGTGTGCTACTCAGAGTTCTACAAAAGCAAGAGCAGAAAGTCGACAGTGCTGGCTTTTTCAGTACCGGTATTTCAATTAGTGAACAAGAGCAATAATAATCTGTATCAGCAACCTAGCCTACTGCTGGTAATGCTGATCCCCTAATCTCAATCTTCATAAAATAGCCTTATGGCTAAAAAAGCTACTTATTCTTCATCTGATTAGCTACACTTTATACAAATTAATCGCGAATCAACTGCTTGCATTTCTCCTCTCTCTAGACATACATGGGATATATTACGAAAACTGGGAATATAACAAATGGGAGTACTTGCAAATCTTGCACACCAGTACTACATTTTTGATGATTACTGGACTTGTAGTGTCTTAGTTAAAATTTACAAAAATATTTTGGGGGTTTAATCCCCTCATGTCTCCCCATAAAAACGGCCTTAATTAGCCATATGGCAGATGGACCAAACGCCACAGCACCCTGCGCCTGGAGCGCTGATCTTAATGATTTATTAAGAAACGCTTACCGCAGCAATGACCTTATAAGAATATTTTGAGGGGTTTGAACCCCCTCATCCCCCCCTAAATATGGCCTTGGACGTGAGATACAAATTTTTTTCTATAATTAAAAGGATCTCAGCGTTGCAGTGTTTTGATTATAAAACATCTGCATCACTTTGAGTTAAAACTTGCAAGCAAATAACTTCTGCAAATATGAATATTTCAGTGTATTTCAGCGGCCGTTAGCTCAGTTGCTAAGCGCACGCTATCGGTGCGGGAGGTCTGGAGTTTGATTCCCGGGCCGGTCAAATCTACAGTGTCGCCAACGACTTGCCACCGTTGCGACGTTTCTTCGGAGCTGCGTTGCCTAGGCGCTAAGCCGCGGAGATGGGCCCCGCCACTCGCTACACGCTTCGGCGTAATACGGCGAGTATAACGAAGATTTGATTTTGATTTTAAAAAAAATTAAGAATGAAAAAAAATCTTGATCCAAGTTTTTTAACTTTAAATGATGGTGCTCATTATGCTGATAAAAATGAACCTAAACAACCACAAGTTTGCATAAAAACTGCATTTACAGCTAATTTAAGTTTTTACATTTTCGTCCAAAAACATCAAAATTTTAGGTGACTTGGGAAACCCCTAATTATCAATATTTTTTAAAAATATTTTACGCATGGTGTTTCTATAGTGAATGGAATGTTTTGGAAGGATAGCCCTTGAAAATTTCAAAACTTGATTTTTTTGAGGCACTCTAATACGCATATCAACTTAATGTTTAAAAATTAAAAACTACCAATGAGTTTTGAAAGTGCGATTGGATACAGCGTCTGTCTCTGGAGCATTAAACCCGCGAGGATTAATCATGACTTTCACGACCAGTGTAAGAAAAGCAAGATGATCATCAACTACCGATAACTTTGGTGTAAAAAAGCCGCTACGTAAAGTCAACCAAGACAGTACTCAAGATCAACATCATGTCCAGACCTTGCATAAAGGAAAATTCTTTTAAGTTATTCGCATGGCGCGGTCACCAGGCCTCCAAGTAATATGGCAGGCTTGTAGACTGCAGTGACTTTGTCGCGAACTGACAACTGAGGAAAGCTGAGATCTCATCTTAAATCTTCTTTGCAACTGCTATTGAGTCTCATCTTAAATGATAGGCACAAGTTCCGATTATTGAATTTTTTTTGCAACTGCATTAAGCATAAGATTTGTAAAGCTTTCATCAAATCATTTTAAGCTGATAGAAGTTTTTGTGAATGTTGTAGCTGGTTGAAGATAAGCATTTAAAAATCCATAAAATGCTCAAGAATTTCGTGGATAGAACCAGCTCTCATAAATAGCCGAATTTTCAGTAATAGGAAAAAAACTTTAAGGCTCTAAGCAGGGGGCCAAAAAATCAGCAGGTAAAATTCAACAACCTCGCCCAACCAACTAGGTCTAACCACAGGTCCCACATGCCAGTCCTCTAATTTGCAGCTGCAGACGCGTTTCGACCTTTTTATGTCTCATCAGTGCAGCATAGCAACCTTCCCTCCCCACCTAACACCTGAACCGAACTCACTACACTTCATCTGAGTTTGCAAACTCTGTCTTTGTACTAAACTTACTCTCCAGCAAAACGAGAGTAAAATGGCAAAATTCAAAAAATAACGGACAGGTAGGGATTATGATGTAACGAACAAAGAATCTCTCCAAAACAATATTCATCAGACGAGAATTACAGGCTACATCTAGACATTACTTCCTGGTGAGTTTGAAAGAAACTGAAATGCTGAGAAAATACCAAAACTCCATAACCATTTCTTCTATCAGGATCCAGCAAAAGGATACAATCTACGGAATAAGCAAAATGAAAATCCAAAGAAAATAATTCCGAAGAAACTGAAAGTCGGAGAAAAATTAGAATTATGGTAGATCCCGTCCGGAATTCCTCTTAACAAAAACAGGTACCATCAGAGGGATACAATCCTTTGAAAAATTAATCAATAATCCATAAAATGCTCAAGAATTTCGTGGATAGAACCAGCTCTCATAAATAGCCGAATTTTCAGTAATAGGAAAAACCCTAAGACTCCAAGCAGGGGGCCAAAAAATCAGCAGGTAAAATTCAACAACCTCGCCCAACCAACTAGGTCTAATCACAGGCCCCACATGCCAGTCCACTAATTTGCAGTTGCAGACGCGTTGTTTTGGCTTTATATGCTTACTATACTATGCTTTATATGGCTTTATATGCGCGTTATATGGCTTTCCTCTTTTGTTGAAAGGAATTCCTTACGGAATCTACCATAATTCTAATTTTTCTCCGATTTTCAGTTTCTTCGGAGTTATTTTCTTTGGAAGCATTTAAAACTGTATCATATTTTTTTGTGCATTCAAGAAGCTCAATATAATTATAATTCGACTGAAGGATGATGGTGATTTATCATGTCCTCTAAAAGGCAACTCTTGTCCTGCTTAAGAAACAAGTTGCATTGATTAAAATTGTAGAAACTTCTTTATTTGCTATTACATTCTCATAGCAACTAGAAATCTTTCTCATCTTTGTCTACATGGAGCTGTACTGATTATCTCAGAACATTTCCAAAATATACAATGCATGAAATTTCAACGTTAAGTCAAAATTGGTCAAAATTTCAACATTAGGTCAAAATGTCAAAATTCTTCACAAAGCGAAAGAAAATAGAAGTTAAGAAACAACTCGTCTCGTCTTAAGACGTCTTGTTACTCTTCCGTCCACACATGAACTGCAATTGTGTCCACACTCGCAAGTACATCTCGATACCTCTCGCCTTTTTTGCATGTGTGAAGGCAATTTTGATTGCGAGGTATTGATCTGCAGCGATCCGAGGTAATCACAGGCGATCCTTGTCAAAAACCAGGTTTACCGCGTCTAGTCTGGTATTACCGTATCAGATATTAAAACAATGCAATGCAAAGACTTCTTTCCGATCTACTAACAGGGCGGGAGTCAGGCACAATTATTAATCAATATCATAATCACAACAAAGGGATTGACCCAAATACCTGTTAAAAATCGCTGAGAGTTTTATTGACAATCCAAATTAAGAATCTTGCAACTGAAAGCACTATGTACCCAAGCGCTTAGATTCAGCTATATTATTATTTTCGCCTTACAGTATCATAATGTCCTATTGTTGCAAACTATTGCAGTTTCAATGTGGTTGCAAAGTTACGTCACAAAGGGCAGTATATACATTGGAATGAGTGTAATTGCTAGCAAGGATCGTATGCGAACGGAACAGGTTTGAGACGAGCCGAGTCGTTTCGGTTCCTCTATTTATGGAATAGTAGGTATAGAATGGAATAGTAGGTATAGTATGGAATAGTAGGTATAATATGGAATAGTACGTGTAGTATGGAATAGTAGGTATAATATGGAATAGTACGTGTAAAATAGAATAGTAGATCCTCTACTTAAGGAATAGTAGGTATGTAGTACCAATTAGATTTGGGGTTAGGATTAGGGTTAGAGCATACTAAACCTAATATTCCATACTATGCCTACCATTCCTACTATTTTATACTACTATTCCATAAATAGAGAACCTACTATTCCATACTATACCTACTATTACATAAATGAGGAACCCGAGTCGTTCCATGTGTGTTAACGAGCCTAATAGCCAGTTGGTTTGAATTAGCTTTTTAGTTTTATTTACAAAGTTTTCATTTTAAATTTATCCTCTTTTAAGCAGCCGTTTATTTTCGTGCTTGTCATTTTTCATTATGCCCAAAGAAGCTACCTCATGCAGGAGTAAAGCTACAGTTTATGAGCAAGAGTTTCCCTAAGAATTTTGCAAAAACCCAAATGGAGAACTGTTTTGTAAACTGTGTTGCACTACAGTAAACTGTGACAAGCGTTTTAGGGTGGACAGTCATCGATCGTCGAAGAAACATCAAAAACTGCTCCCTGCAACAATTTCTGGTACCAGTACATCAAGACAGTCTTTCATTGCAGTTCCAAAAAAAACCTTCAAAGGCAAGTAGGTTGAAGCTTTCCTATCAGCAGATATACCTTTCTACAAGTTACAAAACAAAAAGATCAAAAAAGTGTTCACTAACCTTGGGCAGCCAGTGCCATCTGAGTCCAACTGCCGTGCACATGTAAGCGAATTGGCTGAGGAAGGTATAAAAGTGCTCGAGGAGCGTTTTCGGGGCAAGAAGATATTTATCGCTGTTGACGAGAATGAAATTAACGGCAGCAAGTATTTCAACATATTAATCGGTGACATCTCTGTGCCAGAAAAAACGTACGTGTTAGACTGCAGCATTGCGGAGACAATGAGCCAACAGGTTGTGACGACACAGATCGATGATGCACTGAAGAAGCTGAATATCGAAAGAAACAACTTTGTTCCTCTGGTTTCTGACCGCTTGCACCAACACGCTCAAGACCCTCTTTCCACAACTTTTTCATATGACCTGCTTGGCTCACATGCTGCACAACTGTGCTGAAAAAGTGCGAGGTCACTTTGCAGAGGTTGACAATCTCATTGCAGCAGTGAAAGCAGCGACAGTGAAGAACAAACAAAGACGTCACAAGTTTAACGAGATAGACAGCCCACCGCAGCCAGTGCTCACTCGCTGGGGAACGTGGTTAAACGCTGTAGAGTACCATGCCAAGCATCTGGTAGAAGTTCGTGATATTGTCAACTCATTTGAAGGCAATGGTGTTTTAGTATTACGAACAAAAGCAGCTGTAAATGACTCGAAAGTTCGAGACTCTCTTGTCAAAATTCAACGTGACTACCAAGTTCTGCCTCAGTTGATAAAAAGAATGGAAAATTCCAAGTACACAAGTAAGGCAGCTTACGAAGATATTACCAAAATAAATTTGAAAGAAGACTGTGTAAAGATTGGCTCTTATATAAGAAAGCGGATGGAAAAAATCTCAGATATCAGCAATATTGTCAAACTACAAGAAGATGGAGCATCACCAGCAACATATGCCCAAATTCAAAATTGTCAGCCAACAAGTGCTTCAGTAGAAAGATCCTTCTCGACGCTTGGCAAGCTTTTGAAAAAAGATAAGACCATTTCTACCAAAAAATGTTGAAAAGTATCAGTCATTGTACTACAACAAACTTTAAATCGTGCTGAAACATCAATCATGCTAACTTCGCAATAAAAACGGTGTTATTTTACTTAATGTCAAAATTTGTCAAAAAAATTTATTTAAAGTCAAAATTTACTATTTTAAAGTCAAAATTTTTGTTTTTTTTTGGTTAAAAAAAATTGCCCTACTAGTCAAACTTAAGAGCAAGAAAATTTGTGTGTGACTGATTAGCAAGATTTTTCATAGCAAGCTTTGGCTTTCCTCTTTTGACAATTTTCCATTTTCATCACATGAACAATTTGAAAAAGTATTTTCCCAAAGTTTCCATCTTCTGAATTAAGAACACACACATGTAAAATATTTTATCACAATAATATTCTGCAATTAATAACGAATCAAATTAGCAGTAGTGGTAGTGCCTTGTATTTCCACACCCTTAATGCAACAAGAAATAATTTATGTTAAGATACAAACATTAAAAATGGTACAAGAGAGGCAAAAAAGCGATGAACTTGGTAACATACAGATACAAGAAATTTGAAGGAGATAAAAAGCAAGACTAAGCATCATTGCAATGCAGACTTATACATATTAATTATTGCCATACATTTATTTTGATTTTACCATCAGGTTTTAAATTTTTGATACTTAGATACTTCCTAATGATCCGACAAGCTGAAACAGTCTGGAGAGGTTTTATTCGTTTTTTTAAAATAAGTAAATATATTATTTGACTTATGTCATTGAGCCCTTTGTTTACTGCAAGCAATTATTTCCTTGAGTTGCATAAATATTGCTATAAAAAAACTGACCCGTCTCTGTGGCGAATGACATTAAACAAATCATTTTACGCGTGCCAAAACCAACTACTTTGGCATAAGCAATTCCAATGCAATTTATTTCAAACATGAACATAATTCCACCAAATTTTTAAGTTTTCCGTGCTCCGAATTACATTTCACAATCCTTAAAAACAACCAGTTTAACAACCTACTCCGATTTGAAGACTTTCATCCACTACAACATATTTCCATCAAAAACTATGAAGTTTTGAATAAACTTAGCTTTATCAAAATTCAGCAACAAAAAATTCAGCAGCAGAAAGTATGTACTTAGTCAAAGCGTCATGATGCTGCACTTACTATTGTACTTTTTGCAACACTTTGCAACCCTAACTTTTAATAAACAAATATAATTGCATAAGAATTAAATAAAGATTTCATTTTCAAAACAGTGTATGCTGACTCCAATGGCTAGGACAGAGGAAAAAGCTTTCACTGCCACTTGGTAGCTTCATCAGTATGGTAACCAGTTGAATTAGAGCCATCAAAGATTGTCTATTTCAGAAAAACTTCTTGGTGAATAGGTGTAAATACACTAATGCACTTTAACTTCAAAAACATGCCTTTATACAGAACTTTGAAAAAATAATATTGGGACAAGGGTAACTTTAAATATATACCGGTAAACAAATAAACCTAATTTGTGTATTTGTGGCACTGTAAGTACACTTAAACTTTTAGTATAGGCTGTTGTGGGCAATCAAGCTGATTTTTATGTTTAAATGGATTTTTCATTTGAATTTGGGGTTAAAGACCTATCGGTAACTTGTTATATTAACTTACCGGGCTTACCACTCTAGTACCAGTACGTGATCCTTAGATTTTAGGCTGTTATTAAATACAGAATAGCTTACATCTATTAGCTAAGACTACAAACCAAAAAGCTTAATGATTTTTGGGTAACGTCTAGTATCAGCCCCAGGTTCGGTTAGGGTTAAGTTTGGTTAGGATTAATGATTTTTGGGGTAACGTCTAGTATCAGCCCCATGTTCGGTAAAGCCTGGTCTACACTGAGGCCGTGCCAGGCTGAGAAAAGTCAAGCCAAGCGGCGTGTCTACACTGGAACTGCAAAAATGGTCAGACGCGGCGTGCTTTTTAAGTTGTTGCAATCAAACGTCATCATAACGGTATGGAGTTGGTCGAGTGGTTGGTGCCTTGGGCTGCGTTGAAGAACAAACATGCACTGATACAGTTGTCTGCTTGTTTGCTAACTAGTGGGCGAGTACCCTACGACTGTATTCATTGAAACCTAAGATCCTAACCAAACAAGTCAAGTCAATTTTATTTGTTTGTACTGAAATAGCCAATTACACAACAACTTTTAACATAAATATGATAAAACAGTACAAAAGTTATAGTCTGATCAGTAATCAAACAGTGGCAAACTGTACAGCGCAAGACCATTTCCTGATCATCTGAGTCAAGTTGCCCATATCCAACAGGCGTAGAATTTGTGAATTTGTACACTAGAAATTTTGGGAGCTGGAGAAGGTTGTTGTTGGGTAGGGGTAGGCGATTCTGAAGTTGTTAGGGTTTGTTGCAGGCATCTACACTAGCCTTCCTGTGAGTTCAATTAGGGAATCCAACAACCTATAGAATGAGTCTACCATAGCAGCAGTCCCTTTCAATGGGGTATCTTTATCTACTACACACAAATGTATCTGAAATCTTATTCGAATATAATTGATTAGTACACAACAATGGCGCAGCAGATTACACATGAATACACACATAATGTAATACACTTAATAATATTAGTAATGATAATGTTATGATAATAGCAAGTCCAACTTAATGGCTTAGAGCCACATCATTAGAGGTTACCTGTGTTTGAGAATGCTTATTGACACCTTTAAGATGATATCATGGAAAGTGTTAAACAACTTCCACCTTCATTTACACTTCGTGAAAAGTTTGATATTGTTAGAGAATCTCATAAGCATTTTACAGTTTGCTTCTTTCTACAACGCAATATTTTTAATAATACGGAATAGTTATTTAATGAAGCCACCGCCTGCAGTTCTTTTTCATAGTACCAATAGTTGGAAGTCCATAATCAATTACCAGTATAATATCTGCACTGCACAATGTCTATAGTCTAGTTGTAATTTCAAATTTAACAGTTTAACAAACTGTGATTGGTCCAACACAGGTAGCTTTCGCATATGGTACCAAAACCATTCTTTCAGCAGCTATAAGTTCAGAAAAATTTTCTCTAGGCTACTCATTGTTAATAAACCTAGGTCCAGTGCGCGAATGGGGTAGGTTGCCAACTTGTCATTCTGGCCTTATTACTAACTACCGAGCCTACTAACATTTGAAAAATCAACAATTTCAAATCACTGCTTTACAGAAAAAAAAAACTTTCCACAAGCTTCAGCTCCATTCTTCACTACAAACCAACATGCCAACTGTCACCACTGCTGAATAGGCATAGTCTTACAGCTGATATCAATCTTTTTAGTAGCTGAAGACTTGAGATGTAATTCATTTTAGCCAAGCAAATCAGAACTGAATAACCCTTTGGTCTCTGCAAAACTTATTTTCAAAAAAGACTACATGTACGCTAGTCAAGTAGTTGAATACCGCTAGGTTGCCATTCTGGCCTGCGTACAGTTTGGATTCTTATACAGCCAACCGAAATTTCAAAATACAATCCATTGCTATTTTTTTTGCCTGTTTACCTAAAAAAAATACACAAAGACAAAGTGTTTCACGACTCAGTAGTCTAAGACTATTAGCCTATACCTGTACCTGAAAAATGGAAAACTCCCGGTCGCAGCAAGTCGCAGCAGGCTGAGAAGAATTAAACAAAACGTAAATTTTTTTTCGGCTGTGCGCGGCTGAACGGGGCACATGTCATGCGCCGCGCAAAGCTCCATTTTAATAAAACAAACTAACTTTGGCGCCTCGCTCAGCCTCAGTGTAGACCGGGCTTAAGGGTTAGGCTTGGTCAAGATTAGGTTCGGTCAAGGTTAAATTTAGTTAGGATTCGGTTCAGTTACAACCTAACCCCTTACCGAACCTAATCCTAACCAAACCTAACCCTAACGGAACCTGGGGCCTGATACTAGACGTTACCCGATTTTTGTACAGCTGAATAGATGGCCGCTCAGATGGTCGAGTGGTATGGCTCAGATGGCGAGTGGTATAACAGCTCAGATGGCCGAGTGGTATGGAGCGTCTGTCTCTTGAGCTGTAGACTCGGGTTTGATTCCGAGTCGGGTCAAACCAATGACTTTAAAATTGGTATTCACAGCTTCCCTGCTTGACGTTCAGCATTGAAGGGACAGTGTGAAGAACAAGCCGGCAACTTTACTTGTTGCGCCGTTGGGAAAGGCACTTAGCGGGATTCCCCCATCTTGGTGTGGTAGACAGATGGCCGGCAACTCCTAAGCGAGCTCGCACAGCGCATTGATCGCTTTCTCGTGATAGGAGGATAAATATGCAACTAAATAAAAAAATAAATAAATAAAATAAATAAAGAATAATAGCAAGACCCAAAGACCTAAATACTGAAATATCCTGACAAAACAATACTCAGATACTAGTACTCAAGGGTATGTCCTGATGTCCTAGTTCAGATCGAAAGTTAATTTCTGTATCAGCTACCGGTATTTTTTGTAAAAATTCTTTTAATTTGAATTTACTTATCAGTAGCTCTTTCTATTAAATCACTCCCAATAATTTTCTGCATTCTTATCTAGCTGGTAATTTTCTGCATTAATCTTACCTAACTGGCAATTTTCTAATAATTTTCTGCATTCTGCATTTCTACCTAACTAAAAATTCTTTTCATTTAAATTTACTTACCGGTACCTCTTTCTACATTACTGGAAGTCCTAATTATTTTCCGCGTTTTTATTTAACTGGTTCACAGTCTTAGTCTATTGCCCTAGTACACAACTTAAACAAAAGCCTGCGAAACCAGCACAGTACTGGTATGTACAACACTGGCTAAGCACTGAGGTCATCACTGCTCATCAACTACAGTGGGTACTCACTTTCAATCAATCAATTAATCAATCACAACTTTTATTTCTGACCGCCGACAATAACCAATCAGAATAACGCATGAAAATATAATAGCACAGAAAAAGGAATGTGCAACAAAAACGCAAAACGTTGAAACACGCATGTTACGAATAACTGACTGTGCATGCTTGCACAACCTATGCGAACACCCTGAGCGACGTAGACCTGCAGATTTAAGTGCAGCAAATTTACAAGTCTACGTCAATGCTTTTTTTTACTTCTTTTATGTTAATTTGGGCAACTATGATCTGGGTGTTGGTGAACTGCCCGATCGTAACAATACGGCTTTTTGCATTAAGTATATGGTAATCGCAATTGTTGATTTTTTTAAACTATGTTAGGGTAAAATTGCACTTTTTAACAAAAATTTCCGATGAAAAATAATAAAACAAAATTTGTAAAAATATTTTGCAAAAATATGTCACCTGAAAATATCAGGATGTTCACTGAACACCTTGAGCACCCAAAGAATACGCCACTGCGAATAAGCCGTATAAGAGATGAAACTTTAAAAAGGCCAACTAGGAGCTCTATAGCCTCATCACAAATAAGCTCTCTGAAAACCTTCCATCCCTGATTTTAGATGTACTGATGAGGCTTTCCATGACTTCTGCAACACTATCATCACTGCAGCAAAACAATCAATTCCACGCGGTCGTAGAAAGAACTACAAATCGCGTTGGGATGCAGAGTGTGAACATCTCTACCAGGCGTTTTTTGACGCACCGCAGGGCCAAGCTACTAATGCTGCTGCTTCTGCTCTGCTTGATCGGCTTGACGAAAAGCAAAAAAACATATGGTGAGAGGCTGTCAATTCCATCGACTTCACGCACTCGGACAGTTAGTTAGCATGGAGCAATATAAACAACCTTAGTGGCAAGCAGAGACACACTCAACGAACTTATCAAATTTCCACCAGCTCTGTTGCATCAGAGTTGGTGAAAAATGGGACTTACAAGACGAAGGATCGGAAGTCAGCTAGACTTGTGCCCCAAGAGGTGTCTGAACTTTGGAGGATTCCAACACCCAAGGACAAAGTTGTCTCCGGAGATGTTACATCGAAAGAATTTGCCAATGCTCTCCGTCTGCTGAAGCCAGGAAAATCTTCGGGCCCTGATTCTATCTGCCCTGAGCTAGTACTTTATGCCGGTGCTGCACTAAAGTCAAGGCTAAATCAGTTCAATCATCCTGCATGCGCACACTCATGCTTCCAAAGATCTGGAGACGAGCCCTAGTGGTCGCTATCCTAAAGCCAAAGAAGCCCATAAAGGACCCAAAGAGTTACAGACCTATCTCTCTCTTATGCATTCCATTTAAGATCTTGGCAAGATTTATCTACACTCGCATCGAGCCTATTGTAGACCCACTTCTTCCAAGGGAGCAAGCCGACTTCCGACACGAGAGATCGACCGTGGACCAGGTCACACTTGTAATTCAAGAAATTGAGGAGAGCTTCTCGGCTAACAGGAAGGCCGATGCTGTATTAGTAGATCTTACAGCAGCCTGTGACACTGTATGGCATAGGGGTCTCACCTGCAAACTACTGCAACTCTTACCTGATAAGCACATGGTTTCACTGATTATGGAGCTTGTCCGAAATTGTAGCTTTACCCTTACTACTGGTGAACGGTGTTCCTCAAAGATCAGTCCTGGCTTCTCTCCTATTCAACATCTACACACACGATCTCCCAGTAACCGCCGAAAAATTTGCTTATGCAGACGATCTGGCTATTTTGCACTCAGCAAAAAACTGGCACATGTTGGAAGAGGCTTTAACCCACGATATGTCTATCATATATATCCACTTACCTCCAAAAGTTGAAGCTGAGGCTCTGTATGAACAAAACGATGACGGCTGCCTTTCAACTTTACAATAAGGAGGCAAAACGTAAGCTCCATGTTACCGTTGAGAAGCGCATGCTCCTCTTCTCCATTGAACCAACTTATCTTGGAATAAAGCTGGACAGAGCGCTCACTTTCCGTCATGATCTGGAGTCACTACGTAGCAAGCTTACATCACGCATCGGACTGCTGAGGCGACTGGCAGGATCAAGTTGGGGTGCAAATGCCCAGACATTGCGCACAACTGCCCTGGCTTTGATCTATTCTACTGCTGAATAATGTGCACCAGTGTGATGCCGCAGTGCCCTTACTCACCTCATACACAAGACAATCAACGATGCCCTGCGTATAGTAACAGGATGTTTGCGTCCCACGCCAACGGGAAATCTCCATATCCTAGCAGGTATCCATCCACCTGAGCTTTGCCGCAAAAAAGTTACCCTGTTATTGGCTCGTCGTGCGAAGACCCTGAACACCTATTGCAAGAAAGACACAACGCAATGCCCTTTGCAACACATCGACGACTTAAATCAAGACACCCACTTGTCCCTGCCGCACTGGAACTGATCAACGAAGTTGATGAGTTAAACATCTGCGCAGCGCACTGGGCGGACTACAGATGGAATGAGGAGTGGCAGGCAAGTTCTTCTCGACTCCATGCCTTTATTCCAAATGCTAGCACCTCACCACTCGGAATGCACTTCCCAAGGCCTGTTTGGGTTAGGCTTAACCACCTCCGCACTGGTGATGGATCCTTCCATTCAAATCTGCAAAAATGGGGACTGATTTCTTCAGCGGCTTGTGAGTGTGGCGCGAAGGAGCAGACACCATGTAGTGACATCTTGCCCAATCTACTATCATCCAAATGGAGCTCAAGGTTTGAAAATGGTCAATAAAAACCTGTTGACCAGGCAGATGAATAAATGTCCAATTGTCTAATGGAAACAATCGCTCTCTGAAACATCTATCCCACACAAAAAAGAAGTTATTGCCTGCGTATAAATATTAATAAATGGTAGCTTTAAACTATGCCACATCCTAGCTTGGTCAAATCTAAATCTATATTTTCCTTTGCTGCTCCTAAAATTTGGAATTCTTAGCCTTTATCACTGCGTGAAACTAGCAGTGTTTCGCTTTTAAAAGCGCATTTGAAATCTTACTTTTTTTATATTGCTTTTGAGGATGTTGCCAATGTTGAATAACTGTGCTATGTTTTTTGTAGTAGTACAGTATATTGCCAATGTTGAATAACTGTGCTTTGTTTTTTGTAGTAGTACAGTATATTGCCAATGTTGAATAACTGTGCTTTGTTTTTTGTAGTAGCATTTATCCATTTGTTTATTTTTGATAGTGTTGGCAGTGATTTTTACTGTTGATTTAATTCTGGTCAGCCCCTTCGTCAGATTCATCGAATTGTCGATGAAATCTTACGGGGGATACAAATTGCACATTATTATTTTGTTTCCTGCTGGATACAGGTTTAACAATGGCATGATTATCTATAGTGTTCTGGATAGTGTACGAAAAAGTATTTAATCAAATAACTAATTATTATTTATCAAAGGCTAGTTCAATTGAGAAGGAGTAGATTATATTAATATGAACATCTTCATACAAGGTATCTACCCCAAAAGCTGATTTGCTTCTGTAAAATGTCTTTGGGGGTTTACTGTCAGGTTTGTTTATGGTTTTACAATTACGCAGAGAATTGGAAGTGATTTGTAATGTCCATTTCAACCACTGCTGTAAAACGATTATTTTCCATATCATTGGTAATTATATGATCGATTAAAGTCGAGGACGTTTCAGTTACTCTGGTCAGTTTAGTCACTGAAGGCTTGTGTTTATCAAAGGTGCAGTGCGAATTCGCTGTTATAAATTATCTTCGTGATGCAAGTCTTTCCACATCCCAAAAACAAGGAGTGATGCAGGCCTCAAATCACTTGTTCCAACAAACCTAGGTTCGAGAATGAAAATCTGATTTAACCCAAAACGCCAAATCATATGCGCTATGCCACAAATTTTCCAAACAGCGGTAGCAACTTGAACTCACCGATGTCCTTTTAAACCAAGCATATGAGCAGCTTTTGTTTCAGAAACAAACGTTTCTTCTAAAGCGGAGTCACCTTTGACTCCACCTATTCGGAACGTAACGTTCATTCGACTGCGACTACCTTTTTCCACCGAGCAACTGCAACAGGAAAAAATTGTTTATCATTAAAAAAACATAAACTAGTGTTTACCATCAAAAAAACATAAACCAGTGCTTCTCAACCTTTTCTGAGTCGTGACCCCCTTTACTGTTACACAAAAAAGACCGTGGCTCCTTTAGTGCACTTTTTGAAGTCACGGTCTAGAAATAAACATGTATTTATTCCTACGCACGCGGCCTCCCAGAGAACACTCTGTGGCTCTCTTGGAAAGCCGAGGGCCAACATTAAGAACCCCTGGTACAAACAATAGCTTGGCAAATCTAATTTCAGATTAACTAAATCAGCTAAACTTTTAAAGACGCAAGCATGTAGCTTTTTATGCTAATTTTTTCACCTATAAAATCCATTTGATTTGTCAAGAACAGAGTAAACCATCTCGGATTTGATTGTGCACTTCTTTGCGATGCTGCTTAATCCGCCACAATCTTTTATCCATTCCAACACCAACCCCATCAAGTAAATGCTGAAACAAGATAGCCTTTAATTACGCTACGTCACAATATCAAGCATCAACATAGTGCCGTATGAGCTTCCTTCCTTACCAGAATTTCATTTCATTTATTTTTTATTTTTTCGGACAGAGCATCATATTGAAATGAAAATTACGCCTCATAAAACAGAGCGAATAGCGTCCCGTGAGGAGATGCGAAGACTATGACAGCTATAACAGCTAAGGGGTCGTCGAGTCTGTATCTACTCACCAGCAGAAGCGAAACAAAAGCGCACAAAATTAAATAGTGACACAAAAAGCTTACATAGAATGAAAAGAATTACCATTAGAAAAGTCAAAGCATACCAAAAAGAAACGCAATATCACATTATATGCATTTAACAGGAAGAATGTTAATGACGTAATTGCAGATAACCGAATACAAAGGTGATCAAAATTCTTGTGAAATCCACAGATGCTTTTTTAACGTATTTGTAAAAGACTTGGGTTTTTTAAATTTTTCTTTGATCGTTTTAGGTGGGTTATTCTAAATTTTAAGACAACAGTTTGTATGGATCTATGTTATCAGTTTTATTTAAATTAGTTCTACTACAAAAAAAGTTGGTACTTGCCACACTACGAGTAAAGAAGGAGTGAAGGGAAAATGTCTAAGAAAATAAGCTGGAAAAGTAATCGGGAAGCTATTTATTCTGTAGTTTAGTCATAAATTTATCGACTTCAAGTTCGTGAATCGCATTTATGTTGAGAAGATTCAATTTTTCAAATAGCGGTTTCAATTTAGTTCGGTATATTCCAAATTTGTTGATAGTACGCATGATAGTATTCTGTTTAATTTGTAGCCGTTTCCTTAGACTAGAGTAGCAGAGCAGTTACCCCCACTAGTGACAGCATATTGTAAATGTGAATAAACGATGCTGCAATACACAGAGATTAGGATGTTTGTCAGAAGAAGGTTTCTTAATTTATATAGAATTGCGCAAGCTGAAGATAATTTGGCAATTAGACATCCAATGTGCCTGTTTCAGTTCATTTTGTCGTCCAAATACATTCCTAAATATTCACACTATCACATTGTTTGATGCTTGAACCGGCAAACTTTATGTTAAGTTTTTAAGTGGTGCAGAGCAATTCGTAACCATAGAAAACTAGTTTTATTCAAATTTATTGAGAGCTTATGGATGCACAGCCATTTTTCAGTTTTATGTAATTCCTGGTTGATGTCATTTTGCAGAGATAAAACATCCCTAAGTGCCAAGGTTGAGACACTATCATCCGCATATCATGCGACATCAAAATTAAAGCACATTGCCAAATCATTTACATAAATTAGAAAAAACTAGGGTCCAACTCCAAGAACACTGCCTTGTGGAACACCAATTGTAGCGTCGTTTTTGAGTTCTGTATTTTCACGTCACAGGAATCGAACCAGACCCTATGATTTATTCCTTTCAACTTTAAGTTACAGTGTTTTTGTCTCGTGATTCACAGCTAATTTGACTCGTAATTGCTCACAGCTGAATTATCTCAATTTGTAAGTTTTTTAGTGTTGCAACTTGCCAGCCATCGACTTTTTCGGCGTGTCAGATAAAATGAGTCGTCGTTGAAGACAGACGTTTGACTCGAATAGAATTTGAGAAGAGTTGACCGAAATTTATGAGCCCGAATAGCATTTAAGAAAGTCAACTGAATTCTTTAGTTATTATATTAGGACCCTATTGATTGTCCGTTTTCCAATTAGTTCTGGACCATTGTCCGTAACGTAGACCGTTGTCTACAGAGCCTTTGCTCATCTTTGTTTCCGGGACCCTTTCCCTCATAAATAGTCTGTTGACTGTCACCTCGAAGCTACCGAGTTGGTGCTACAAATAATTTTACTGGGGCTCAGTTTTGGAACACGGGTTCGACCATTAGTTTCTTTCGAGGTCAGTTTGACAGTTCGAGAGAAAGCCATAGATCGTCTGTCCGCTGCCAAAAGAAAAATCGTTGGTAAGTTGCATTGTTTATTCTGTTATGTTTGATTTAATTTGTAGTTTCATGTGTAATGTAAAGATTCGAACGCCTAAGTAAACTCTTTGTATTTTGTAATTCGTTCGTAACGTATGAGTCGTAGATCGCTAAAATTGTTAAGCCCTTTGTTTATGCGTGCGTTTAAATTTCTAGAAACCGTTGGCGAATAATATAACAATCCTAAGTTCACAACTTGGTCGTCGACGCGTAAATATCTGTAAAGACGGTAGAAAGGCAGGGGGATTAATACGTCGTTACACCAATCTCAACAACATTTTCTTCGGAGTGACGATTAATTATTAATAGTAACAACTTGTTTCGGGTTGTCCAGGTAAGATTTAATTAAGTCATGAGCGACTCCCTTACGCCACAGTGTTCCAGTTTGCAGAGCAAAATATCACGGTCCACTGTATCGAAAGATGATAACGCGTGTGCGAAGCATAAACATGCTGAAGATGATAACGCGTGTGCAAGCAGGGACCATTCGAGGTGCTTAGCATTAAGATGTACGCAGGACTAGACGACTAGCGTTCATAGCAGCAAAGGTGGATAAACAGCAGCAGTGCTGACTGGGGACAACAAACTTGCTTTAAATAGTTCAAATTGAAGTTTGTATCTACAGTACATAATGCTTCCAAAAATAAATAGAAGTCTACCTGTAACTAGGTGGGGTATTGTACAGTGAATTCATGCCAATTTGAACTTCATAATCCAAAACTGATGGACATTGTTTCATGCACTTTCCTACAAGGTCCTCGCGGACAATGGCGAGAGTAACTCCAGCACATCCAATATTCTTCTGAGCTCCAGCTAGAATAATGCCGAACTGAAAGCAAAACGAGTAAAATACCGGTACATTCACACATATTCACAGTCATACAACTTCACAAGCACGAATTACACGCAGTTTGCTAGATATGAAGATGAACGAAGCTGAAAACGTATAAGAACAGTTAGAAATATTACAATAACGAAAAAACCTACAAATTTCACCGCAGCCCAGCTGCAAGGCCAAATCAATCGTTGCAAAACAACAGTAATTCTTGAAGAAGAGACTCGCTGCATTTTTGCCTTTCCTGTTCCGGAATCACGTGAACTTAAGTTGATAAGCAATTAAGGCGCGTTTACACACAGATCGCAATTTTTAAGCCGCATCGCAGCGAAACTCGAATCGCCAGATTTAACTGCTAATCTCTGATGGCAACTTCTTGGTAGAACCGCTTCGTTACGGTTGATTAAACGTTAATAGCCAGGCTCATGCATTTCAATCGGCATTCGCGCGTAGTTGAAATCGCAAATCGCTCTCTTCGCAGTGCAGATCGAATCACACGCGCGCACACGCACAACTTTGCACAAAGTTGCGAGTAGTAGAAATCGCCGATCGCGATCTGAACATTAACACAAACAAACTTCCCGATCACAACTACGCACGAGTAAACGCACCTTCATTTTCGTGCTAACATAAACCGTACCTTTGATACATCGAAAGGCCTGGAGAGAATATTGGAGGACATGTCCACTACTAATGGGATATCTCCAGTGTCCGGAATGTACGTAAACTCCACTCCATTTACTGTTTCATTGTCACAATAGTACACATATGCAGCGTTCGGATTCAAATCCAGCTCATTTTGACTCGGGCAACCTGCAAGAGAAATCGGTTAGCTGACATCAAACACAAGAGTGGAGAATCTTCTCAACACACGTTCTCCGTGAGAACCAGGGAGTTGCCACGCTAAGCGCATTTAGCATAAACTTTCCAACAATTCTCTGAAGAGAAGCAAAATCAGACAAGCACGATTCAAGTTGGTAGTTGTTTTAGTAAAAAATTTGACAAAAGTGTGCCATTTTTCGATTGGCATAACGGTCAGTGGCGTACGCAGGATTTTTCATTGTGCGTAAGAGGGGGGTTCAGTGACGTCACATCTTGACAATGTAAAAATACGCCAATTACAGTAGTTCAGAGGTATTAAAGTGCATCGGATTGTAATGTGTCTAGTCTAAATTATTTCGCAATTGCAGTTAACCATGATTAAGCTATATAGTCTAATGCCATAACCAAGAAAACAACCAAAATGTTACATTCATACTTTTGCTCGATGCTTTGCGCTTCATTTAAGGAGAGAAAAGGTTTCACAGAAACTCAAAGCAGTTAAGCCGTGGTTAAAGATTTACTAAAAAAACTTCAGTTTACCTCGTTTTGGGGTCATAGGAAGGTTAACTGACTTAAGTAGACTAGCTTTTGCAACGTCACAAACAGGGTGTAGTCAGGGAGGTGAAACAGGTAATTGCTTTCTTCCAACAATTTTTTTTCAAAAACCAACGTTGATATAAACAGCGCATGTAAACCATGATATAAACATTTAATATGCACTCACTATGAAGGGGCGAGTTTTTCGCTCAGTTACTGTCTTGAAAAGCGAGATAGTGGAGCATGAGCATGAGAAAAAAACGCCCTCCCTATCGAAACATTTTAAAACTAAAATAAATTACGCTCGAGAGGAACCCCTAATCATGCGATTAAAGGTCCAAAACAGCGTCGATATTATCTAAGCATTTTTCACCCAAATCACAGCATCGATATGATCAGATACTCTCAAACACATAATCGGGATGTCTGAAAAACGGAGCAACCTCCAGCTGCCAGTTACGGTACGTAAAAACAATTTTGTCTCCTCCTTCGTTCCGCCCCTGGGCGTCTTCAAATCTTTCGTTGGCCAGGTCTTCCTTGGTAGTATTTTATTTTTAACACTCAGGGCAGTGTTAATTTAGTTCTTTATATTTTAATAACTTTTCAACAAACCGGCCGCTTATAGCGCAGTTGTTAAAGATGTTGCTGTCCATACGGAAGATGCGGAAGGTTTGAGGTTCAATTCCCAGGCCGGTCAAATCGGACAGAGTGTAGCCAACGACTAGCATTTTAAGTCAGTCATTGGTTCAAGCGCAACGCACCAGAAAAGTTTGACTGTCGGTATTATTGCATCGCAATGAAAGTTTCTCGAGATATTATTCAGCAAGTTGGACAGCACAGAAAAGCATGATAGCAACATTGGCAATCTCAAGCTGCATTAAAAAAAGTGGATCGTTCCAAAAAGAGAGGTTTTTATTTCTTTTATGATCGTCAATGAGGAGGTTTTGACCCCCGAACCCCCCCCCCGGGCGTACGCCACTGGTAACGGTCTAAGGCATCGCTATGAGAAAGAGAGAGAGAGAGAGAGAGGTCTGGGATTTGATTTCCAGTCCGGTCAAATTTTTGCACAGCGTCGACACGACTTGCCATCGCCGCGACGTTTCTTCATAGGCGTGTTGCCCTCAGCCGCGGAAATGGGCCTTACTCCCTTATCACTTGTAACACGCTTCGGCGTAGTACCGCGAGCATAATGACGATCAGATTTTGTGCCATTTTTCAACAAAATAATAAAAAGATTCTAGACTCGCAAACTTGATGCTTCAAGGTGCACTCACGAGTGTATTTATCGAGTCGTTGATGCGCAATCCTCACGTTGCCGTATTTTTCAGCCTGCAAGTATATAAAGTGGAAAACAAAAATATTTGAAAATTCAACACAAATCCAAGATACAAAGAAAAGTGATAATATAGGGTCAGCTATAAAAGGGCGGTGGTGATGTCAAGGGGTGTGCAACGGTATTATAAAGCAGTCATGCACAGGGCGAATAAGTTCAATGTGTCCGTCAACCAAAGGTCAAACTACCGAATAACTGAAATCTCTTGGCACGCATTAGCACACGCAGCGAGTTGAACCCTTCAAAGGTTTACCTCTTTAATCGCTTTGGCAGACCAAGTCCCCGTCACGATATAATCCGCCTCAAGATCCTTTGAACGTTGAAGAAGGTTCAGAGGGACAGCACTAAACTGAGCACTAGCGCCACCTTGCAAAAACAATATCTTGTAATTTTCTGGAATGTCCCTGAAAAATATTAAGATTGTCATCAATTTATGTGGAGGCAACAGCGGCAAAGGCTGGGCTTCGAATATTTGCAAAATCAGAACATTTAGATCGAAACGTAAACAATCAAATCTTCATTATACTAGCGGTATTACGAGAAGCGTGTAACGAGCACCGAGGTCCATTTAAGTGACGTAGACCCAGGGTAGCACAGCTTCCAAAAATTGCCGCTGCGGTGGCGGATCGTTGGCGACACCGCGTCCAATCTGACCGGGCAGGTAATCGAATCCAAGACCTTTGAACCAAATGCGACGTTTTTGACCCCTACGCCAACGGTCTGATGAAACTGTCAAGCCAATCAGATTCGGCTTGTAAACAATTCTCCCAATTAACAGGGAAGTGTTTGATAAATGGTTTGGAAAGTGTTTGGCAATAATATAATAAAACGACTTCTTTAAAAATTGCAGTCACATTTATTTCTGTAGTTCAAAATGTTGCAAAAATTTAGGTATTAATGATTACATTATTCCTCTTAATTGTAACTAAACCGTTTCATTATGCTTGTTATAGGGTTAAGGACAAATGGGCACCAGGACAATTAGGCACCGGGCAATAGGGCACTAAGACAATAAAAAATGGGAACATAAAAAGCAAGCGGTCACTGTGCAAATGAACACCAAATAAATGACCAATTGGTTTTAAGGTTGAAATGGGCACTTTATACCCAAATGTCCGTCATTTGTTTACTACACAAGCTCACTAAAGTGTTATATGCTGCTGTTCGTTTTATTTTTAGTTCTAAATTCTCTTAGCGTCGTTGTCATATGTTACCGTTCTCAAAATTTTTGAATATTCTTCCTATTAATTTCAGAGTTAAATTTGAAAGTGCGCTATTAGTTTTCATATGTTTAAAGAATTGTGCTCCTAAATATTTTCAACAATTGATTATACTGCGAAAACCGTTTAGTGTGTATCATTTTAGGAACAATTGCGATAGCTTCCTGATTGAAAGAACGCTTGAAGCAAATTATGTTAAACATAAATCAGCCTTTTCATGCTTTTCTGCCTCTGTCTGGAACGGTTTACCGTTAAGTATTAGAGGAGCTGACAGTATAGCACGGTTTAAAAGTAAATAAAATCATATTACAGTATCTTGAATTGGCATTTTCTGATGTACCAGATATCTGATTGTTCGCATATGTCTCTGTGTTTTCTGAATTTAATCTGTATTTATACTTCACTGTGTAAGGTCGTTCGCTCTTCTTGATTCACTAGGGGAATTTTTGTCTTCTGTTGATTTTTGCTTTTAAGTGCCCCTTAGTTAGGTGTTAATGAGTCATCTCTCCTTAAGGCATTTACAAATTACTTATTATTATTATTATTTATCTGATGTGCATTCGTGCTGGTATCCATTTTCCATGGTGTTTAATTGTGCTGGTGACCAATTGTCCTGGTGCCCAATTGTCCAGGTGCCCATTTGTCCGTAATCAGAACTTGTGACAAGCTATTAACCACTCACAATAATTGTGTAAGCGTATCTTTCGCTCCGTTCAATATACTTCCAAATTCAGTTGATCGGTGACTCATCTCTAAGCAAACACAAAATATTACTTCTTTTTTGTAATAGACAGATTTCGCTAAAAATACTGCGCACATGTTGTTGCATCGATTTCAGGTAAATTCACACAACCAAAAAGTAATAAATAATTACTTTCAGGAGCGAACAAATGTATGCCACGAATAAATCAAATCTTCGTTATACTCGCCGTATTACGCCGAAGCGTGTAGCAAATTGTGGGCCCCATCTTCGCGGCGTAGCGCCTGGGCTACGCAATTCCGAAGAAACGTCGCAACGTTGGCGAGTCGTTGGCGACACTGTGCCGATTTGACCGGCCCGGGAATCGAACCCCAGACCTCCCGCACCGATAGCGTGCGCTTTGCAACTGAGCTAACGGCCGGTCTGCCACGAATAAGAACTTCATAAATTCAATGTAACAAATTTTAAAATCGAGGTATTTGCATACATGAACAAGCTAAAATCAAATGCAAACTTCGTTTACAAATTTTGTGCTTCCGTCAAGGTCAAAGTTAATTCGTTTAAACTGAGCTCCAGATTAATAGAAGCAAATTGCTAAATCCTTACTTTTGTACTTGAAATAGCAGTTGCTTAGAAAAACATAAATTTTTGAAACATTACTGTGTGTATCAGCAAATTTTCGTTCAAATACCACTTTTCGTTCCACCAACTTTCCTTTTTGACCTCATTATTATAATTGTATTTTTTGCATGGTTTTCGACGTTAAAGTAGGCTAAACGAATAAGGGTATTAGTAAGCATTAACGAAACGTTAACGCAAAACAACAAGCACTAAGCGCAAAGGAATTGACCATTTTCACAGGAGTAAATTTCAATCGCTCGTTTCAAAAAGCATTTTTGCGGATTTCCTTTTTAATGAAAAAATGAGCTTCAATATTAACGAAGTAACATAATCGCGCTCATTGATGAATAGGCCTATTTTAAATTCAGACAATTACAAAACCATAAAACTTCTTACCCATTACGCTGATGCCGTGGTTCCTAAAAATTACCATTTCTTGTTGCGCTTTTTCAAGAACCTGGGGATAAACATACATTTACTGTATCAACATAGGATATTTCTTAACAGCCACATTAAAAAGTTGCAGGTAAAACGTCGACTTTGTGTACAATATGCTGTACCCAGTATATTAACAACTTTTTAGTTCAAATAACTCACGAAATACTACACTTTTAGTATAACAAATAATAAATAACTGAGGGTATGTGGCTCAGTGCAAAATCCCATTTGAGACAACTTCCGTTTTGTAAAACGCTTTTTCGTTTCGAAATGTGGACTCGTGTGCTTCAAATTTTGTGTCGAGTCAAAAACAAAAAATTTCTTTGAAACAAGAGTCCACATTTCGAAACGAAAAATCGTTTAACAAAACGGAAGTTGAACCCCAAGTAGATTTTTCTGTAGAATTTTCGTTTCAATATAATTTGAAAATAACCAAAAATATAACCAAAATTCCGATTTTGCTTGCTATCGTTGGAAAAACACTTTTGTGCTTCAAATTTTGTTTCGAGTCAAAACAAAAAATTTCTTTGAAACAAAAGTGTTTTTCCAACGATAGCGAGCAAGATCGGAATTTTGGTTATGTTTTTGATTATTTTCAAATTATATTGAAACGAAAATTCTACAGTAATTGAGGGAGAGATTGATTGATTGAGACTGCGAAGTGAGCTTGCGCTCTTCGAATCAGCAGCCACCCGGTATATATGTCAAATGCGATCGGCTCCAGCCTTGAATCGAACCCGTCACGGAGGATCTGTAACCTGCACGCGGTACCGCTAGGCCATGTTATTAAAAAATTTCTTTTATGTTTAAAAGTTATTTTTCCATGGTTGCAAAACTTTGTCTTGTTTTTCTTCACATATCGGTCCTAGTAAAAGTGATTGATAAGTTAGCGAAAGTGTAGTTTTGTTCCAGACAAAACGATTGCTTTAACTAACAAGCGGACGAATTTATGAAACCAAATAGGAGAAAATGCAAATTGCTTTGTTATAGATTGGCCTCACTTATCACACGGGGACCAAGAGGTCTTTAACTCTTGAGCTTGCTACCAGTGGCGTAACCAGGTTCATTTTACAGGGGGGGGCAACAGTTTAATGACATCATAAGCAATGACCTCATAATATAATGCGCTGGCTTAGATTACAGTCACTAATACCGTTCTGACTGAATCTGCTATTGTTGCGATAATTGTTGTTGAAATGATTGTAGAATGGTATTAAAAGAAAAGTAAGACAATTTCAGACCGACCATGACTTTTTATCAAAAGACATGATAACATGACGGATCACGTGAAAATTTAAAGTCACGACAAAACTGAAGATAGAAAGAAAGCACATTAACTAATGAAAGAAAGTCTGCTTAAAGCTTTCGCGGTTCATTACAAAAAACGACAAACAATTAGACTTCAAGATGCAGCGATAAATAGATAAATTCACAACAAAACAACGTTGACAACTCCCCGCAGCGCAGCAGTGGCGATTACCACTATTTTTATCACTTTTACAGCGGTAAACCTGCGCTCGCATGGTTTACACACTGTTACACAGAGGAAATCAAAAACTTTTTCTTCCGTAACTTCATTGATCTGGTAAGCTTTGAGGAAAACGCGAAAAATATAACTTTTTTACAGGGGGGGCAAGACATTTTATAGGGGGGCAATTGGAATTATCGGGGCGAAGTAAGGATTGCATAACGTTGCGCTATAATTCAGTCGATAATAAAAAAATTCGGGTTTAAAACTCAGGGTCGGTGCTGTAACAGGACCACAGCTGACAGCACTATCCGTGAACGTAAAGAATAGGCTACTATTATTATTATTCGCATATTTATCTTCCTATCACGAAAAAGCGACGAAGCGCTGCACGAGCTCGCTTAGGAGTTGCCGGCCATCTGTTTACCACACTAACATGGGGAATTCCGTTAAGTGCCTTTCCCAACGGCACAACAAGTAAACTTGCCGGCTTTCTCCACACTGTCCCTTAAATGCTGAACGTCAAGTAGGGAAGCTATGAATACCAATTTTTAAGTCATTGGTTTGACCCGACTCGGAATCGAACCCCAAGTCTACTAATCCAGAAGCAGACGCTCTATACCACTCGGCCATCTGATCGGCTAAACAACCTAGGATTTTTATTGACGTCCGAATTTGTACGTAAATTAAAACAAAAACGATGTTTGTTTGTTGATCTAGGAAATAAAAAACATTTAGCAACCCTAGTAAAACCCGAACCTATTCCAAAATTTTTGATACTCCATTGTTACCAACTAGAATTTCAAAGCTTTTCAAGGACTTATAAAAAGTTTGGTTCCCTTGCCTTAAATTGAGTTTCGACAATGCTAAATATAATATCGGTGCTTTCATTTGGCACTAAGTTACTAAACATTTTGAATAGTATGCATTCTCAAAAACAAAATTGCTCAAAATATCGCATTTTGCTCAAGTTTGACACCTATCGGTTACAGGTTCTTCGTGACCAGATCGACTTGGGGCTACGGTCAACCGCGTCCGCCTTTAAGACGTATTTCGGGTGGCTTCCCTCTCGAACAGTTAAATAGTGGAAAGTTACCAGTGCTTCACAGTCTTCCTCATTCACTGCTTAATTTTATGTTTGATGATTTGAAAATTCTGTCATTTGCGTGTATTAACTCGACAAATGTTGATTGTTGCTTAGTAGCTAAAATCAAAACAATTGAAGCTGTTCAAAACTCTGGCCATAGCAAAGACCATGAAACTACTTTACAAATAAATAAAACTTACAGAGGGTGCAATTTTGGCTGGACCAGGATTAAAGTTGATTACTGTCTGTACATGCGCGTCATCTTTGCACGCTCGGATGGCTTTCTCTGCGATTCCATTTCCGTTTACCACTTGATATGATGAGTAACTGCTTGCGTCCGAACAACCATTCATTGTTTTCGCATCATTTGTGATCCCCATGTTGATCCAAGTCAGTTGAATTGCTTACTATCAAAATATATTGCCTAAAATCTGTAATATTGTACATTTCAAAATTGAACATAACATATTGAATGATCCAATGAGTTGCATTCAGTGGCGTAGCGAGAAATTTTAAACGGGGGGGCATAATTTCAACATTTGTTTTACGTGCAGTTTTTTTTCGGCAGAGCTAATTTGAAGCAGATTGAGGAACAGAAAAGGCTCTAGGGGAGTCAGGGGCCACGCTTTCCCGGAAAAAGTTTGAAATATTACATGCTGCAATGGCAATTTTAGTGCATTTGAACATTCTTTAGGCAAATTTTGTTTTAATTTTTTGACCTAAATTCTGAGTGGTCCTACTTCACCAAATATGGTATATTTTGTTGGCGTATTTTCAATTATGCGTATTTAAGGCGTAGCCTAAGGCTTATCTTATTGTTATCAAAGAGGTTCGAATTTATGGAAAAATTGTATCTATCAAAAGCATAATTGAAAACGCTGGTGAGGGGATACATATAGGCCTACACCCCTCTTCTCATACCCCTGGATCCGTTCTGGCCATAAGCTACAAAAACTTTTAAAAGATTCTGACATATTTCAATCACTTAGCACCATTTATTCTTTTTTACAAAAAAGCTAAGTTAAAGGGGGGGAGAGGCACGGCACAATGTCCCCCCTAAATACGTTCCTGGTTGCATTATTATGTTTTAAACGCGATAATTTCGTATAAATATGAACACTTTTTCATCATTTCCAGCGCTAACTTGTTTGCTAACAATACGTCATAGCTTACATGAAAAATTACTGGTATTGTCTGACCCTAACCGAAAAACATTTCATGCAAAAACATTCACCTAGCAAATTCCTAATGGCGACCTGACCAACTACTGCACTTATGTCCCCACATATTGCCAACATTCAACAATCTGTTTTTCAAAGCAAACTGCTAGGGTAACTGAGACATGCTTAAACCGAGTACGTCAGCGTTCAACCAAAGCGCCATTAGCATGACGGGTCGATCAGCTGATTTGACGTCACAATTACAAACCTATTCTCAATGCCTCACCAGTTTGTTCAAGAAAACGTCCTAAAAATAATTTTTTATATGCAGGGGTAGTTCAAAAAGTTTCGAATTTTTAATGAGCTCGGCAAAAGTGCAACATGAGGTTTTCAGTATGTTAGCACATCACCCAACTGTCATACAATCAAAGTGAAGAAGATGTCTGATGCAATTTTGTAAATGACCCGGTGTTTTAGCCATGCTCTGAGCGCGTGAACAGCACATGTAGTTCTATCGATTTTTACCGAAACTTTTCCACGCGCACCAGCAAAACAGAATTGCGTAATATCTTGTGACCATAAATGCTGAGGCAGACTCAAGCAGTTATGGAAAATTTTATGTTGATGTCTACGCTACTAATTTCGTAGCAAAAATGCAATGCCTGCGCTGCAATATTTTGTATTCCTTCTCAGCTATGCTATTTTTTTTATCAAACAATGAAATACTTGACATGTGCAATGCAAAAAATGCAAAAATGAAAAATCGCCGAATGAAAGTTCAACTTAAGTTGCATCTGCAAGTCATAAAATCCTGCGCCAGTTCGGTCATAGACTAATTTTTGTATGGGTGTGGGACTGTGGTCTAATACAAAGCGTTACTTATCATTTATCTCACGATCACAAAACACAAAGATGACTTTGAATAGTAGAAAGTCTTTTCTTAATTATTGCGTTCGATGCAGGTAAAATTATCGTACGCGTAGGCCTATATGCAGTACTATAGCATGATCAATTGCTCAAATCAATGCGGCCACTATGCAAAGTGCGACGTTTCACTTGTGATTGGAACGTGGATATTTATGAAACGAACTTACGTGACAGTGGAGCGGAATTTTACTGGTAAAAGCTTGAGCAATTGCTCCAAGGCATTCAAAAACCCTTTCCGAAATAGAAAAGTGAATCAGTTCTGCAATGAAACACCAACAATTTCAATTTATTTTTAGAATCGTGTTTCAAAATAAATTCGCCTTGCTATACGCAGTGCGCACGCGTACACTGTGAAGAAAGTGAAGGGGCTTTATACTGTATCAACAAGGCTACCTAAACAGAAATATCTCTCAGTCTTGAGAGCAGGGTTGCCAGGTATATCTTGCAGCTGGATACCACATTTTCAGCAGTTGGATGCCAAAATGAAGAGTTGGATACCAAGTTTTTCTTTTTTTTTTCGCCTCGCGAAACGAACTAAGTATCACTATTTTATTTATTTACCCTTACAAACCTGAAAACTGGAAAAAGAAGGCACGTGGTCACAAATCATTCCTCAAAAGAGCATAAACACCAGCCAAAACAGCACACCTCACACTAGGAAATGCTAAAAATCATAAATCAGCATTCATTTCATTCATTCATTAAATATTTATTTGCGGAATAAAACAGAAAACACACTGACACTGGTATAACAGGAATATCAAAATGAATAAACTTAAGCGTAAAGGCCGCAGGGAGATGGCGAGTACACCTTTCGGTCATTTAGTCAGCAGCCACCCTTTGGTCCATCAGTGATGGATTAAGATTTTCATTGCTGCGGGTTGGTGAAAAAATAAAAATTTATTGAGAGGATTTTTGATATTTTATTTTAGGGAAATGCAGATTGACGAAGTTAACATTATTGTTGAAGCAAATGTTTTTTGAATTGACTTTAAAACCGACGACAACATAAACTAGTTTATGTCATTGTTAAAACAGATCATAACTTACACAACAGAAAAAATAAATGAAGAAATAAGAGCAGTCAAAAGCAAAGTCATCCTGCCAGTAAATGAAATAAATGAAGCAAACACGACATAAACAGATCACAGTCTGCCGAAGCAAAACACCACAACAAATGAATGAAATAAGCAAAAGCAACTTCTAGCGGTGAAACGAAACAGAGAATGGTGTACTTTTAATAAAAATTAAGCAAATAAAAAATGTGTACCCGGTATGTACTATAGCGTTAGGCCTAATGAAAAAAGCTTACCAATACTGTCAGGACTGCGAACTCGAACTCGCTGAACTCGATCGTTTTTGCCGAACTCGGACTTGAACTGAAAAACTAAAATATTTGGAACTCGGACTTGCGAATATCTCTTGAACTCGAACTCGGTTAAAAATCGATCGAGTTTGCCGCCCTGAACAGTGAACTTAGCATAAACCAGTCAGTATGCGACAGCAATCTACAAAACAAATCAGTCAATAGCCTGCATGCAGTGCTAGTTTCCTGCTGCTGGTAGGTCCGAACTCCGGTACTATAGTCACTAAAGGCAAAGTAATCAGTGCCTAATCATGCGAAACCAGCAAAGCCTTAGATAGGCCTAAATTATTATTATTTTTTTTTATGAAAAGCTGCTGTTTACTGAGGATACCAAATCTGAATTGGTTGGTATGACAAATCTGTTCGCGACGGATACCAAATTTTTACAGAATACCAAATAGGAAAAGTGGATACCAAACAAGCAGCTTGGATACCAAATTAGGGTCAATTTAGTATCCTAGGATGCCACCTGGCAACCCTGCTAGAGAGTTCTTTCGCAAGGTGCTAGCAGCGTTGTTATAACTGACTCACTTTTGCAACCACACGAGGCATTTGTTGCTTAAAAACACTTGTTAATTGCGTGGTAGAAAACGTGCATGCAGCGATTGATTTGAACATTGTGATACAAAACAAGGGTATAGTACGAAATAAGTCGCGTCATTTCACAGTCGATGGTTCGCTTAGCGTCGGGCGAGAATTCTGCAAAACGTCATCGCTTAACAAACACGTCATCGCGGGACCAAGACAAGCATCTCTGTCTGCAATGCGCTAAACGAAATTGGGGAATTCCCGCACGTCAACTCGTAAAGCCAAACGCTCGCATTGTTGTAACATGCTCTACGGCTCGTATCAAACTCTTCGTCTCAATCAATAATAGCCATAAGCTGTGTATTACCTACGGCTCGAACCAAACTATTTGTCTCAATCAATAACAACCTTGAGCTTTGTATTATTTGTATTACCTACGGCTCGAACCAAATTCTTTCTCTCAATCAATAACAGCCTTGAGCTTTGTGTTATTTTACATATAATATTACCCCGTTCAGCGAGAGCAGAGCACCGGCGTTTTTATGTAAATCGCGTACCATCCTACGGCTCGTATAAAACTCTTCGTCTCAATCAACAACAGCCATGAACTTTGTGTTATTTTACATACATTATTACCCGGTTTAGGGAGAGCAAAGCACCGGCGTTTCCATGCAAACCGCGTACCATCCTACGGCTCGCATCAAACTCTTCGTCTCAATCAATAACAGCCATGAGCTCTGTATTATCTTACGCATGATATTACCCGGTTTAGGGCGAGCAGAGCACGGACGTTTTCATGTAAATCGCGCACCATCCTACGGCTCGTATCAAACTGTTCGTCTCAATCAATAACAGCCTTGAGCTTTATGTTATTTTACATATATTATTACCCGGTTTAGGGAGAGCAAAGCACCGGCGTTTTCATGTAAATCGCGCACCATCCTACGGCTCGTATCAAACTCTTGGCCTCAATCAAGAATAGCTTTGAGCTTTGTGATATTTTACATATATTATTAGGGGAGATGTGGGACTTTTGATAGGGTGGGACCAATGACCATAGTTGATTTCTCGCAAACTTCTTGGCGGATTTTCTTTGTCTTTTAGGAATTGATTCAAAATAGTTTCAAAGTTTTACAACCGGGTTTTGATGGAGTTATGATCATCCACACGTGCGCAAGCAAGGATAACCTTTTTTACTGGGTCAAAAGTTTTTTTTGTTCCTGATTGTTTTTTTTTTGTCTCTAGACCAGGGGTTCCCAAATTGGGAGCCGCGAGACTTTGCCAGGGGCGCCGCGAAAGCATGCGGAAGTTATTGCATTTACTGCTTTTCTCGCAAAAAATTGCAGCGCATGTGCGTGGTTACAGTGCTTGTTGTATTCGTTTTACTTGTTACAAAGCCATTATTTAGTCACTAAACTAAACTTTAGTGTTCTCTCCCTTTGTTTGCTGACTAACGTGGCATTGTTTTACGAATAATGGTTTGCCTAATAACTGCTTCTCATTAATTGACTGTTTGTCACTTCAGTGAATAGTTTTGAAGAGGTTGCTTGGTTATCCAAATGCGTGCTTGTCTAGATATGCGATAGTCTACCATGCCTTTGACAAAACCATTTTCTTTTGTATCAGCCACACAATTATAGAAAATTAACACATTCCGTAGTGTCAAGCAATTACTAAAGTATTAACACTTTATCGGCTTCGTAATGGACGCATTAGTTACTGATACTTTAGCTCAGAAGAGACAGGTAGAAGATGTAAACAAAGAGAAAAGCGGAAGAAAGAAGACCAGAAAGTACAACAGTGATTATCTCAATTTTGGCTTTACAGTCGCAGAAAGGGAAGGTGTTGAACATCCGCAGTGTGTTATTTGCTGCAAAGTTTTAGCTGCGGATTGTATGCTACCTAGTAAACTAAAACGCCACTCAACCACAGTCCGCAAAAAGTTATCTGAAAACCACGCGAATTTTTTGCTCGAAAGTCAAAAGAAATGAATAAGCAGTCAGTCGTATTTTCAAATTTTTTGCACACACCAGCCAAAGCACAGCTTGCCTCTTTCAAAGTTGCATACAGAATCGCAAAATGTAAAAAACCGCATACCATTGCGGAAGAACTCGTGCTTCCTGCTGCTCTTGACTTAGTCTCGACAATGATTGGAGAATCAGCTGCTGAAAAACTAAAACCTGTTCCACTCTCAAACAATACCATTTGTAGGAGAATTGATAAAATTTCGGAAGATATTCATGATCAGCTCGTAGCGAAAATGCGTGGAAATGAGTTCGGCTTACAGTTAGACGAGGCAACAACAAGTATCAGTAATAAAGATGCTTATTTGATTTGCTATGTACGCTTTATTGATAACGACGGCAACATCGTCGAAGATTTGCTCTTTTGTAAGCCCATCTTAACAAATTGTAGAGCACAAGAATTGTTTACGATACTGAACAATTTTATTCAGAAAAATAACCTCGAGTGGAAATGCTGCGTTGGTTTATGCACCGATGGTGCACGAGCTATGTCTGGTCATTTGGGCGGGCTGCGAACATTAGTGCAGGACGTTGCCGTCAATGCAAAATGGACCCACTGCATAATACACCGTGAGGCGCTGGCTTCGCAACAGCTCAGTGGTGATCTTAATGGAGTGCTTGAAGTTGTTGTCAAAACTGTGAACTTCATTAAATCAAGACCGCTAAAAGCTCAGCTTTTCCTACGTCTTTGCGATGAATTAGGAGCAGAACACAACAACTTATTGTTTTATTGTAATGCAAGGTGGCTTTCCAAAGGCAAAGTTCTTTTACGTGTGTATGAATTGAGAAACGAAATCTCCGTATTTTTAAAAGAAGAAAACCATGCACTTGCTACTGCTTTTGAGGACGAAGTTTTCCTGACTCAGTTGGCGTATCTCTGTGATATTTTTGCAAAATTAAATCAATTAAACCTCTCACTCCAAGGAAAAGATACTCACCTTCTGCAACTCCATGACAAAATTACAGCTTTTAAAAGAAAACTACAGTTGTGGAAAAGTGATTTGTTGATAAATAACGAGCAGTGTGAAAGTTTTCCACATTTAAAATCCCATTTAAACTCGCAATCTGGCAATATCTCCCTGCAGAATACCGATGAGTGTAATTTGAAGACCATGATGTGTTCGCATTTGGGTGCTCTAATCTCGCATTTTGAAAAATATTTTCCTGAAGACATGGAGAAGCACAATTGGATAAGAAATCCTTTTGCTGATAATGCAAATACCCCTCAAGGGTTTACATCACTGGAAGCTGAACAATTTATTGATCTTTCTTCTGACCTCACTTTGAAAAGCATATTCAACCCTAATTCTCTCATTTCATTCTGGGTTAAGGCTCGATCTGAATTTCCTCTTGTAGGCTGCAAAGCTCTCCGTGTTCTTGTGCCGTTTGCAACGTCATACCTATGCGAAGCGGTTTTTTCTGCGGTAGCAGTAATCAAGTCGAAGTATCGTAGTAAGATCGACATTGAGCGCGACATGCGTATTGCGATATCAAGCATTGCACCGCGGTTTAATAAAATGTGCGAAGAGCAGCAAGCGCACTGCTCACATAGATCAAACGCTTTTCATTGTAAATAAACGCTGACATTTTTGTGCATTTCAATGATTTCAACATGCTGTAAATAAATTCGTTGGAGTATACTTGCAGTTTGGAAATTTTGGCTTCATAAGGGAGCCGCGAGGATTAATAAGTTTTCAAAGGGCGCCGACAACAAAAAAGTTTGGGAACCGCTGCTCTAGACTTTAAGTTAAACGGAAGGTAGCATAGTATAGCTTGTTTTTGAAGTTTATTTGATGTGGAAGAAGATTTTGCCAAGCTCAGAGGCATATATTCTATCATGTAGCGGCCAGTTAGTAAAATGTTGTGCCTACACAGTTGTGGGACCTTTGAGCCAGTGCAAAGAGGTACCAATGAGCCAGTGGCAGTTTGTTATGCACCGGATGTGGACATAATTAAGGCAGGCCTCTACGTCCATGTTTAAATGTTTTCTGTTGTTGGGAGCTTTAAAAATTTTGTTGGACTGCTACTTAATGGTCCTGATGACGAAGATTTTTATGAAATTAAAATCTTAAAATGGTCCAAGCAGATTAACCATGGTTTTGTCTTCCCTGACGTTGATGACCTGGCTACTGCTAAGAAAAGTGACTTATAGTTCAAATTCTTTCACCGCCATCTTCAGCTGCAGCTACTAAGCGTTTAGCTAATGTGTTAAAATTTGATATTATTTTGGCTTCTTCTGCGTTATGGCATTCAATTGTCAAGTGTGACTAATAGACTTTTTTGTGTGATTTTTGCATGGTTAGTTTTGCTGATAAATCTGTTTGTTTAATCTATGTATTGTGCTATGATTTCGACTACAAAAAGGTTGCAGCTATATAAAAGACAAGAACATAGCGTAAACTTAAAGAAAAAGGGAATTGCGCTGATAGTGTATAGCCCTTTTCATTGACTATGCACTGCTAGATAAGCATGAGAGCTCGTAGTTACAATTTCATTCTTAAATCATTTTAATTATTAACACACTAATTTTATTTCTTAGTTTTATTACTGTGATAAAACTTCATTTCATCTTAAATTCAACTGTTTCTGCAGCTTCCTTCTTGTGGTTCATTGGTCCCACACCGTGTCTCATTGGTCCCACAAACTAAGGGGACCAATGAGCCATTTCTAGAAAAATTAAGTTTTTAATAATTCAGCTAAAACACGTCTGTTCTTGCTCAACTTCAACTTGGGATTGCATCACCTGTTGGTCTACTCAAATATAAAATTTTGTGTGCTAACACCAACAAATTCAAGAGTTAAAAAGCAAAAAGTGAAAAATGGCTCATTGGTTCCACATCTCCCCTACCCGGTTTAGGGAGAGCAGAGCACCGGCGTTTTCATATAAATCGCGTACCATCCTACGGCTCGCATCAACCTCTTCGTCTCAATCAATAATAACCATGAGCTCAGCATTATTTTGCATATATTATTACCCGGTTTAGGGAAAGCAGAGCACCGGTGTTTTCACGTAAATCGCGTACCATCCTACGGCTCGCATCAAACTCTTCGTCTCAATCAAGAATAACGATTAGCTCTGTATTATTTTACTTATATTATCACCCGGTTTAGGGCGAGCAAAGCACGGGCGTTTTCATATAAATCGCGCACCATCCTACGGCTCGTATAAAACTCTTCGTCTCAATCAACAACAGCCTTGAGCTTTGTCTTATTTTAGATGTATTATTACGCGGTTTAGGGAAAGCAGAGCACGGGCGTTTTCATGCAAACCGCGTACCATCCTACGGCTTGCATCAAACTCTTCGTCTCAATCAAGAATAGCCTTGAGCTCTGCATTGTTTTACATATATTATTACCCGGTTTAGAGAGAGCAAAGCACCGGCGTTTTCATGTAAATCGCGTACCATTCTACGGCTCGTATCAAACTCTTCCTCTCCATCAATAACAGCCATGAGCTTTGTGTTATTTTACGTATATTATTACCCGGTTTAGGGCGAGCAGAGCACCGGCGTTTTCATGTAAATCGCGCACTATCCTACGGCTCGCATCAAACTGTTCCTCTCAATCAATAATATCCATGAGCTTTGTATTATTTTACGTATACTACCACTCGGTTTAGGGCGAGCAGAGCACCGGCGTTTTCATGTAAATCGCGTACCATCCTACGGCTCGTATGAAACTCTTCGTCTCAATCAACAACAGCCATGAGCTTTGTATGATTTTACATGTATTATTACCCGGTTTAGGGAGAGCCGAACACGGACGTTTTCACGTATATCGCGTACCATCCTTCGGCTCGTATCAAACTCTTTGCCTCAATCAATAAAAGCCTTGAGCTTTGTGTGATCTTACGTGTATTATTACTCGGTTTAGGGAGAGCAAAGCACCGGCGTTTTCATGTAAATCGCGCACTATCCTACGGCTCGCATCAAACTCTTTGTCTCAATCAATAACAGCCATAAGCTCTGCCTTGTTTTACATGTATTGTTACCCAGTTTAGGGAGAGCAGAGCACGGGCGTTTTCATGTAAATCGCGTACTATCTTCCGGCTCGTATCAAACTCTTCGTCTCAATCAATAATAACCTGGAGGTTTGTGTCGTCGTCGTCGGCAGATGCTTTCATGTAGTCGGCAGATGCTTCCATGTAGACCCGGATGGCAGATGCTTCCATGTAGCCCGGGCTGTGATTAAGTCTGTACAAAGCTTTTCTCTGGCAAAGTCACGATGACAGATCGAAACCAAATCTGCCGACCCGGAAGGGTATCCACCCTTGTCGATGCTCAGCCAAGGCCTACTAACCGGCAAACGTGCTTTTCAGGACGGAGCGATATTTGCTCTGCTTCAGGGCACATCGTCAACAAGTTCCGAAGGCCAGCAATTTTGCAGCTGAACATTGAAGGCCTCACTGCAAGCAAGATGAATGTCCTTCACCATCTCGCTGTGCAGTTTGAGGCACTCGTCATCCTACTACAGGAGACCCACTGTGCTTCTACCGACAAGCTTGTGATTCCAGGCTTTGCACTAGCTGGGTCCTGTTTAAACAGGATACACGGCCTTGCTACATTTATTCATGAGCGACTAAAATGGACCCTAGTAGATCAGTCCCCATTTACATCAGAGACTGAGTGAATATGCGTAGACGTTGATGGCTATTGTCAACGTTTACAAAATTGTCAACGTTTACAAACCTCCACCTACACCATTGCAGACTACCGACCTACCAGCGTTTCCACACCCTGTCCTGTACTCGGGTGATTTCAACTGCCCGCGTGTGAATTGGGGCTACAGCAGCAACAGCGCTGATGGAGAGTGCCTTGTTGCTTGGGCAAGCCTTAATAATCTTGTCCCTCTCCATGACCCAAAGGACATGGCCACTTTCCACTCAGGCCGCTGGAACACTGGCACCAACCCGGACCTAGCGTTTGTTAGTGTTGGTCCTGATAGTCGCTTACCTGACGGCTTATTTTAGAGAAGTTTCCTAGGTCACAACATCGACCTTCGCTCATTGTTCCTCCAAGGCTCACTCTGTCAGTTCCGAGTATGCCTGTTAAGCGATGGAACTTCCGCAAGGCCAAATGGAGCCATTACAATGCCCTGACCAACCAACTCGCTAAGAGCTTGTTGCCACCTGATACATCTGATGTGGACCGGGCATACCAGGACTTCTGTAATGCCATCAGCACAGCAGCCAAAAAGTATATCCCACGTGGTCGACGAAACGACCACATTTCGTGTTGGGATGCTGAGTGTGAGAACCTCTATCAGATGTTCCTGCAATCGCCTGAGGGATCAGACTGTAGCAGGGCTGCTTCTGCCCTGCTGTCCAGGCTTGACAGAAAACGCAGGGACCGATGGTCAGAGGCAGTCCAAACCATCGACTTTTCTCACTCCAGTCGTAAAGCATGGAGCATACTAAACAACTTTATCACGACGCTCCCCTCGGCGTTGTGCAGTTTCAGCCAATGCCATCGCATCAATACTGGTCAATAACAGCAAATACGAGGATATTGATCGCAAGTCATCCCGGCTTGTGTCTCAAGAAGTGTCTGATCTTTGGAGGGCCTGTACAACAAGTGCAGTGAATGTCTGTGGAAGCTTTACTCCCTTAGAATTCGCAGCCGCCCTCAAACATCTGAAACCAGGAAAAGCTCCAGGCCCAGACTCTATCTGCCCTGAGCTTTTGCTCCATACTGGAGCTGCCCTGAAATCCTGGCTGTGTGGCTTTCTTTCATCCTGTTTGCACCACCTCAAAATTCCAAAAATCTGGAGAAGAGCGTTGGTTGTCGCGATTCCCAAACCAATGAAACCTGTAGAGGACCCCAAGAGCTATCGCCCCATCTCTTTGCTCTGTGTCCCTACAAGATCCTCGAGAGGCTCATTTACACCCGTATCGAGCCCATTGTCGACCCGCTTCTTCCTCGGGAGCAAGCTGGGTTCCGACAGGGGAGGTCCACAGTAGACCAAACTGTTCTACTTACCCAACACATCGAGAACTCATTTGAGACCAGGAAGAAGGCCGATGCTGTTTTTGTCGATCTGACAGCTGCTTATGACACTGTCTGGCATCATGGCCTCACCTGTAAGCTGCTGAGACTCCTTCCTGATAAACACATGATGCAAATGATTATGGAACTTATCCGGAATAGAAGTTTCACTCTTTCCATCGGTGACAGCAAGCGAAGCAAGTTACGACGTTTGCGAAATGGCCTCCTACAGGGATCAGTCTTGGCTCCCCTCCTTTTTAACATCTACACATACGATCTGCCTTCCACAATTTCACAAAGGTATGCGTATGCCGACGACCTGGCATTGATGCATACTTCGAAAGACTGGAAGACTTTGGAGAGCACTCTAAGCCAAGACATGACAACACTTTCAGTGTATCTCCAGACTTGGAGGCTGAAGCTCAGCCACACTAAGACGGTGACGACGGCCTTTCATTTAAGCAACCGAGAGGCGAAACGTGAGCTCAAAATCTTCAACAACGGCAAACTATTGCCATACTGTCCAACTCCAACCTACCATGGTGTAAAGCTGGACAGGTCGCTCACTTTCCGTCATCACCTAGAGGCATTGCGCAAGAAACTTTCCACTCGCGTCACACTGTTGAGGCGACTTGCAGGCTGGGGATGGGGTGCAGGAGCCAAAACATTGCGAACAGCCGCCTTGTCCCTGGTTTATTCCACAGCTGAGTACTGCGCACCTGTTTGGTGTCGTAGTGCTCACACTCGGCTAATCGACAGTGTTTTAAATGACGCCTTGCGCATTGTCACTGGATGTCTGCGACCCACTTCAACGGACTACTTGCCAATCCTCGCAAGCATCCAGCCAGCTGAGCTTCGCCGTCGAGGAGCGACACTCTCCCTAGCTAACCGCGCCACCCTTAACCCTGATCATATTCTACATGAGCAGCTGGTCGGGAAACAAAATGCGCACCAGGGAAGGCTCAAATCAAGACGCCCGTTTGTACCCGCTGCACAGAAACTACTGGATAGTCTGAACGAATCAGACATTCGCGCAGCGCAATGGATGGATTATGTATGGAACATGGAGTACTTGAAAAGTGCATCAAGGCTTCATGCTTTTATTCCCAGGGTCAGTTCTAAGCCTCTTGGAATGGGTTTGCCCAGAACATCTTGGGTAAAACTGAATCGTCTGCGGACTGGCGTAGGGCGATTCCATTCATCCATGTACAAATGGGGTGTTGCTTCTTCACCGAATTGTGAGTGTGGTGCCTCTGAGCAAACTGCAGACCACATCATTTCTACATGCCCCCTACATCGTGCACCAAAAGGAATACGAGGTCTGTTGGCCCTGGATGATGACACCCGACGCTGGCTTAAAATCAACGCCGTCAACATCTACACCGTCGGAAGAGGATGCCCAACCACACGACGACGACGAGCTTTGTGTTATTTTGCATATATTATTTACCGGTTTAGGGCGAGCAAAGCACCTGTGTTTTCATGTAAATCGCGTACCATCCTGCGGCTTGCATCAAACTCTTCGTCTCAATCAATAATAACCATGAGTTTTGTATTATTTTACGTATATTATTACCCGGTTTAGGAAGAGCAGATCAGCGGGGTTTTCATGTAAGTCGCGTACCATCCTACGGCTGGAATCAAACTCTTCGTCTCAATCAACAGCAGCCATGAGCGTTGCATGATTTTACATATATTATTACCCAGTTTAGGGAGAGCAGAACACCGGCGTTTTTATGTAAACCGCGTACCATCCTACGGCTCGCATCAAACTCTTCGTCTCAATCAATAACAGCCATGAGCTTTGTATGATTTTACATATGTTATCACCCGGTTTAGAGCGAGCAGAGTACGGGCGTTTTCATATAAATCGCGCACCATCCTACGGCTCGTATGGAACTCTTCGTCTCAATCAACAACAGCCATTAGCTTTGTATGACTTAACATATATTATCACCCGGTTTAGGGCGAGCAGAGAACCGGCGTTTTCATGCAAACCGCGTACCATCCTACGGCTTGCATCAAACTCTTCGTCTCAATCAAGAATAGCCTTGAGCTTTGTGTTATCTTACGTATGTTATTACCCAGTGTAGGGAGAGCAAAGCACCGGCGTTTTCATGTAAATCGCGCACCATCCTACGGCTCGTATCAAACTGTTCCTCTCAATCAATAATAACCATGAGCTTTGTATTATTTTACATGTATTATTACCCGGTTTAGGGAGAGCAGAGCACCGGCGTTTTTATGTAAATCGCGTACTATCCTACGGCTCGTATGAAACTCTTCGTCTCAAGCAACAACAGCCATGAGCTTTGTGTTATTTTACATATATTATCACCCGGTTTAGGGCGAGCAGAGCACGGGCGTTTTCATATTAATCGTGTACCATTCTACGGCTCGTATGGAACTCTTCGTCTCAATCAACAACAGCCATGAGCTTTGTATGATTTTACATGTATTATTACCCGGTTTAGGGAAAGCAGAGCACGGACGTTTTCATGCAAATCGCGCACCATCCTACGGCTTGCATCAAACTCTTCGTCTCAATCAATAATAACCATGAGCTCTGTATTATTTTACGTATATTATTACCCGGTTTAGGGAGAGCAGACCAGTGGCGTTTTCGTGAAAATCGCATACCATCCTACGGCTCGTATCAAACTCTTCGTCATTATCAGTAATAGCCATGAGCTTGGTGTTATTTTACATTATCATTACCCGATTAAGAAAGAGGAGAGCACGGGCGTTTTCATGTAAATCGCGTACAATCCTTCGGCTCGTATCAAACTCTTCGTCTCAATCAATAATAACCATGAGCTTTGTATTATTTTACGTATATTAATACCCAGTTTAGGGAGAGCAGAGCGCCGGCGTTTTCATGTAAATCGCGTACCATCCTACGGCTCGTATAAAACTCTTCGTTTCAATCAACAACAGCCATGAGCTTTGTGTTATTTTACATATATTATCACCCGGTTTAGGGCGAGCAAAGCACGGGCGTTTTCGTATTAATCGTGTACCATTCTACGGCTCGTATGGAACTCTTCGTCTCAATCAACAACAGCCATGAGCTTTGTATGATTTTACATGTATTATTACCCGGTTTAGGGCGAGCAGAGCACGGACGTTTTCATGCAAATCGCGTACCATCCTACAGTTTGCATCAAACTCTTCGTCTCAATCAATAATAACCATGAGCTCTGTATTATTTTACGTATATTATTACCCGGTTTAGGGAGAGCAGACCAGTGGCGTTTTCATGAAAATCGCATACCATGCTACGGCTCGCATCAAACTCTTCGTCATTATCAGTAATAGCCATGAGCTTGGTGTTATTTTACATTATCATTACCCGATTAAGGGAGAGGAGAGCACGGGCGTTTTCATGTAAATCGCGTACAATCCTTCGGCTCGTACCAAACTCTTCCGTCTCAATCAGTAACAATTTCGGAATCAATAGCAGTGTAATTCAATCAATAATAGATTTATAAGTCAGAATAAAGTCAACACTTGTCCAAAAATTGTCTTTGTTAACTTTTTTTACAATAATGAAAAAAATTGTAGCCTATTTCTTTTATGTTTTTTTGAATTTTTAAGCCAATTTTATGCGCAGTTTTATTTGATTACTCTGAAATAGAATTGGTTTTTACAGTCGTAGAATTGGTTTTTACAGCGTTTATTTAGTAAGTCTTCAAGGCCTACCATTTACCCTGTTATATTTTATATATATAGACTTACATCGGCTCCTCTTCATTCATTACTTGTAAAATCAGGCCTGCCATTGCCGATACATGCCAACTAGGCTAACTGCTCAATGCTAAGCCTGCAGTTACAGGGGCTTGAGTATGTATAGCTGAAAATTGCATCGAAAACGCTGTAAGCTCGGTGGCCGAGTGGTTGGAGAGGTAACGCTCTCAATCACAAGGTCCTGGGTTCAAAACCTGAGTCTACCTGATGAGCGGTCAAACCGCGAAACTAGTCGTAGAATTGGTTTTTACAGCGTTTATTTAGTAAGTCTTCAAGGCCTACCATTTACCCTGTTATATTTCTGAAATAGATGCAATAGTAAAAATGCGTGCGGTAATTGAAAAAGAAACAGCACTTATTATTCATGAAATCGTCTTAGTAATTATACTTTGTGGTTTTCGATAGAAACATTAATGATCACAGGCAAACTGCTACTGTACAGTATAGTTGCGATAACAACGCATTTTTGTACTACACATAAATTGATACCAGTACACACAATGGCTCGTTAACCTAGGTTTTGACGTCATATGTCGCTTTGTTGCTCAGCTTCCAGACTGAGGGATTGAGAAAATGTTCAGAGTAGACCACCTGGTTTAAAAACAATGTAAATGGCGGATTATAAAACATTTGTAATGAAAAAAGTGCAACAAGACATAAATAACAGGCGAAAGCGGTTGGGTCAAATTAAAGTCAAAATTTTGCGACAATTAAGTCAAAAATAAATTTTTTTAGGTGAAAAAAAATTGCCCTAGTTATAGCATATCAATAACATAATAAACCCTTAATATATAATAACATAATAACCGCGAATCGCTCCCGAGCGATACCAAGCTTCACGAAGCATCAGCTCCACCATACTCCACGGGGCGATGCGATGCGCGACGCAGCTTCATTGCGTCATAATGAAACAACTAAAATTTGGCGCATCGCGACGCTTCGTGTCGCTCTAGTGTAGACCAGGCCTAAAGCTGATGTCATCGCACTTTCGGAGTCACCCATCGATCAACCTACTAAAAATATAGACATAGATGGTTACGATTTTGTGCACGTCAAACCAAATTATGAACAGGCTGGTGGGGTAGCTGTTTCCTTAGCGTTCGATTGAAGTTTTCGCTAAGGCAATGTATCGAGGTTCAGAAGCAGTTTCGTTAAAACTTTGTCTTCTGAACCACAACAAATCATTTTTGATTGGCGCTATTTATAGACATCCTAATAGAAATGCAAATGATTTTATTGAAGATTTTGCGGAAACTTTAGGAAAACTCGCAAGTGAAAACACCATCTCTTACATTCTTGGAGAAATGAATATTAATATAAACGAAAACCATCAGGAATTACCCCAGTCAAAAAAATACAAACATGCATTAACCAGTAGCGGAGCTGTTCTCATTTTTACCAAACCCACACGAGTCACAGATAATTCGGCTACAGTAATAGATCATATCATAACTAATGACGTAAGTCACGATATAACTCCCCGCATCATTTGCAGTTTAATGACCGATCACTTTTCAAGCGCTTGCAAAATCAATAAGACTTAAAGTTTTTCGCAAACATATCAAAATGCCTGTTTACAGAGACAAAAGCAAATTTTGTAACTAAGCGTTTTCCGAAGATTTACTCAGTAAATTGGACAATATGATGACTTCAAACACCCGCTTTGAAAGCCGAAACGATCATCTGTAAAGTCCGAAAGTCTGTACTTTTTCGGCTTTTAAAGCCGATGGATTACGATACTTTTTAGCTTTCGATAGCGATGATCCAAGATTAATCGGGTGCTTCAAATCACCTACTTACAATTGAGAATTTCGATGCAATCTTCGACCAGTTTGCAGCAATTATTGCTAATACGATTGACAAACATGCACCGCAGAAACGTTTGAGCAGGAAGCAGGCCAAACTAAGAGAAAACCATGGATAACTAAAGGAATTTTGACTTCAATTAAAATAAAAAATTCTATGTTTTTAACTCATTTTATTGACGGAGATGCAAGTGAAAAACAATCTTTTCGTCGTTATTCCAATATTCTTACAAAAATAAAAGCTCTTTCAAAGAAACACCATTTCCATTCTGAACCTGTCAAGAGCAAACAGAATGTACGCAAAACTTGGGAGATTACACGATCGGTCTTGCCTAGTAAATCCAATCGAGAGCCACCCAGTTCCCTAATAGTAAATGGCATAAACTCGGATGACCCAGTCAGCATTTCCAACGAAATTAACATTTTTTTTTGTAGTATTGGATCCAAATTAGCTGAAAATTGAAGACATTCCGGATAAGCAGCCCAATGATTTTTTCGATAACGGGATTTCCGACTCTATATATCTTGAACCACCAAGTCTTACTGAAGTTTATGACCAAATTATGGCACTCAGAAACAAGGTAGTGGGGCACGATAGCATTCCCTCCTTTTTCCTTAAATCTGCCAGGCACGTCATCACTCCATTTCTGCAATTACTTATTGACTTCATGTTCAATGAAGGCTGCTTTCCTAACAGTTGTAAAATCGCCAGAATTACCCCCATATATATAAATGGTGCGCGTGATGAAACCACTGATCATCGGCCCATATCCATTTTGACCTGCTTCTCCAAAATAATAGAAAAACTTACCTATACACGTCTAATAAAATTTTTCAATAAGCACGGTGTAATCTGCGAGAACCAATTCGGCTTTCAACGCAAATTTTCTTCGGTGCATGCCATGTTGGATGTAGTCTCCACCACTTATGAACATATCAGCTGTAACCAATATAAGGATTTAGCGCTAATTGATCTTAAAAAAGCATTCGACACAGTCTCACCTAAAACACTATTAGCAAAGTTAAATAATTATGGCATTCGTGGAGTGGCTTACAGATTGATTTATTCCTATCTCGAAAAGCGAAAGCAGTACGTCGAATTAAATCAAATTCGTTCCAATCTTAAAAATATAACATTCGGGGTTCCCCAGGGCTCTTCCTTACACTGTAAATCAAATTGGGTAACGTAGACCCAAAAAACTTGGGTTATCATTTTGGGCTCGAAGGCTGAGAAACCCAATTTGCCAACTTGGGTAATAACGACCCAATTTACAAAGTTGGGTTTGTTCACCCAATATCCATAACCCAAGTACAGTGGGTAACTTGACCCAAACTACAAACTTGGGTCTTTAAACCTAATTGAAAATTTTGGGCTCGAAGGCTGAGAAACCCAATTTGTCAACTTGGGTAATAACGACCCAAATTTTCAATTTGGGTGTTTAACCTTAAATCTTGTAGATCAAGAAAATTGGGTAATTAATACCCAAGCTGAAAATTTGGGCGCTTTGTCCCAAAAGCTTTTAGCTAAGGAAAAAAGCCCAATTTTCAGATTTGGGTTTTCCGATTAATATTTGTGAATGCGTTTTTGCTTAACTCGTAATCACAACAGTCGTCATAATCACTTAATAATGGAGGGTTCACAAGAAATGCACAACAAAATATTGCAATAATGCTTTATATTGTCAAAAGAAATAGGTACAAATTAAATGTTCAACAAATAACAGCATTGATTATTTGAACATGTTTAGGTTCACATATGAAGCGATTATAAATAAAACTGATCCAAACGATGTAAATATTATGCGATTATGACCTCAATTTAAATGAGAATTGCAAGTAACCAATTCCTGCAAGCACAAATAGAAATCTGCCACAACCATATGCAAACCCAAGCATTTTTAACTCACAAATGTATGTAAAAAAATAAACAATCATAGATACGGAGCAGTTACAGTATGCTACTCAAAGAATAAAAAATGAAGTGCATACGCAGAGACAATACAAAATAATGCTTTTGCAAAGATACAAAATAATGAAGTATTATGATACATAAAATTAATTAATTTCAGTTATTATCAACAATTTACTGTGCACTTTAAGTGCAAACTATTGTGCGCTCACAAAAACAAGATTAGCAGCAGTCAAGTTTAACAAGATGTTACAAGGCAATTACAGTAGCTCTCAACCATAACCAAGAGCTTGTGTCACGAAGGTTTCGACTATGCCTAATTATATTTACGTTATGTCAGTCAGATATTCCGCTGAAGCAAAATTATATCAATAAGCAACCAGCCACAGTCATGATGTTGCATAAAAACTAACCAAACAAAATAGGCTAAAAAAACATGACACCCATACGTTAGAATAGAACACAGGAAACAAAGACGGGCAAACAATGTTTTGTGCAAATGTTATACAATCGGTAAGCAGCAACACACTTCTTTGGAATAAATTCGACAAGTTATCAGTTCAAAGTTTTCCCCCTAAAACGTCTGTTTTCGCATATTATGCATCTGAGAAGTTTTTATTTTACCATTTGTCTCAATTGTTTTTTCCGTTCGCTTTCATTCAAGCCTTTTGTGCTATTCAGGACGCATTAGATAGCATCAACTGTCTGCAGAATTTAGTGTTTCGATGCACATTCTTCGCAGAATTCCCTAAAAAGATGGAGCAATTGTAAGCCCAAATATTGTATATAAATAATGAGCCAGAAAAGCGCATGATGAAAATGAAAATTTCCATCAGATTATATAAATTGCAGTATTTGAGAGAAACCGTTTAAACTTGGGCTTATGTCCAGCAGTGCTTTTGTTAAATTTCAACTATGAAAAGCAGTTTGGAATGACTGGGTAAGAAAAAGCAAACTGGAGAGCCCGCGTATCTGCTTTGGTAGGCTTTCATTTAAGGTCAAATCTTCAGCAGTTCGAGTGATGGGGTGTCTTAGATATAGAACAAAAGAGACAATTCGGTTTTATTGTAGCGTGAAGCAATATGGTAATAACAAGACATATAGCGTTTCAAACCAAATTATTATTTACTCCTATCTACAGTGCGAACAGGTCTTTTGGAACTGAACAGTTTTATGCGTTGATGAAAACCTTTGCGCGTTATAGACAGGCAAGTAAACCAATGCCATAGAGTTTGTCTTAAATAACAGACAAGCAAACAAGGACTCTAGCGCTTTATAATTTATGCTTTCTTAGCGTTAAGCACATAAAAACCTTAGCATGGGCTACCATGGCAGTCTTTAGGTTGTTCACACCTTTGCATCCCAACTAAATAATTATCATTTATGTTTAACTGTACCAAACAATCAATTTCTGAAACTTCACAAAAACGTTTAGCAATAAACCACTTGCTTGGAGCAGGCTTGCTTATGTGGAATTACATTTTTAATTTCTTTACCCAATAAAAACCATTGGATAAAAACTGCTAATTGAGGTTTGATCATTTTTAGTAACAGGAACAACAGCTACAAAAAATTTAGCCAGTCTATAGCCTTTTCAAATTTTAAACATTATTTCAAATTTCCAATCAACAAAGTTCATTAACGCCACATTACTTGATTTAATAATAATTTTTTATCAAAGACACAGAAAACATGCAACAGCTTGACTAGCATCAAATTATGCTGACCTGTAATTGTCACAAAATAAGTTTGCTGATTTTCATGAAACAAAGAGGTTGATGCAAAAATAATCCTCTGTGAATTATTTTATATGCATGTTGCCCATGTGTCATAACCACTGCTTTAACTTTACATAATAAAACTGAAAGAGTAGTATACTATCATAACAAGTTTCTAACACACAGCTGCAGGGAGCAATGCAGTGCATGTCAAGCCATATTTTTTGCACCAAGTTCTTTGATTTTACTGCTTATTGCATACGTAAAATCATGAAACCACTCACTACATAATCACGTGTCACTTTCTATGAGTTGCATACCGGGCCTATTGGTTAAAGCGCCTTAGGTAGGCAAAAATTTATAAATAGCAGTATGAAGTAGAATAATCACAATGCACTTGATTGGTAACATACTGATATTCGTATTGATGTGCATGGCATATCGAGAAAAAGTTTGAACAGCTCTTCTGTCAATATTTTAAATATATGATGGCACATTTTTGACTGTTTCACAAAACAATTTAAATGTTTATCACTGCCACATGGATGCCTAACAAAACTGGGTATCATATACAATCAGTTATTAGTGTGAAGCATTACATAATGCCTTAGCATTTACAACACAACATGCATAATGTTTACTGTTTATCAGTCACTTACCTTGATTCGTTGCATGTCTGTTTTGGTTTCACACACAAAGGTAAATACATGTTATGATGAATTGATGATCAGAAACTTCAATGACAATTCGACACAGTAGTTGTACATACATCACATTAACAGCATGAAGCATCAGCTATATAACATGACTGCTAGGCCCATTCTCTAATTCTGAAATTTACTATGTTTTTACATCAATAAATGTACATTGCAAGCTATTTGATTGCTTATATATCCAGTCAACACTTTGGATAAGCAAGATCCATACCAGTATCAGTGTAATGGGTATTGTGGTACTTTAACATAAAATTGGGAAGTGGCAGCAGTGTCATTTCCAAATCGGTTTTCTCCACATGGAGGCTCATTTAGATTGACTCATTTTTCTCAGATCAACTCAGCTTCAGATTTCCCCAAAACTCTGATCAACTCCAACCTCTAATGGTCCAACTTGCAACTACTAATAGTGGGTTTACACGAACAAAAAAACGTCAATGGAGCAGAGCTGAGCTTTGTTTGTTCTTTGAAGCTTGCAATGAAGCTTGGCTCCACTTTGCTCAACTAGCAAAGCCAAGTTGCATGACATTAGGCCTATAAAATAAAAGCTCAGCTTCTCACCGTTTTGCACTATTTTTTTAGCTTATGTAAACCCAGCTTAACAACTCTAAATTTGAACTGTAGTCACTCCAATCTCCAGTTCTACCATTCCTCCGTACCTGTACTAGTGCACTCTGGGAGTTAAGAATCACTGAAAAGGGTCAGTACCAGTAGACCTTGAAATTTTTTTTGCCTTCTGATAAGCTTTTCCAAATTTAAATTATTTAAAAGTTCGTCAAAAAACAAGTTGTTTTAATTTTCTATCCCGCCATTAGCAGACCTAAAAGAAGCATGCGCAACCAGTAACTTACTGACATCTGACTAGGCAGCTAGGTCTTAAGTCTAGTAGCTAGTAATAAAAAGACCTGCGGACTACTAGTACTTGTGGTCTTCGCAGCATTTTCAAATCTGTAGATACTGCATACTATGGTAGCTCACTTCAGCAAGTTGAACACATGAATCTGCAAAAAATCATTGTGCGACAAGACTATCATTGTGTCATTGTGTCTTTAAAAAACTTTAAAATCATTGTGTCTACATAGCCTACCTAAGTCGTTACCGGAACCTTTAGATTTTAAATTAGCTTTTTACTCCAGCGAGAAGCAGCAGCTTCAGTTCCGACGCATCATTTAATTCGAATTTCGATTATTTTGGCGCTCACTGATTGCGCTGATCACTAAACCGTAAAGTTTATTGAAGCGTAAAGTAAAATTTAATTAATTTCTGAAAAGTGCTATTTTATTAGAATGATGAATTACATCATGCACATTTAATTATTATTAAAGTCTGCCAGCAAAATTAATAAATTACGCTGACAAACGATGGTATACTGCAAGTTGAAAGCTTAGGTTGTTTGGTTTATGCGGTAGAGTGAAGGTTAGCCGCTTGCGCAACTGTCTATCATAATAATGTTGAACTTGAAATTAAAATGACTAGACACAGGTATGTAACTTAAAATTGCTATAGCATAAGTAGTGAGAAAAAAGACAACAATAGCTTATTAAATGACTTGTGAAATTGGGGTTGTCATCGGTTTTATTTCAAGTGGAAATATACTGCAAAATTTAACTAGGCCTATATCAATTTGGGGTAGATGACGCATTCTGTCTCATCAAGCAAAACAGCTACACAAATGCTAGTTTATAATGCTTAGCATTTACGTCTAAGCAAAATTTAAGCGCATGCGCGTGGTAAGGCCTTGAAAAGCAATAAATCGCAGACTACTATGGCTTCCGGCTTTCCGTTTTGCTAATGTAGCAACATTTACCAATGCCCGTAGATAAATGCTTTAAAAATTTAAGATGGCTTCCCAGCTCCAATATCTGCCAAACACGCAGATAAATCTCAGAAAATTTTTAGACGGCTCGATTATCCTACAGACCAAGTGATCAGCTTAGATAAAGCATGTAAGGTTTTTGGTGGTTGGCCTTAGACCAGGGGCGCCAAAGTTTTCTCCAAGAGGAACAAATTTCATAATGTAAAGTACCCGAAGGCTAATAGCCTTTTGTGGTTCTATGTGTTTTGCTGCTCTTCGTAACAAAAATGGTTTCTGTTGCAATTATGACGTAATAATGGTTTAAACTTTTCTCGCCGGTTTTTGTCGTCTCAATCAGATAGTCTTGTCGCATTTACAGCGTAAAAAAGCAACCTCCAGTTAGATTGGACAGGCTATCTAACTTTACATGTGCTTGTAGGCCAAAAATAATACATTTAGCAGCAACAAGCGCGGGCCGTATGAAAACTCATCGAGTGCTATATGAAACAACTGGGTTTTGCACTCAATGTTTCCTAAACTAAGAATTGCTTAAAGTGCAACCCGTTTTTTGAGTTTAAAACCAATCTATTATCTAAAAATTTTCCCCAAAGATCTTAGTTTTAAAATTCACTTTCCCAAAATAAGTTATTTAACATTTTCCCAAAAATTTTTTTGGCTTTAAAAACAATATACACAAGTTATTATTTCAGGAATTATTTCCCAAAAAAAATTAATGGGTTTAAAATCCATTGACCCAAAACAATAGTCATAACACTCACCCAAAAATTTAATTTGGGCTTGCTACCACATTACCCAAATTAATATTTGCAAAAACGATTACCCAAAATTTATTTTTGGGTATAAAATTTTTAACCCAATTTACTTGGGTGATGTGCTGTGGGTTATGCAGAACCCAAAATCGACTTTGGGTTTTTGCTTATCATACCCAAAATAAATTGGGTTTTTGACCGTTTTTTTTGGGTAATGCATACATTTGCCCAAAATTGGGCAATGCGATTACCCAAAATTTTTTACAGTGTAAGGCCCCTTATTTTTTCTCATCTATACTAACGACCTAACTAATGCTTTACAAAGCAAACCACGATTATTTGCTGACGACACCTGCCTGATTAGTTTGGCCGATACTCTTTCGGTATTACATCAAAAGATAAACGCTGAACTAGAAAGGCTTCAAGTCTGGTGTTCTGTCAACGAACTAACCATAAATCTTACCAAATCATGCATAGTGCGTACTCATTGTTCCACCTTAAAGAGGAATATAAACTTGCAATCAGGACACATGATAAGCAACCACTTCCCAACTTCCCAATTAAAACAGTTAGCAATGTGAAATATTTAGGAGTGTATTTAGATAATGAACTAAACTTTAAGGAACATATCAAATTATTAGAAAGCAAAGTTGCTCGGTCGATAGGCATCATGTGCAAGCTACAGCAAATGTTTCCTGAAAAAAACCTTGCTTCAACTCTACAATGCACTTATCCATCTGATCCTAACGTATGGAATAATTATTTTTGGGGCTACCTATCCCTCTTACCTCAAAAAACTAAAAGCGTTGCAAAATAAAGCAATATGAATCATCTCCAAAAGTAACTACCGAGATAGCAATACGCCTATACATAAAAAACTCAAAGTACAACAAATTGACGATTTATACAGGTATGAAACCGCCAAAATTGTCTTTTCCTGCATTCACAAACAAGCTCCGAAACCTTTCTTCGATTAGCTCAGCAAAATAAACGAGGTAGTTCAACCATTGATTTAACCTTAACCTTTTACTGCCCGATGTTCCACTAATGGCGCATACGATACTTTTGTTCAAATTGATTGAGAAATTGAGGATATCGTAAAACTTTTTTTTTTTTGCATAAAACTTAAATTCTAGATAACTACAGTGCTTATGGCTTTGTAATTAAGTAATAAACTTTGTAATAAATTTAAGTACTGAAAAACACAGCAAGTTTTGGAAAAACTTTGAGGTTAAGCGCATAAAAGACTTTCATTATTTTATGATGACGTAGGAATTTTATTATTATTATTATTATTAAAGGGCAATGGTTCCATAGAAGACTGACCAGGTTCAATCCTCACTGGCACATTGTGTAGGCCAGTATTTAGGCCCATTACAACTTTCACCGCTTTCTCGTTTATTCAATATTTCAATGTACTGCTGGCCGTATTCAGCAAGTCTTCCGGCCTGCTGTAAATACTTTGCCAGTAGGTTTATATTTAGTTTTTCGACCACCGACTTTATTGTGGTTTTTTCTTTACCAAAAACCTTCTTTCGTAGGGCTTGGTAGTAAGTGCATTCTCCAACATGGTGATTTAGAGTTTCTTCTTCCAGGTTACATTTTGGACATGTCGATGATACGTCATGTCCCATGGTTCGCCTGTGTTTCTGTAAGTTGCAGTGACCTGTGAGGACTTGCAACACTTCATTTATTCTAGGTCTTTTGAGCCTCAAAAGTCAATGAGTTAACTGGGGCGAAGCCCATCCTACATTTTCTTTTGTTCTCAAGCAGTCCTTTCGTTCTATCCAAGATGTTTTCCATTTTTCGACACTCCAATCCTTTATTGCAGCGCGACAACTAGCATACGGGATGGAAATGAAAGGCTCAGGCCCCGAGCAGTTTAATGCTGATCCTGATTTAGCTAAGATATCCGCCTTCTCATTTCCTTGGATGCCGGTGTGGCCCGGCGTCCAGGCAATAGTGACGTCCAATATATTCAGGTTTTTGATGCACGTTAATACCGTATAAATCTATATCAAGTAAAACTAAGAAACCAGCCTCAGATAAAATTTGGTAAAAAGTATATTAAAAACTAGTAAAAGATAAAATCGATTTCGACCTCAAAGGTCATCGTTAGTCATCTAAAAAAATATATATATCTCAATAACTAAGTACACTAGAACAATATGTTATACTCAAAACTGAATACACTGACTGGTCAAAACGTTACACTCAATTTGATAAAAAATATCTAACCACAGTAAAGCCTGTAATCTCGATGTGTCACAGTTCAAACAGCAGGTGTCAAATTAAGAGCGGAAACACGAAAACAGTGCGAAAAACAAGCGGAAACTATTTGATTTTAGGCAATGAGGTCTTAGCAATGTTGATTTTAGCATCCAAGTTCGAAACCCATATACTTTCAAAATAGTCTAATTTATCGACTGGAGGTTCTTGTAAAAAATGACTTCGTAGCATTCGTAAATTTTGGTATTGAAATCAATGAAATTACTATGTTTGGATTTGAAATGTATGAGTAGCGCTGCTTTGTCCCGATTCCCCAAACAATGAGATCTCCAAGAAGTACGGTGGCCAGACCAACGTACGCTAAAACGATTTTTGGTCTGACCAACATAAAACTCGGCTCAAATACGACACTTTGCGGCATATCTCCCAAAATTTGTACAATCAAGACGCTGCTTAAGATGAAACAAACGACCTGCCTTGTTAGAAAGCGAAGATGTGGTAACCACCATGTTATATAGATTTATTAATATAGATTTATTCATGATACGAATGCTGAGAAACCGCTTCTATTTTATCATCACTTCTTTACTTTGGAGTTCTAAGTTGAGGGTGATTCAGGAAACCAACCAAAGTATTGACGTTAATACCGTGTTAGATTTCACAATATTATTTTGGATTGCCAGAATTACTGCTTGGCTATCCACTAAAATTATAATTTTTTCATTTACAATTCTATCCATGATCAGTTTCTGTGCTACTTCAGCTATAGCAAAGACTTCTGCCTGAAAGACAGTACTGTATCTTCCCAGATGGAAAAAATTTTGATCTGTTTGAGAGTCTGATGCGTATTCTATGTAAAAACTCGCACCGGCTCTTCCATTTAGCTTGGATCCGTCAGTGTAGCATCTGATTATGCTTGGTTCTAAAGCATTCTCATACTGCACTGCGTCCTTGCGTTCCATAACGAGGCATTTGTACTGTTTTCCAAAAACCTTTGTTTTAGTTATTAGGTCTGCTGGCATACTCAGCAAAGGCAAGTTTTCCTTTGCTTCATTGCATACGTCTACGTGACTTTTGGTTTTTCTTGTTGAACCATTTGTCTTGGCAGGCCAAAAGCTCACACGGGATAACCGATATGATCTTTTTACTGCCTCGTCGTCGTCGTGTGGTTGGGCATCCTCTTCCGACGGTTTAGATGTTGACGGCGTTGATTTTAAGCCAGCGTCGGGTGTCATCATCCAGGACCAACAGACCTTGTATTCCTTTTGGTGCACAATGTAGGGGGCATGTAGAAATGATGTGGTCTGCAGTTTGCTCAGAGGCACCACACTCACAATTCGGTGAAGGAGCAATACCCCATTTGTACATGGATGAATGGAATCGCCCTACGCCAGTCCGCAGACGATTCAGTTTTACCCAAGATGTTCTGGGCAAACCCATTCCAAGAGGCTTAGAACTGGCCCTGGGAATAAAAGCATGAAGCCTTGATGCACTTTTCAAGTACTCCATGTTCCATACATAATCCATCCATTGCGCTGCGCGAATGTCTGATTTGGTCAGACTATCCAGTAGTTTCTGTGCAGCGGGTACAAACGGGCGTCTTGATTTGAGCCTTCCCTGGTGCGCATTTTGTTTCCCGACCAGCTGCTCATGTAGAATATGATCAGGGTTAAGGGTGGCGCGGTTAGCCAGGGAGAGTGTCGCTCCTCGACGGCGAAGCTCAGCTGGCTGGATGCCTACGAGGATTGGCAAGTAGTCCGTTGGAGTGGGTCGCAGACATCCAGTGACAATGCGCAAGGCGTCATTCAAAACACTGTCGATTAGCCGAGTGTGAGCACTACGACACCAAACAGGTGCGCATTACTCAGCTGTGGAATAAACCAGGGACAAGGCGGCTGTTCGCAATGTTTTGGCTCCTGCACCCCATCCCCAGCCTGCAAGTCGCCTCAACAGTGTGACGCGAGTGGAAAGTTTCTTGCGCAATACCTCTAGGTGATGACGGAAAGTGAGCGACCTGTCCAGCTTTACACCATGGTAGGTTGGAGTTGGACAGTATGGCAATAGTTTGCCGTTGTTGAAGATTTTGAGCTCACGTTTCGCCTCTCGGTTGTTTAAATGAAAGGCCGTCGTCACCGTCTTAGTGTGGCTGAGCTTCAGCCTCCAAGTCTGGAGATACGCTGAAAGTGTTGTCATGTCTTGGCTTAGAGTGCCCTCCAAAGTCTTCCAGTCTTTCGAAGTATGCATCAATGCCAGGTCGTCGGCATACGCATACCTTTGTGAAATTGTGGAAGGCAGATCGTATGTGTAGATGTTAAAAAGGAGGGGAGCCAAGACTGATCCCTGTGGGAGGCCATTTCGCAAACGTCGTAACTTGCTTCGCTTGCTGTCACCGATGGAAAGAGTGAAACTTCTATTCCGGATAAGTTCCATAATCATTTGCATCATGTGTTTATCAGGAAGGAGTCTCAGCAGCTTACAGGTGAGGCCATGATGCCAGACAGTGTCATAAGCAGCTGTCAGATCGACAAAAACAGCATCGGCCTTCTTCCTGGTCTCAAATGAGTTCTCGATGTGTTGGGTAAGTAGAACAGTTTGGTCTACTGTGGACCTCCCCTGTCGGAACCCAGCTTGCTCCCGAGGAAGAAGCGGGTCGACAATGGGCTCGATACGGGTGTAAATGAGCCTCTCGAGGATCTTGTAGGGACACAGAGCAAAGAGATGGGGCGATAGCTCTTGGGGTCCTCTACAGGTTTCATTGGTTTGGGAATCGCGACAACCAACGCTCTTCTCCAGATTTTTGGAATTTTGAGGTGGTGCAAACAGGATGAAAGAAAGCCACACAGCCAGGATTTCAGGGCAGCTCCAGTATGGAGCAAAAGCTCAGGGCAGATAGAGTCTGGGCCTGGAGCTTTTCCTGGTTTCAGGTGTTTGAGGGCGGCTGCGAATTCTAAGGGAGTAAAGCTTCCACAGACATTCACTGCACTTGTTGTACAGGCCCTCCAACGATCAGACACTTCTTGAGACACAAGCCGGGATGACTTGCGATCAATATCCTCGTATTTGCTGTTATTGACCAGTATTGATGCGATGGCATTGGCTGAAACTGCACAACGCCGAGGGGAGCGTCGTGATAAAGTTGTTTAGTATGCTCCATGCTTTACGACTGGAGTGAGAAAAGTCGATGGTTTGGACTGCCTCTGACCATCGGTCCCTGCGTTTTCTGTCAAGCCTGGACAGCAGGGCAGAAGCAGCCCTGCTACAGTCTGATCCCTCAGGCAATTGCAGGAACATCTGATAGAGGTTCTCACACTCAGCATCCCAACACGAAATGTGGTCGTTTCGTCGACCACGTGGGATATACTTTTTGGCTGCTGTGCTGATGGCATTACAGAAGTCCTGGTATGCCCGGTCCACATCAGATGTATCAGGTGGCAACAAGCTCTTAGCGAGTTGGTTGGTCAGGGCATTGTAATGGCTCCATTTGGCCTTGCGGAAGTTCCATCGCTTAACAGGCATACTCGGAACTGACAGAGTGAGCCTTGGAGGAACAATGAGCGAAGGTCGATGTTGTGACCTAGGAAACTTCTCTAAAATAAGCCGTCAGGTAAGCGACTATCAGGACCAACACTAACAAACGCTAGGTCCGGGTTGGTGCCAGTGTTCCAGCGGCCTGAGTGGAAAGTGGCCATGTCCTTTGGGTCATGGAGAGGGACAAGACCATTAAGGCTTGCCCAAGCAACAAGGCACTCTCCATCAGCGCTGTTGCTGCTGTAGCCCCAATTCATATGCGGGCAGTTGAAATCACCCGAGTACAGGACAGGGTGTGGAAACGCTGGTAGGTCGGTAGTCTGCAATGGTGTAGGTGGAGGTTTGTAAACGTTGACAATTTTATAGCCATCAACGTCTACGCATATCCACTCAGTCTCTGATGTAAATGGGGACTGATCTACTAGGGTCCATTTTAGTCGCTCACGGACAAATGTAGCAAGGCCGTGTATCCTGTTTAAACAGGACCCAGCTAGTGCAAAGCCTGGAATCACAAGCTTGTCGGTAGAAGCACAGTGGGTCTCCTGTAGTAGGATGACGAGTGCCTCAAACTGCACAGCGAGATGGTGAAGGACATTCATCTTGCTTGCAGTGAGGCCTTCAATGTTCAGCTGCAAAATTGCTGGCCTTCGGAACTTGTTGACGATGTGCCCTGAAGCAGAGCAAATATCGCTCCGTCCTGAAAAAAACGTTTGCCAGTTAGTAGGCCTTGGCTGAGCATCGACAAGGGTGGATACCCTTCCGGGTCGGCAGATTTGGTTTCAATCTGTCATCGTGACTTTGCCAGAGAAAAGCTTTGTACAGACTTAATCACAGCCCGGGCTACATGGAAGCATCTGCCATCCGGGAACTGTTTTCCAAATACCTTCGTTTTAGTTATTAGGTCTGCTGGCATACTCAGCAAAGGCAAGTTTTCCTTTGCTTCATTGCATACGTCTACGTGACTTTTGGTTTTTCTTGTTGAACCAATTGTCTTGGCAGGCCAAAAGCTCACACGGGATAACCGATATGCTCTTTTTACTGTCTCTGACAGTATGAATTCATTAATTGGCATGATATTCAGCACCATCTCTAAAGCTCCTGTGGGGGTGCTGGGAAATGCTGAAGAAATCATAAGACAAGCTAGTCTTTGTACTCTTGAAAGTTTTTTCTCTAGATATTTTTTATTTACTCCACCAACCCAGGATGTACACGCGTATGTGATGACGGGTCGTATCATTGCAGTGTATATCCATCGCATGCTAGTTGGAATTAATCCCCACGCTCTGTCCACTTTTTGTCTGCATTGTAATAACGCAGCTGTCGCTTTGCGAGCAATTCGTGTTATGTAAGGTTTCCACGTAAGCTTACTATCAAGGGTTACACCTAGTACTGTTGCTTCTTTGGAAATTTCTAGCTGGCGTCCGTTTAAACGCAAGGTTCCCAAATCCGGCTTCCTTTTGTTAGTAAACAGAACTACTTCAGTCTTCTTACTGCTGAATTCAAGCTCTTGATTATGAGCCCAATTACTTGCAATATTTAGCACTTTTTGAGCCCTACCTTTGATCCACAGCATGTTGGTGCCAGTGACCAAAATTGCTACATCATCGGCATAGGCTTGTACATGAAAACCCCTGTTGCGTAGGTCTACCAACAAGGAGTTTAATACACAGTTCCATAGAAAAGGGGACAAAATACCACCTTGGGGATTCCTTTTTACTACTTCTCTATTAATCTTTTCACCATTTAGCTCTACTTGAATTGTGCGGTGTCTCAGTAAATTTTCAATCCAATGGACGAGAAAAAGCGACACCTTCAATTCTCGCAGAGCATCGGCAATGCCACTCTGTGTGATATTATCAAAAGCACCAACAATATCCAGAAATATTCCTAGTGCCGTTCTTTTGTTTGCCAAGCTTAGTTCTATGCGTCGTACAAATTCGTGCAGTGCAGTTTCAGTTGAAACTCCTGCTCTGAATCCATACTGGAACGCAGAAAACCTTGCTTGCAAATTAGAATCATCATTAAAATGACACAGTACTAACCTTTCCAACCATTTAAGTTGAAAGGAAGTTAAAGTGATCATCCGCAAAGACTTAACTTCATGATAGTTTTCTTTAACATCAACATCAACATCAAGAAGATTTATTTCAAGGCTGGTAAAACAATGCAGGCTAATACGAATGAAAGTATTTCAGCACACACACTACCAGTCTAGGAAACACCGAAGAACCCGAAGGTTATCTAGTCAGGTGCTACCTCTTCGTTTTGAGTAACTTGTAAAAGAGTCAAACTAGAAACAAACACAAAACAAAACAAAAAAAAGACGAAAAGCAGCAAAAAAGTTGGAAAAAGCTACGTACAAAATGAAGAATATACAAAACAAATATGTTGTTTAGTTCCTTACAACGGTCAAGCGAAGGTACAATACTTTTAAAAAAATAATTCACGTCAAAAAAAGTTGCATGAGAAACAAAAAAAGAAAAACAATTTATTCACAATAACCAAAGCACTGAAGGTCACAGGCAAATACCAAGGTGAGCTTTGCGAGCATCGCGCCGAAGGTGCTAAGCGCAGAAAATTTGATTTCCAAGGTTCTTTATCATGCTTATTTTTTTTTAAATAGTTTGAGTCTGAAATTTTCTATTTACTTAACATCAATTCGGTTGTGGAAGCTAATATTTGTCAATTAAAAAATTTTTATAATACTTTTTGAAAGAAAACCAGTTGCAGTTTTTAACTGAATTATCAATTTCCTTCCATAAGCTAGATCCCCTATGTAATATTAATTCTTTTCCTATCGTTTTCTTAACACGAGGCTTAAAGTACACAAGATTTTTTGTTTGTCTTGTCGAGTAATTATGAACAGCATTAATTTTTGCAAAGCGATCATAGAAAGATTTTGGAAGTTTTCCACCGTGGAGTTGATACATGATTTTTGCGAGTTCCAATTTGTAAACATCAGTCAATTTTAGAAGTTTTAGTTTTTTGTATAGGGGTGTTACCGAGCAAAACTTGCTACTAAAAGTAATTGTTCGAATAATATTGTTTAGTCTGAGATTCAGTTCTTGTAGCCGGGTTTTGGCAGCATTTCCCCAGACAGCAATGCCGTATTGAACTTTAGACTGGACTAGACTGTGGTAAAGCATTCTGATTACGTCAGGTGGAACCAATTTTCTAAGTCGATAAAACAGACCAGAGTATCGTGCAAGCTGAAGTGACAATTGATGAATGTGGGTAGACCAATTCAAATTTTCATCAACAAAAATTCCCAGATATTTCACTGTTTGCTGCCGTTTTAGGACGTGGGAGTTTATGGACAATTGTAGGTCAGCAATACATGATACACTGGGCCGTTTATTGATGAGCATATAATGACTTTTTTGACAGTTTAAGGACAATTTATTTTTTTTTAACCAATGGTCAATGTTTTGAAGCTCTTCGTTAACCCTGCGCTCCAGATTTGCTAAATTTTTGTCCGCCAGCATTAAGTACGTGTCATCAGCAAATAAAGTTGTTTCAAAGTTGCTAGCCGAGGGAAGATCATTTACGTAGAGTAGGAAGAGTAGCGGGCCTAGCGATGATCCTTGCGGCACTCCGTGAGTCAATTTGGCTAGTTTTGATTTATAGTGATGAAGATACCAGTCCCTTCCTTCCATACTTTCGGCACATAGCTGTACTTCATGCGCATTTGGAAAATGGTTTGGTATAGCCCATGTTTCTAATACAATTCCAGCCTTTTTGTAGTAGCACCGGGTAAATACCGTCTGGTCCCGGCGTCTAAAATAGCAGAAATTCGTTTATCGCTCTTTCCATCTTTTCAAGTGAACAGATGGAGCTAACAATTTCGTCGTGCTTTGGTAACACAGCGGTGTTATCATTTGGTTCTTCTGCTGCTTTACTATAGTTTACCTCTCTACTTCCCGGTGCTAGGGTGTCTAGGAGGCAATTCATAGTCTCAACAGAAGATTCGGTGAATTCACCATTATGTCTTAAAACGTTGCTTACTTGCACCGTTTCGTTGCGACTTAATTTTAGCCAGCCGAGCGGTTGCACAGTGGCTATTCATCGATTCCGTAAAAAGACGCCAAGAATCTCTCTTGGCTTTCCTTACGGCATTTTTAAAAATCCATTGGGCCTGCTTAAAAACTTCGCAGTCGTTTCCAAGTTTTGATTTGATGGCTTTACGAGCCTCTCTGCGGAGACAGGTTAGCTCTGTATTCCACCAAATATTGTCAGTTTTACGACGGATCTTACGCTGAGGGCAAGATACATTGTAAGATTTTATTATCTGTGATTGAACAGTTGATGCCAGTTTTTCTATATCATCTACTGATGATATGCTAACTGGTGTACTATTCAAATCATGTAACCTGTGATCAAGTTCGTTTGCATACTTATTCCAGCAAGTACGTCTAACGTTCCTGATCATTTTTGTTCTTTTGGTGCCACTTTGAACTCTAAACCTAACATACATGTGATCTGAAAAGGATGGCACATCACTGACATGCCAGTCACTTATACAGTTCTCAGCATTTCGGTTTATTAGAGTCAGATCTAGCACTTCTCTTTTTCTTGTTCTGAAGGTGGGTTTGTTGCCCACATTACAGATGTGCAAGTTCGCACTAGCACAATACATAAGCAAATCCATACCTCTAGTATTGACGTTGGAGGAGCCCCATACTGTGTGATGTGCGTTTGCATCAGTTCCTATAACGGTAGGAATTTTATCTCTGTCACTGAATGACAGCAGCTCTTTCAGAATTACTGGTGGAGCTGGTTCTTCCACAGCCATGTAAGCCGATACAAAAACAAAGCTATCTCCTTCTTGTCTTACATTTTTAACTCTCACTGCTACCACATCTTCGCTAGAAAATTGTGATATGAGAGAGCATGTCATATCAGAAGTGACATAAATACATGCTCGGGGACGTTTATCTTTTTTATTACCTTGAAAAAGTTTCCATCCCCTGAGTTTACTTCTGATTGCGCCTCCATACGTCCAGGGTTCCTGAATTAGGACTATACCTGAACGAATGTTTTTTGTTATTTCACATAAGTTATAGCTAGCGGCCATACTTCTGTGAAGATTAATCTGCCAGCATGCAAATCCATTTGACTTGGTTTTTCGTGCCGGGATTTGTTTTTGATTAATTGAACTGTTTGTTGCAGATCTATTACTCATACACAGTATGAATTTTGAAAATGCAACAATTTTGTACTTAGGTATTGATTGTCAGTCTACTTTGGTTGGAACTGGTTGCCTTCGAACCTTGATCAGGGTTCTCAGGCTCCTCAGCTCCTTCCGAAGCAGCTCTGACGTTCTCGATTGAGTACTAGAAGACTCCATCGACGTTTCTGTTGATGCAGAATTGCAGGTAGTTTGAAGATTATCTCCAGGGATAGTGAGGTTCAAACCCTTCATAACCCCTTCCACAACCTTTTTCGCTGCTTCCGCTTCTGATTTCTTTCATAAATTTTTCCTCGACGCGACTCAGACGTGCTACCAACGTCCGGAGACATTGATGGATTCTGAGTGAGCAAACCGGATATTTGAGCGATATTCCACTTTTCAATCGACAATGCCGCTGAAACTGTTGCCTCTTGACTTGCCAGAGGCTTCTCCTCCAACAGATGAGAAGTCCAGGCTGAAGGCAATTTTTTCGCACTTGTCTCCACCTCAACCCTTGCAGGAGTAGAGGCTTTGACTAGCTGAGTACTCTCACTGTCGCTGAATAGTTCAAGAACTGTTCGCTGCGACAGTGGTTCTTTCCTTGTTAAGGGAACAAACCGTACTGTTTACTTCTTTCGTTTATTTTCCATTCATAAAGTTTTGGTTTTTCTTTATAACTGGGAAAAACCTAAAGATCAGATTAAAAAAAAAAATTGTTATTAGGCCACGTCAAGTCCCGCAGCTGGACCCAGGCAACTATATGCAATGGACTTGTCATTCTGTGCAGTGGCCTCAGGAATGCCCCCCCAATACAACTGCAGGCCCCCTCCCAGTCGCCAACTGGCGACTGGGAGGGGATCTAGCCACTGATCTAGCCAATTGGCCCGCCCCTGACCTAGCTCAATTGCATGGAGATTTCCACAAGCTGACGGAGGCAGCCTCCTTAATTGGCTAGATCAAGGACGGGCCTCTGAACTATCTTGCGGCCGCGGTACAGAGCGCGTTTTAGACCGGTACCTTCTACAACTATGAGATTCCATTGCAATCATCTGAAATCCAGTCACGCAATCCTGACATGTACCATGTAAACAATTTTTGGTGCCTACCACCCGCATCCTCGCTAATGCCAAATCTGCATTATCCACTCCCTACTTCACAGCTCGACTTCTCATCCGCTAGGAAAAGAAGCCGAAATGCTTCAAGGAGCAAATTCAACAGGTAAGGCCGTTGCTAAGACTAAGTTGGCAGACATAAAAAGTATAAATGCCAGAGCCTCTTTAGCCAACATGAAAATGTTGTTTCCACCGGACACCACGTGGAGGCGAGGTTGGTCTTATGTCCAGCTTGACGTAGGAATACTACCCCTATAAAAACGGAAAAACAAAAAAAGTCAAAGCAATATTTCGCCACGAAACCTGAACTCTAGCTTTTTAGTTTTTCTTCCTCAGTATACTGACTCAATGGTTTTGTGGTTATGTAAGAACTACCTTGCCTCTGTGACGTAACAAAGGCCATTGACGTATTCACTAACCCGGACGGTAAGTCTGGTCAGTTTATGTTTGAAACAAAATAAAAATTCACAGATCGAACTGTACATTTTCACGCCTTGTTTCATCAGTGGAACAACGAACCCACAAAAGTTGGGGGGATCGGGGAGATATACCCTCGAAAAATTTTTCTCTACGGATTTGCACGAACTGGTGAAACAACCCAAAACGAAAGTGAAGGGGCAACTTTCCCCTCCCTGGCGGCGCCACTGGCTATTATTGATTGAGGCGAACAGTTTGATACGAGCCGTAGGATGGTACGCAATTTACATGAAAACGCCGGTGCTCTGCTTTCCCTAAACCGGGAAGTATTATATGTCAAATAACACAAAGCTCAAGGCTGTTATTGATTGAAGCGAAGAGTTTGATACGAGCCGTAGGATGGTACGCGATTTATATGAAAACGCCGGTGCTCTGCTCTCCTTAAACTGGGTAGTACTATATGTAAAATAATGCTGAGCTCATGGCTATTCTTGATTGAGACGAACAGTTTGATGCAAGCCGTAGGATGATACGCGATTTACATGAAAACGCCGGTGCTCTGCTCTCCCTAAACCGAGTGATAATATATGTAAAATAACACAAACTCATGGCTATTACTGATTGAGACGAAGAGTTTGATGCAAGCCGTAGGATGGTGCGCGATTTACATGAAAACGCCCGTACTCTGCTCGCCCTACACCTGGTAATAAGAAATAAAAAACAACACAAAGCTTATGGTTATTATTGATTGAGAGGAAGAGTTTGATAGGAGCCGTCGGATGGTACGCGATTTACATGAAAACGCCGGTGCTTTGCTCTCCCTAAACCGGGTAATAATATATGTAAAATAATACAGAGCTCATGGCTGTTAATGACTGAGACCAGGGTTGGAAATACCGATTAAAAATCGATATCGATATTCTCTACTTTTTCGTTATCAAATGCAAAAATTCTTTACTTTTTTTTCATTATCGATTGGGGTTTTTCTCTACTTTTTTGGGTGGTAAATCGATATTAATTAATCGATACTTTTTTCTGAATAAGTTCTTTGTAAGAAGTGTTTGTGTATTGTTATTTTTAGTACGATATCTGGTTTTTGTGGTGTTTGCAGGTAAATTTTTTAATTTACATCCGCATAAGAACAGATAGCGCGCGGAAAGTTTCGTGTGCACTGTCATTTTTGATTCCATTCCAAAATATAACGCGAGAAAACGTTTGCTTAGCGTTTGGTCACTTGGTATCGCTTCGTAGAAAAAGGTTTATTGATTGATTTTGTCATCTTTATTTTTCTATCACGAGAAAGCGACGGAGGCGCTATGCTTAGGACCAATCCAGACTCGCTTAGGAGTTGCCTTTGTTACCGAGTTTTTTGGTTGAATTATGCTTCTGACTTCTTTAATTTGCTGCTTGCTAGATTCCACCAAGCAGAGAAAATCATTGTGAAGCATCTTATCCAAGAACGCAACAACGAGACTAGGTTGGGAGTTGAACCATTAACCTTTCCATCGTGGTCGTCGTAAAAACGACGCTCCAAAGCACTGCGTCACGCTGCTGACAAACTTGCTGCCGACAAACATGCTCATAACTAATATCATCTGAAGCAGGGCTGCGAACTCGATCGAATTTTAATCGAGTTCAAGTTCGAGTTCAACCTGTTTTAGCAAGTCCGAGTATAAGTTCGACTTCTCCGATTTAATTATTTAGGGGTTCAAGTTCGAGTTCGACAAAAATACGCTTTTTCGAGTTCAAGTTCGAGTTTAGGCAGATGAATATCGAAAATCGAGACGGTTCTTTCACCACTGGTGCTCGTGCAATGGCAGATCTCGGTTCGGGATTCTTCTTAACAAAAACAGGATCCATAAGTGGATACAATCTAGGAAAACTGAACTATATTTCGCAGTGATCATTTATTTCTTTTCAAGAATTTCAATATCTTTCAAATGAACTCGAACAGTTTTATTCGAGTTCGAGTTTAGAAAAAATATTTTTTCAAGTTCGAGTTCAGCAAAATAATCGAGTTCGCAGCCCTGGGGGGTTATTACAGGATTAGCGAGCGATTTCTCTCACTAATTCTCCTCGGAGGAGAAATTCTCCGAGGGGCAGCCGAGATAACGAGCTCGCAAAGTTGGGATTACAGGTTGCGCTCGCAGAAAGAGCAGCTACTCGGTGAAGCCGAGTGTCTCGCTAACTGCTCGGTATGTATAGCCTAGGCTTGTTGTGAGGTGCTGGACTGGCAGCTGCTGTTTGCTGGCTAGCGCCTAGTTTAGTGCCAAAACTGTGCTAGTATTACAAAGATGGGGTGGTTTTAACTTAGTTATAGGTAAGAGTGTATGCAGTAATGGTGTCTACAGATGCATAGGCTTGTTGTGAGGTGCTAGACTAGCAGTTGCTGGCCATGGCCTCACACAGTTACTGGTGGAAGATACCATTACTTCATACTCTCCGACCAATGCTCCGACTAAGTCTGCAGCCAACGCATGCTTGCAATAGGCCTACTAACAGTTTTAGCACTAGACTAGGCGCTAGCCAGCAAACAGAAGCTGCTGGTCTAGCACCTCACAACAAGCCTATACCGGTTCATCTGTAGACACCATTACTACATAGCCTACACTCTCACCTGCAACCAAGTCAAAACCATCCCAACTTGGTAATACTGGCACAGTTTTAGCACTAGACTAGGCGCTAGCCAGTAAACAGCGGCTAGCCTACTAGTCTTGGTTTGATGTGTATGTATTTGTATATTGACTATGTTTTGCATTTTTTTTTTTTTTTTTTTAATTTTCGAAAGTTTGTTTTTTTCTGTTGACATATGTCATTTTTGAGATAGAGAGTAGCGACTTAATGAGCCTTTGGCTCTTAATTTGCATGCACGAATAAAATTGAACTTGAATCCACCATTTCACAACATGCCTGGGAGTTGCATAAAGCTCTAGTTGTGTCATAAACTAGGTACTAGCTATCCTAAAAAACCGCGCTCTGCCATGGCTAGTTGTATATGAAATAGTCGCTCGGTAACTTAACGTGCTCATTTTTTTTTCTCGCTACTTGCCGAGCGAGTTCTCCAGCTCGGAAAATCCTGTAATCGCGAAAAACGCGTGAGCGAGGAAAAATTTTTTACCGAGCAGTTTGCGAGCTCGCAAACCGCTTAACGAGCATCCTGTAATAACCCCCCTGATCTGAAGTAAGCCAAGATCAAAGGTAGAAAGTATTTAAGAGAAAAAGCGATCTTTGATATTTTTATAAGGAAAAGGGAAAAGTGAGTAGGTCTTCTGGTATTCCTGTTTTAAACTGCACATCATAACAGTGGCGTACGCACGGGGTTTTGGGGGTCAAAACCTCCCCATTGACGATTGAAAAAAAACACTCTTTTTGGAATGATCTGTCTTTTTTTATACAGAGATTGCCGAAATTGCTGTTTATGTTTTTCTGTGCTATCCTACATGCTTATTTAAATCGAGAAACTTTCATTGTGATGCAATAATTCCGGTAGTCAAACTTTTCTGGTGGGCTGCGCTTGAACCAACGACCAACTCAAAATGCATCCCTGGATCCTGGACAAAGTCAATGGGTATTGTTAATGCTGGAGTCGCGTTGTGATGTCATAAAGCCATTTTTTTCAATGGCTATCATGGCTGGACAACACAACGTTTCAGCGCAGAAGGTATTTGTGGAAGAGAATGGATGCAACCCAGGCAGAGAATGTTCCGCTTGCGATATCATAACTTTGAGTTAACCAAACCAGCCAGTTGGGGTTAACCAAAGACATCGCTATCGGCGCGGGAAGTTTTGGGTTCAATTTGTGGGCCGGTACCGGCCGTAAGCTTAGTGGTTAAGCGCACAGACTGTCGGTGCGGAAGGTCTGGGGCTTGATTTCCAGGCTGGTCAAATCGGCACAGTGTCTGCAACGGCTCGCCACCGCTGCAATGTTTCTGTGTTCACCAGGCGCTAAGTCAAGGAAGATGGGCCCCAGTGGCGTATGCAAGGGAGGGGGCCTGGGGTCTACCCCCCCCCCTTGACGATTGCAGAAAAAAAGAAACCTTTCTTGATTTTGAAACAATTGGACTTTTCTTCGTGCCGAAATTGCTCTGTTTTTTCTGTTCTGTCCAACTTTCTGATTTAACCTCGAGAAACTTTCATTGCGATGCGTCAGATGTGATATACAACAATACCGGTAGTCCAGCTTTTCTGATGTGTTTTGCTTAAACTGCATTTTTGTCATTGATGCTACTGTGAAGTAGTTGGTAAGTAGGAGTTTTCGTAAACACGGTGTCTCTGCAGTAGCTATGGCTGCACACAATTTTTTTTCTAAAAAATTAAAATATATCTTCACTGCACTCGTTTCATTACACTCGCTGTAGTACCGAAGCGTGTTAGCGAGTCAGAGATGAAAACCGGTCGGGTCGACCGGCACCGATCGGGTCGACCGGCCGGGTTGAGATATAAAAATCTATTTGATGTGTTGTGAGGTGTTGTATCAAATGAAAGGAGTTATTAGGAGTACGTAATATATCGGTAGGAGAATGTAGATCACATGTAGGCATTATGGTATTTACGTGGCCACATGCTGTATTTGCAAGGAACAGTATGTAGGACAAACTAAAAACAGATTTTCCATTCGGTGGAACTATCATCGTTTTGCTTGGAACAGTCAGAAAACCTTCAATGTAAATGAGGATGGCACAGCAGCTTTATTTCAATATTACCAGCAACAACATCAAGTCAGTCTCACTAAGGGTTTAAAAATTTGCCATTGCTTCACTGTCATTTTTGTTGAACAGCCAGATTATGACAAATTAGACCGTGCCGAAGACAAATGAGTAAACAAAATTGGGGCAACTATCAAAATAAAGAAAATTATTTTGCCTAAAATTAAATAATTTCGTTGAATAATATTTAAAACTATGTTTTCCATTTTCTTTTTTCTTCATCCTTGCGTTGTTTTACATGACTATTGCCGTTGGTATTTTAGAGTTTATAATTTAGTAGTATTACTTTAGTACTCATATGCTTTCTCTTGTATAATATCCCTATATTTTTACCCTATTATTTGGCGTTTATTACTCTTGTGATTATTTAACTGTTTTTTACGTGATTTGTGTTGTTTATTATGTCACTATATCGTTCATTGGCTTTTACAGCGTTTAATTAGTAAGTCTTCAAGGCCTACCATTTATCCAGTTGCATATCGTTCATAACATACTTTGGATTTACCTCTGGTCTTAAGATTTTTATTAGATAGTTACATTCCTTTCTTCTTTTGAGTTCAGTTTTTACTTTAGGGTAGAGCTTTTGGTTTTTTCGATAGTTTTTTTTGTTCCAGTTAAGACCAGAGTGAAATCTTCTGTGCAAGCAAGGTAAGAGTTTATTTCGTTTTTACAGGACTGAAGATGCTTTTATAGCAAAATATATCCCCTTAAATAGATTTTTATAATTGGCAGACTGATTCTGTTTTTCACCAATCGTAAACTATGAAATACATACCGATATGTGTTTTTAAATAGCTTATGAAAAACGGCATTAACAAATCACACCTTTTGAAAACAAAAGTTTGTTTTCTGTTTCCTTCCATTCAAAAACTCTTTTTATTAGATAAAATTTTACGTGTTTAATACATTTAGTGACAAAGTTAGAGTAAACTACAGTTTGTTATTAATTAGTTAGTTAGTTAGTTGCATATTTATCCTCCTATCACGAGAAATCGATCAATGCGCTATACGAGCTCGCTTAGGAGTTGCCGGCCATCTGTCTACCACACCAAGATGGGGGAATCCCGCTAAGTGCCTTTCCCAACGGCACAACAAGCGAACTTGCCGGCTTGTTCTCCACACTGTCCCTTTAATGCTGAACGTCAAGCAGGAAAGCTTTGAATACCAATTTTTAAAGTCATTGGTTTGACCTGACTCGGAATCCAACCCGAGTCTACAGCGCAAGAAACGGACGCTCTATACAACTCGGCCATCTGAGCTGTTGGAATTATTATTTCAATTATGTTTATTGAACACTGAACGTAAATCTTCAGTAAAAAAAAACGGTCGACCGGGCCGGTCAGTGACCGGTCAACTGGCCGATCGACCGGCCGGTCAACCGGGGTATATTTTGAATTTTACCGGTCGGGTCGAGAAAATCTTGACGGGTTCCATCTCTGTAGCGAGTGGCGGGGTCCGACCCCACGTCTTAGTGCTAGGGCAACACAAGTCTGAAGAAACGTCACAGCCAGTGCTCGAGTTGATGGGGGATGCCATCCCCCCGGAAAACAACACCATCCCCCCATAAAAAATATTTGCGTAAACCATCCCCCTATAAATAATGACCATCCTTCCTGTACTTCTGTGTGAAAAGCTTTTTTTTTGCTCTTCACTTGAATTTGCGCCGAAAATCGGACATTAGTGGAGGCGATGACCTTCTCTTTTTTTTTTTGCTCTTTACTTTGTTTTCGGCCGAAAATTATGGCAATCCTAGCGCCATCCCCTCATAAGTATTTTCACAATTAGAACACTGGTCACAGCGGTGGGAGCCGTTGGCTACACTACAGCCTATGTCCGATTTGACCGGCCTAGGAATTGAATCCCAAATCTTCCGCATGGATAGCGACTTCTTTAAAACTTCGCTATGACAGTCCGGTTTGATGAAAAATTATTATAAACATTAAAAATCTAAATTGACACTGCCAGTGTAATAGTAGTAGTCTGGTTTATTTTTGTTCAGGAAATACAGTAACACTAGCAACAAAATCTGCGACTTTTTTAAAAGAGCGTTTTTCCCGGTGAGAGGCTGCGAAAAGACCGTAATGCCCAGCTCACGCAGCTGGACGGTCGTCGAGTCTGCAACCTCTCACCATAATTTGAATTGCAAAAACAAAGAGCTGATCTACTACAATACATACAATAAATAACAAAACAGCAAATACACAGCAAACGGGAAAAGAAAAGAACAAACACACTATATTCTGGTTACACAAATTGAAAACAACACATATATATTGCAAGCAGTATAACATGGCGAGGATATCTGCAGCAGATATGATTAACTATTATTCACATTTAAGAACTATCAATAGAAAAATAAATCAAACTAAGAAAAAAAACTTTGGCAGAAAATAATTCAAGACAGTGAATAACTTTGGGACTATAGCTGTTGAATACTGTGTAGATATGTTTTTATGTATTTTATGAATGTTTTGTAACCGATGCGTTCATTATTTTTAATTTCAGGAGGTAAGTTATTCCAAATTTTACTCCCTTCATACCAAATAGATCGCTGTGAGGCAGATTTTTTGAATAAAGGCACAATCAAATTGTTACCGGTACTAAATCTTGTCGAGATATTTCTGTGGGTTTCAGAGGACAAACTAAAATAATTATGAAAAGCGCGAAGTAGAGTTTTAGACCTAAAATTGTACACAAACTTTAAAACTTCCAGATGGTAAATGCTATTTAAATTTAAAAAATTTAATTGTAGGTAAATCGGAGACAGTTTTACTCTTAAAAAGGAAGAACTAGTCATGATCTTAACTATGTAGTTTTGTTGAACTCGAAGTCTATCCGTATATTTTGCAACAGCTTTCCCCCAGGATGTAATTCCATATTGCAGATGTGAGTAAACAATTCCAAAATAAACACTTCGCAACACAGTATTAGGGATATAATGACGCAGTTTGCAAATAACACCTTTAGCAATGCACAATTTTTCAACAACAAAGTGAATATGATTTTTCCACGTCAGTTTGCTATCAATCCAGACCCCTAGATATTTGATAACATCAGTAGACACAATGGGAGAGTTACTGGTGTTGATACTAAATTGAATTTGAGATTCGCTTCGTTTGGAATTGAATAATACACAGTTGGTCTTTTTGTAGTTTTGGGTCAGTTTGTTGCAACTGATTATTTTCTGCATCCATTTTAAGTTTTTCCAAATTTTTATCTGCGCATACTACTACTGCGTCATCAGCGTATAAGATCATATTGTCAATATTGCAAGCATTGGGCAGGTCATTTATATATACTAAAAATAAGAATGGGCCGAGTACACACCTTGCGGCACGCCAATTGTAACTGGAAGAAAGGCAGAAAAAATTTGATTGCTAAATTCAGTATATTGTTGTCTGTTTGAAAGATATGATTTCAATAAGCTTAAGGCATTTCCTCTAATACCATAGCGCTCTAGTTTATCTAGCAGAATGCTATAATTGACACAATCAAACGCTTTCGCGAAATCTAGAAAGATGCCGCAAACCAATTTATTTTCATCACGCTGTTGAAGTATTTTTTCGTATAAGTGAGTGTTAGCAAGGTTGGTCGAATGATTTCTTCTGAAGCCAAATTGTGAAGTGATAAACATGTCAAACTTTTCCCAATAGTCGACTAGCCGTTTGTGAATGATCGTCTCGAAAATTTTATTTATCGGAGAAAGTATGAAAATTGGTCTATAATTGCATAAGTCCAATGTAGATCCACCTTTATGCAATGGAATAACCTCGGCAATTTTTAGGATATCCGGATAAAAACCGGATACCATGCATTCGTTAAAAGCATTTGCAAGATAGCGAGCTATTAAAAATTTAGATTCCTTGATTAAGGTCACTGGAATATCAATACATCCTGACGATTTATGGTTGTCCAGACCAGCAATAATCCCAGCAATTTCATATTCATCAGTTGGCTTTAACATAATGGAGGTGGTTTGTCGCTTACCAAGAAAATTCTTGTAATGCAGCTTATTACTGGTTGTTAAAGTAGCGCATAATTTTTCACCAATTTTCACGAAGTGGTCATTAATTTTGTCACAAATAATTTGAGGTGAAGTAATCATTCGACCTTCAACTTGTAAGGTACATGGCACTGAAGATTTTGGTTTGGTTTTCCTGAGAAGTTGGTTGACATATTTCCAAGTGTCGGATGAATTACAACTGCCTTCAAACAATGTCTGAAAGTAGTTACGCTCAGCAGCTTCTTTTACATGAGTTACTTTGTTTCTATATTTCTTATATTCTTCGAAAATAATCGAGTTTTTAGTTTTTATGTATTTAGCATATAATTTATTTTTCTGCTTCATGGATGTTAGGATGCCGGTCGTAATCCAGGGGCTTTTCGAGACCTTATACTGCTTTCGACTTATCGTCTTTTTTGGGCAGCACAAGTTTGTTAAGTCGCTCATTATTGAGATCAGGCTATCCAGATTGTTGTTATTCCGCTTTTCAGCTAAATTTAGTTCTTTGTTAAGTTTGGATAAGAATAATTCGATAACTCTCTGATTTATTGGACGAAAAATTTACGACACATAGTGATGACGTACGTCATCACGATGTGACGTCACTGAAGCCCCTCCCATTAAAAAATTCTGCGTACGCCACTGCATCATAATGTGCTAAGCCTTCGATACCGACATTCCCCACTTTGCCTAACATGAAGCCCCCCCATTAGCATCGAAATATGTTGACGTTGTCGCTATTAACTGTGTCAGAGAAAAGTATCGATTTGACGTTATCGATTGATTGATATTCTCTACTTTTTATTTTTGTCATCCAATGTGGGAATTTGCTACTTTTGTTTGAGGTATCGAATATCGAACTATTCTTCACTTTTTCGATATCGATTTCCAACCTTGATTGAGACAAAGAGTTTGGTTCGAGCCGCAGGATGGTGCGCGATTGACATGAAAACGCCCGTGCTCTACTCTCCCTAAACCGGGTAATAATATAATATATTATGTAATACATAATACATATTATGTAAAAGAATACATAGCTCATGGCTATTATTGATTGAGACGAAGAGTTTGATGCGAGCCGTAGAGCATGTTACAACATTACAACCATGCGAGCGTTTGGCTTACGCGTTGACGTGCGGGAATTCCCCAATTTTGTTTAGCGCTTTGCAGACAGAGACGCTTTGCGTGTCTTGGTCCCGCGATGACGTGTTTGTTGCGCGATGACGTATTGCAGAATTCTCGTCTGACGCTTTAAAGCGAACCATCGATTGTAAAATGACGCGGCTTATTTCATACTAGACCCCAAAACACTACCAGCCAGTTAAACTGGACGAGTGACTACGTCAAACGGTCGAAGCACTAACTGTAGCTACATGACCGACGGAGTGATAGTGCAGACACACGGCACCCGTTTTTGTGGATGGTACCACGAGTCTTGCTTTTGTACCCATATAGTGCCGGCAGAAAAAGAATTGGATTGTTTTAGTTACGCGCAAAGCATCAAATTTTGGGGGTTACAACCCCCCATTGAGTCTCAAATGACGTCATACATAATCGAAGCTGTGCGAACAAAATGCATCATTGGTGAAGCGCTCAAAGTTAGGGGCCAAAAATATGACAAATTTTCCTTGAAATAATGAAATAAGCCGCCAAAAATATGACAATTTGGCATAAAAAGTCATCAAAAATTTGATTTTGTAAACTTGTGATTTTGAGTCCAAATCTTGTGATTTTTTTTCAAAAATCTTGTGATTTTTGAAAATTTTCTGTGGCAGCATTGCGCTATGTGGTCTCTGTGTCGGGGGCAAATTTGGGCAAAATTTGAGCGCATGGGCAAATTTGAAAATATGTACGCTGATGAAGTTAATTTTACCGAGTTAAATCTAGAAATCGCTAAGTTCAATCGGTTAGTGCAGTGGTCGGCAACCTGTGGGCCTTTTAGCAATTTTTCGTGGGCCGCGGGCTATTTCGTTTTACAAAGTCTTTGAGGGCCGCGTGCTAGCTGCAAATAAAAAGTAAGCCCATGCAAATAATAATGAAAACCTTCCCTTTGATGCTTTGCGCGTAACTAAAACAATCCAATTCTTTTTCTGCCGGCACTATGTGGCTACAAAAGCAAGACTCGTTGTACCATCCACAAAAACGGGTGCCGTGTGTCTGCACTATCACTCCGTCGGTCATGTAGCTACAGTTAGTGCTTCGACCGTTTGACGTAGTCACTAGTCCAGTTTAACTGGCTGGTAGTGTTTTGGGGTCTAGTATGAAATAAGCCGCGTCATTTTACAATCGATGGTTCGCTTTAAAGCGTCAGACGAGAATTCTGCAATACGTCATCGCGCAACAAACACGTCATCGCGGGACCAAGATTTTTGAAAAAAAATCACAAGATTTGGACTCAAAATCACAAGTTTACAAAATCAAATTTTTGATGACTTTTTATGCCAAATTGAGGTCAGTTATCACATCTGAATCAACAGTCATGACTTTTGAACTACATAGACTTTCGTAAAAGAAACTATAATGTGTTTGTTTCTAATTTTAAACTCCGAGAAAAATCAAATGATTACTCGAAGTCACAAAATTTTCGTTTATGAGATGTGATTAGCCTCAAGAGCGAATGCTACCAAGAACTTAAACTACTAACTTCATGTAAGCTCAGTAATTTCAGGTTGATAAAAACGTGAGACATTGAAATTAACAAATAAAACAATTTCAAAAGCTTAAAAAAACACAAACCACAATGCACAATATCAAAGAAAAAACAAGCAAACTATACGATAATTTCAGATAAAATTGCCATCACGCTCAACAATAGTGAAAATCAACACAAACTTGTAAAAAGCACAGCTCAAAATTCAGATTGAACACAACTTTAATGGCAAAGCAAAAAGTAATGCCACTCGGATAAAATTACTGTACCGCATACACAACTCCAACAAAAAAAAACATTTTCAAAATAGTGGTGGTGTTAGCTGTAGGTAATACTGCAACTAGGCCTATGCTTCAGTCCGAACAACAGTGACTTTTTACCAAAACTCCACCTCAAAATTCAGATTGAACACTAACTTCACTTACACACTTAGCCCACAGTCACTACCGTAGCCCAAAGCCAGGATTTTGCAATGGGGGAGAGGGTTAAAAATGACACCATTTTTGACCATACGTTCTATACAGGAGCGGATCCCGAAAGTTTTGGTAGGGTGCATGTAATTTTGAATTAGGTAGAATGTTAACTAAATGCAAAGACGTTTAAACTCGGAAACGAGCGTAAATAAGCCTTTTGAAAATGTTTCATGTCAAGGGCGTATTCAGAATTTTTTTCAGGGAGGGGGCATCAATTTTTGTTACTTTTTTCAAACGTATTTTTCCAGCAGAGTTAATTTTAAAAAATTTAAGTGCCAAAAACGACTCCAGGGGGGTCCGGTAGCATGCTCCCTAGGAAAACAATTTAAACATTAGCATACTGCAATGGCCATTTTAGTGCTTTCCGAACAATTTTTAAGGAAAATTTGTCATATTTTTGGCCCCTAACTTTGAGCGCTTCACCAATGATGCATTTTGTTCGCACAGCTTCGATTATGTATGACGTCATTTGAGACTCAATGGGGGGTTGTAACCCCCAAAACTCCTCCCGTGGCTCTGGGCTACGCCAATGCCCACAGCTACTGGCTAACAACACTAACAGTTTTCTTCACTATCCAGTTCACTTTACAGACAAAAAACCTTCCAGTACTCTAATAGGTTACCTTGTACCAGTATCCGCACCACACATTCTTAAGTCGATCTATAGATACTAAGCTGGACTATAATTAGCAGATCTACCAGCACTGAGCGCCAGTCATCCACTGTTTGTTTCCTCTAAGGTGCGAAATTTGAGAAAAATGAGAAATTTCGGGCAAAATTTCGCTGTATTTTTCTAAGCTTGCTGACTGTACAATGGAATGGTGATTTTTTGTTGGAATTAGAATCAAAGTGTTCAATACTTTGATGTGAAACAAAAGTCTCATACAATTTGAGGCCAAAATTGACTCAACTTTTTTTGACCCCCTAAATTTTTGGGCAAATTTTTTGCTAAAATTTACTTGTTTGGGCAAATTCGCACTTGCTAAAAACTTGTCTAGGGAACAGTGCAGGCATCTATGACCATGCTAATGGTGGGCTATGTGGTAATTTCATCGCCTATGTGGTAATTTCATCAAGTTAATCGGTATATTTGCACGGATGAAAATGATGAGTCATGACACCTGACACCAACCTAACAAGTGACACTGTGACAAGTGCACAAGCCTCATGTGTGTTACCGAGCACTGCTTTGCTTTTATGGTTCCGCAATCCGCATTCCGAATTCGATGTGCTGAAACCTGAAACTGCCGAGTGCCGATGGCCCGAGATCCGTGATGAAAAGACGTTGCCATGTTAAACAGAAAACTATTTTGATGCGGAGTTGAGAACTTTTTATGTATTAAAACATCCGATTTAAGCATTTTTTCTTAAAATACCGACCAAACATTGTTTCAATGAAAAATCACAAAATTTTGCCCGAAATTCACAAGATCACAAGATCAAAATCAAAATCACAAGATCTTGCGGAAAATCACAAGGCGTGGCACCATTGATATAGCGAGTCATATTCCAAAAAAGTTGCTAACTAATTCGCGGCGTAGCTTGTCACTAGTCAATTGTGCAATTTTTTGGCTTCATTTAGATCAGTTTTGACTTAGTTCGTTTAATTAATATGACTGAGAATAAATTAATATGACTGACTTAGTCGTTCAAAGTGTTATCACAATTTGCCGCCCCTGAATTTATCCATAAGATCCAATGGGTAGCTACGCCACTGCTTCCCCATAGCAATACACCTACACAGTGAAAGCTACTCATTTCTCGTTTAAACTGCAAATAATAAACAGGACGTTTTTTCGATCCAATCTACCAATATTGAAAAATTAACTTGGTGTCTTTTTGAAATCTCAATCTGAAAAAACAGTAAGCTAATCTGTTTGCTTTGTTTTCGTCACAGTAACTGCAACTCTAGTCAGCTATTTTGGTAACCGGCCTCAAAAAATCATATCTTGATTGTGACGTAACTATACGCTTTCTTCGAATTTCTCATGTTTAACGAGGCATTTGACATAAAACCACGAACTGTCAGCCAGGTCATGCTATGGAGTGGAATGGAAAATGGCGTGGAATGGAAGAAGAATTTTGGTATGGAAGATGCTCAGAATGAAATGGAATGGAAGATTTGAAAAATGGAATGGAAGATCGTCTTCTATACTTCCATACTAACTACATATACAGTATATATCAAAACTTACTACAAATTACGAAGTACTACCAAACTAGAATGAGGGTGATTAGTCACTTTTCGATTCTGCAGTTAAGTTTTTAGCATGTTTTGACTGTATTGTTCTTTTGCGTTAAGCATTAATACATTGTTTACGTCTATGCAGAAGCGTATTTAGGGGGGAACATTATGCCATGCTCCCCCCTCTTTTTGACTCTGCCTTTTTGGTAAAAAAGAACAAAACTGATGGTGGCAAGTAACTAAAATATGCCAGACTCTTTTGATGATTTTCGTAGCTCATGGCTAGGGACGGATCCAGGGGGTAGGACGAGGGCCACAGGTATACATCCTCTCACCAGCCATTTTCGAAAACGTTTTGGATCTATACAATTTTTCCATAATTTCGAACCTCTTCGATAGCAATAAGCCTTACGCCTTAAGCACGCATAATCAAAAATGTGCGAACAAAATGCATCATATTTGGCGAAGCATTCAGAATTAGGGTCAAAAAGTTCAAACAAAACTTGCCTGAAAACTATTCAAAAAGCACTAAAATAGCCATTACAGCATGTAAATTTTCAAAAATTTTCTGGGGGAGCATATCCCCGGACCCCCCTAGAGCTTTTCGCGTTTCTCAATCAGTGTGCGAAGTAAAAAATTTTCACTGGGGGATGTTTTTGTCTCCAATTTTGCCTGAATTCTAAACCCAAACAACAAGACAAATGTTGCAAAAATGGTATCTAATGGTATTTATCGTTCGTGGGGCAATGCGGTGGCGTAGCAAAATTTTTTGAAAGAGGGGGGCGCAATTTCAATTTTTTTTTAAGCGATTTTTTTTTCAGCGGAGCTAATTGAAGCAGCTTGAAAAACAGGAAAGGCTTTAGAGGGGTCCGAGAGTAGGTATGCTTCCCCGGGAAATTTTTGAAATATTACATGCTGTAATGGCTATTTTAATGCTTTTTGAACATTTTTCAGGCAAACTCTGTCTAAATTTTTTGACCCTAATTTTGAGTATTTCACTAAATATGATGCATTTTTTCGCATATTTTTAATTTAATCGTGCTCAAGGCGTAAGGTTTATTGTTATCGAAAAAGTTCAAAATTATGGAAAAATTGTATTTATCGAAAGCACAGTTGAAAAAGGCAGATGAGGTGAATACATACCCTCATCCCACCCCTCCCTGGGTCCGCCTCTTGCCATAAGCTACAAAAGCCACCAAAAAAAGTTCGGCATATTTCAGTCACTTGGCACCATTTGTTCTTTTTTACTAAAAAGCGAAGTTAAAGGGGGGGGGGCATGGCACAATGCCCCCCCCTAAATACGCTCCTGGGGCGATGTCATTGATCAATGACCAAATTAAAACGGTGGAGGAGGGCTTAATGCGTGTTTGCACACCACCAGCAAGATGCACAAAAATTAATTATCAACGGTAGAATTTGGAAAACCTTATTAGCTTTTGGAAAACCTTATTCCTTTTTCCTTGCAAATTTTTTATTTTCCTTGCAAATTGCAAAACCTTTTGGAAAACCTTATTCCTTGCAAATTTCTCATCTAACTCATAATTGATGACAGAAATGGATGGTTCAATTCCCACCTGAATGGGGGAGTACCATTTTCCATTCCATTAAAAGACTGTTATTGTTGGACTTATTAGCTTTGTTTTAGGCAGTTTTTCTTTTCATAAATGAAGGAAGAGATTTAGGGGGAGAGCAGAAAGCTATCTGTTTTAGAGGGAGAGCAGTTAGCTTTGTTTTAGGCAGTTTTTCTTTTCATAAATGAAGGAAGAGATTTAGGGAGAGAGCAGTCAAAAGTAAAGCCCCGTAAGGTATAGCAAAAGTTAAGGAACCGCTGCTTTTATATATTCTTAGTGCTTTCACTAACGCTGAAAAAACTGCTGACGTGTTGTAATGTTGATGAAATAGAAACTGTTCTGTTCTGTAGAATAGGCGCACTGAAAAGGTGGCTCTTGATTAGTTTGCAAGGAAAACCATAATGGCTACAAGATATGCTGGAAAGTATCGTCGCTGTCCGTGCCCACAAGCTACCATAAAACATTTAACTTCTTGCGGTGCTTATCACTGGGGAGGAAACCTTTTGGTATTGTGCCTTACACTAACATTCTTGTGCCTTACACTACAGCGATGACAGATTTTCAATCCTTTCAAAAGGTCGCTCGTCTTTTCATTTATCTGCCTTAAAAGCCACTTACATTAAAGTTTCTCAACCAATCCTGTGCCGGCAAAAGGAGTTTGTCTACGCGCTGAAAATCTCTCACTAGCGCTTCTGTTTTTGATTGGTCGACACTTTTCGTCCAATCAGAAACTATTTCTCTTTTCTCTCACGCTTTTATAAGCGGTCTCAGCTCTACATTCTTTATTCTGACGATTCCCTTGACAAGTGTCAGACGAAAAGCTTCGGGAAATATGAAACCTCTGCTTCTGGCAACTTTTGGTATCTCCCCAGGACAGGTTTTCTTTCTTTGCTGGAGGGGACGACTATTTTTACTGGGGGGGACATGTCCCCCATACTTCGCACACTGTTCTTAATCACCTTCAAATATGTTCTGCGGAAAAAAATACGCTTGAACAAAATGTGGAAATCATAGCCCCCCTCTTTTAAAGATTTTCGCTATGCCACTGCGTTTATGTTTACATGCATGTGTTTATTTATTGATTTTTTTTTGCAATGTAGGATTTTCCAACGAATGAGCATGACTAGTTTTAGGTTGGAAAGCTTATCCTGCAGATAACGCTCATTTCGCATAATTTAATAATAGTGTATTTTTACCATTACGTTAAATCACATGGAAGAATGGAATGGAATATGGAAAAAAATTTTAGTATGGAATGGAATACGGAATGGAAAATTTTTAGTATGGAATGGATATGGAATGGAAGAAATTTTGCAGCATGGAATATGGAAAAATCGTCTTCCATTCCATTCCATAGCATGCCCTGCTGTCAGCTCGGAGGCGTTTTACGTCGAATTCATCCTCGCTTCAAGCAGTAGCGGCTGGTGTTGAGGAGCTGTGGAGCTGCAGCACTCCCAAAGTTTTTGCAAAAATGTTGGAAAATAAAAAAAAAAAGATAAAAAAATTGCATCAAAAAAATTTTGTTAATTTTTTTTATAATTGGAAATTCTGCCTAACTGAGCTGTGAATAGGTGCACACCTCCAGCCGAAATGAAATAACCATGCGAATAGGATTGTGATTAATGTAGATATTGGCCGTTGTTGGAGCTGCACCCACGCCAGCTCATGGCAGGTTAAAATTATTTAAAAGAGAAAAAATGTGAAGTAAGTTCTTGCAGTTTTTTGTTGATAAAGACTGGGACCTTCTTACAGTGATACGAATGTTACTGGTTGATTGTGTTAGTGTGTGATGAAGTAATAGCTGGTGTGTAGTCTAGATGAAGACTGGGGTAACGTCTAGTATCAGCCTCCAGGTTCGGTTAGGGTTAGGTTTGGTTAGCATTAGGTTTGGTTAAAGTTAGGTTCTATTAGGGTTAGATTTGGTTAGGGACAGCTTATAGAGTGGTCAAGTTTATAGGTTAGGTTAAGCTGTTAAGGCTGACTGACAGAAAAAGTGTGGGGCTGATACTAGGCATGACCCGAAGACTGAAGTTAACTGTTAGCCTGTCCACATGTCCATTTTACGTGAGCTTTTGGTCCACATTGATATGGGCTTGTTGCTGTGGGCTTGATGTCATAATCACTTTTTTGAATTATGACATCAAAAATTTAATTGTGGTGCAGAAAGCCCACAGCAACAAGCCCACATAAATTGGACATGTGAACTTGGGCTACCATGTGGAGCTGACTAGCTGGCTGCATAAACCACTAGTCTCGTAGTGCAGCAGCAGAATTGCTGGTATTTTCTCACGTAATGTTTCCTATTGGCCGTAGACATTATGCCCAGTGCTGTGACATCACAATTTTAACAGTCTACTGGTCTATGCTGCTGGCAGACTCTCTATGTTTGCTATCTAAAGCCGACAGTTTTTGATTACTTATGGTTTTCACTAAAATACTATGCTCACTTTGCCTGCACTAGCTATAACCGAAACATCATATACCTGTAGTGTAGCCAGTTTGTTTGGGAAAAGGGGTGCAAAAGGTCTTCACTGATGATCTTTAAAAAAGATTATTGATGGTCAATCTCTTTAAATTGTATGAACCGTCGCAGTATTGTTGTTATCACTAGTCTTTAGCCTGTTTATCCTTATGGACTGTCTAACTCTATGGGCAGCTTGACTCGAATCATTGACTTTTTAATGCTCAGATGACCAGGAAATGGTCTTGCGCTGACCAGTTTGCGTCTGTGTGATTACTAATCAATCATAATAATAATAAGGATTTACTCGTTCCTTAAGATGAGAGTCAAACTAATCTTTTCACTGTATTATCATTTTTATGTTAAAAGCTGTTGTGTAATTGACTGTTTGATGACTATTTCAGTGCAAACAAATAAACTTAACATGACTTTAGCCACTTGAAATGGCAATTTCTTTACTGCTTTAGCTACTTCAAATGGCAAAAACTGCTCCTTTTTGCCCGTTTGGGCAGTTGGGTTGCTATACTCGTAAATCTCTACATTTGCGCTGGCACCTGAAATATTTTGGAGGGGGTCAATTGCTCCTTTTACCCTACCCCCTGGCTACAACCATGTCATATACGTGTGTAAGGATCAGTTGATTGTGCATTAGGTTGTTTTGTCAATTCTGCATTTGAATTCCAGTTTTAATGTTACTGGTAATTTGCTAACTATCCTGAAACAGTAAATTTAGATGCAACCAGTGGTGGAATTCAAAGTTTTCGTCAGCTGGTTCTATTACAGAAGTTATGTATTATCAGCCAGTTCTGTTTCAACTAATGGTACAAGTATAAGCAGCAATGCTAACCGGTTCGCTGTTCTTATAAAATTCCCTGAGACGGTTCTGTAGAACCGGTGCGAACCGGTGCGAACCGGCTGAATCCCACCTCTGGATGTAACCCTGGCAAACTAGAAAAAGGAACTAGTCTACAAAAATAACTTTGGTTACTAGAGACTGTGTGGAAAAATACCGGTAACTTTAGACTTTAGATTGGTAAGATTTGTGGTTGGCTTTTACAAAACTGTTCTTAAATGATAAGTACATCAAAATTTTCTCATGGTCTGCTTCTTTGCAGTTTTGTAATGTGAATGCAAGTAGACTAGCAGTTAAAATTCAGTTGGTTAATGCTTTTGAACTGCACATGAATTTATCACTTTAACTGTTTTTTTGTTGTCACTTTCACTGTTCTTTTCTGTATTTCTGCATATGTGAAAAAACTCTAAGCAACAAAAGAGTGATAATGCACTTTTCTTTCGGTGAAAAACTGATAGGCTAGTTACATGTACAAGCAGTTACATTTTTCAAATATGTTTAGGTATCGGTACGGTAATTAATCTAGGTGTTTTAATAGTTGAATTAGCAGCAACCACTCGCAGTTGTTGAATTTCCAGCTATTATACCATTTCAGTTGACAAAAGACGAAGTAAACACTAAACAACGTACTCTTTCAAGTTAACTCATGGTGAAGAGTCGAAGACCATGCAGAGGTGGGGGAAGTTATGATTGCGAATCTGATTCTGATAATAGAGTATTTAACTGACAGAAAAACATTTAACTAACTTCATATCTCTCGTGTTTATACGAGCACAGGTGAAAAATTGTCATTTTTTGTGATATTATAAATCAAATTTTAATGTCGCTTTGAGATTCATCTCTTGGATTACTGTAATAGAAATAAAGACAAGTAGGAAGCGCCCAGGTTTGGTACGCTTTAATTCAATATAGTGGAAATGTTGATCAGTCAAAAGTTGATCGCTGCGAATTCGGCATGTGGAATTTGAAAAGAGGCTATAGGCTATATACTCAATTTGCGTTCTTGCATGTTAATCATTTGGAATACCTTAACAGCGTTCTTTTTTTTTTCTTCTTTGCAATAGTTGCATACTTTTGTAACTTTCATTAAATTTTCATCTTTTTTTTATTATTTATTTTCAGTACTATTTGTAGCATATTTCCCACTTTATGCTTTTTGGAGGCGCTGTTGTTTTAACTGGCCATATTGTTTGTAGGCAATTTTGAAATACTACTTCCTGCCGTTGATAGTCAACCGCTAATGAAGAAGATAAAACAGTTGCGACAGAAAAATTGGAGTAAAAGATATTATAAAATGGATGCGCAAGCTAAATCCAGCAACATACTGTTAAATGTTGTCATTTAAAGTGACCAGTCCTGACCACGCTACGCCAACGTACCAATGATTCCGATTTATTAACTGAGTTGTTTCACACTAACCTTGTAGTGTGGCTATTAGACGGTGAAAACACTAACGTTTTGAACACAAGGAGATTTTGCAAATGGTTGCATTTGCAGCTTGAGTCGTGTATTTTACTGTACAGAAGATGTTGTTTGCAATGTTTCGTTTGAGTAACTAAGTACATTGGCTATTGTTATGTCCTGCCCGATCGCCACTGATGACAGACCTAAGTTTATCTTGTACATTGTCGATTGACTGTTTATTTTTTGCTTTATTGAGTAAGCTTGTATTCTGCACTGGGCTAGCCAAAACTCTCATTCGATGGCCCTCGTCACAGAAGATTTTACGTTACTGTCTGTCTTCATCACTTAATTAATTTGCAAAACCTTGCCGCCATATGTGCTAAGCCTTAATCCTCGCCAGGGCTTTTTTTCGTGTGTGTCCTCATTACGATCCTTGGCACACCATGTTCCGTAGATATCTTTTTAATTAAATGGTATGTGGTTGACAGACTTTTCACTGTAGCTCATAGCTGGGACGTTGTTCAAAAGTGGTCTAGTTGAACAAGGTGCACGCGTTACATTTACAGTGGTGAAAAGTTTTCCCTCCCATGTTTGCATGTTTGAATTGGATTGTAGATTTCTGTTATATCTGTTCCCAAAAGAGCAAAAATAAAACATGAGGATGTAGCACACGTGCCTCTGAGTCGTAGGATAATACCATACACTTGAGTAGGCTACTAGGAACGACCTGGAATTTATGGCCCATCCTATACTCATCGTGTATAAGCGTAAGAAGTTATAGGGCACACTTGGCTTAGTCTCCATGTTATTAGCATTTGCAGCACCCCCAGTCATTTTGGTCACGAGCCGCTACTGGCTTCAAGAACAGAGAAAAAGATCGTTAGAAATACATAAGGAATGGCTTAGTTTTTAGCAAACTTCTAAATCAAAAGCATTGCAAATTATAATAGAACGATAAAATATTAACTACCTGAACTAAGGCGTAAATTTAGGGGAGGCTTTGCCTCCATTGCCTCCAATGTAGAGCCGCCACTGCTGTAGAACCGATTCCTTTTGTGACTTTTAATCCTTTAATGAGCTTGACGTGGTACTGTAGTCATTTTTTGTGTAGAGAACAAAACGTGGCCTAATTTTCGTAATTTACCTTGCACGACGGAAGGTGTCATTTTGACACCCATTGTACAGTTTTCACAAATAGTCAAATCTTTTGTTATGCAATTGTCTATGACGTCTCTTCAATAACAGTTTTATTGTTTTATGTCAAAAATGAACGTGATAAGTTTGATTAGCCGGTACGATATATTCCCTGTGTAGGCTGTAACTTTGTGGAAAATGCATTGCCAGTATACAGTGTGTTTGCACAGCCTGTAATTAATCTTCCGCTACTCGCGTATTGCCGTTCTATGGTTATTGTGCATCTTTTTGCCGTTATACATCGCTTGTTTCGCCAGTTAGTAAGTTGTTTCTAATTGCGCTGTCATGCTAAAAAAAGTAAAAGAATATCTGAATTATGCGTTTCAAACTACAAGGGTGTCAACATGACACCTTCCGTCATTAAACGAAAATCAAAATTTCAGTCTTTGTAGTGTTAAAATAGCAAGAAATGCTATCAGTTTAAAAACCGCTTCAAAAATTATTGTCAATGTCCAATTTACTGACCATGTAAAGTGCCTAAAACACAACCAATTTTCTTGAAATTTGTTTTAAACGATAGCTAAGATCAAGACCTTCACGATCCAGTTAAAATTTTTTAAATCCAACAAGCATGACTAAAGTTATGATATTTTTTGTAACACTTTCAATCGTTTTTACGTTATGAAAGATAGGCGGTGTTTGTCCAAGCGAGAAATTCCAAGATGGCGGATCGAAGCTTCAAATTGCTATACTTCTTCTCCCGCCATGCGCAATCTAGTTGTAGTATTACATATCTATGGCTATAAGGCGTCAGTTTCAGTTTGGATTTCCAAAATTTTCTTTAAAACCAGATTTTCAGAAGTTTGAAGTTTATTTGTTTTACCATAACGCACAAGAAAGCACAGGTAGGAAACAGCGGAAAGACCAGTACTCGGTCATCTAGGTCAACTGCACCTTTTGCCATATCTTACTCTGACGTCAATTAGTAAAAAGTAAACGCAAACACACGCACATACAAAATAATAAGAAAAGGTTGAGCAGGTTGTCAGTGACGGCATGCCTTTAAGAAAATCAGAAAGGGGAGTTTAGCTTGGGATTCAAAGCTAATATAAAGCAGTGTTTAAAAAATAGGGTAAAAAAATAATAACTAAAATACCAACATCCTTTAATACTTCAGAAAACATAAATTACAACTTTAGAAAACAATATGTACACAAAGCACAAGAAAACAGAAACTTTGGTTTTGGAGAGAGTAAAAATACATTTAAAGGGATACAGATATCAACTATTTAGTTACAGTATCAATTTGAGTTTTCAGGTTTCGGTTTGGGTTTCCACCCTTGGTTGCGACATGCAGATTTTTTGTGCGAAGAACTGTTTGTTACAGCAACTCGGAAGGAATTGGCTACTTGGAGTGTCAGGGGCAATAAGTTTTTAGATTCTACAGCGAAATAAGCAAATAGGAAAAAAACTAACGTGGGTATGACGTCACCCCCCTACCCCCCTAAAAAATTTCTGACTTGAGCTGTTTTATAAAATGCAACAACAACAACAACAAACCGATCCAGAACAGAAATGCCACGGCAGAAACCAAGCCAGAATATCGAGGAAATCAACGATCCATTTGAGGTAAATGCAGCAAGTCGAAAATTCCAATTGATTAACAACTTAAAAAACACACTCTTACACTCTCTTTTAAGCACAAGCAGTATGCAAACTATTCAGTTAATTGAATCGGCTACGCTTGCTAAACTCTGTGCCTTGTCCTGGATGTAGTGAACGTATGAAGACGGTAATACTCTTAGTGTTTGGTAGAAAATAAACTAACAGTCACAACTGAAATTGTAGCAGGTTTAAGTCAAAAAGGTGGCTTACAGAGGGAAGCGAAGTCAAATTGCACTTCAAAGACTGGCTAATTAGCTATAAACCATATTGTATTTAAACCACTATACACATAACAAAACACGCAATTGATTTTCACTAATTTTGCTTTATTGGACAATTGATCTTCAACGACTCACAGAAATAAACGTAGGGTTTAGAGTTAGTACGAAATTACTTAAAAACCATTTGTCTAAGCTGATATAACATTCGTGACAGAGTGTATAAGATAACATGCAATAAATCATAATTAATTGTAATAAAGCAAAAAGTTTCAATAAATTCATATATTCTACTGCACACAATGCAAAAAGCAATCTTTGTAAGAACGCAACGACGATCAACTAGAGATGTAAATGTTTTTTTTTTGCCTTCGTTTTTTAAAAAGAAACGCGTTTTTTTCTAAAAAAACTTGGCCTCAAAAAATAACGTTTTTTTTGCAAATTTTGTTGCAAGCGGGAATACTGATTGTGCTTTGCTATTTCCTGGCTTCTGACAGTAATCCAATCTCCAATGGTTCTTACATCTTCGAAATGTAAATGCTTATTGAAGCAGTTTTAAGGGTTCCGCGGTGGCCGGAGGGTCATGCTTAGTGGCTTACATTTGTGGAAATTATTGGGGGTGATAAATTATTGCTCCATCAACGAAAACGCCAAAATCGTGTCAACTTTTGGGGGGCTTTGCCCCCCAGACCCCCACCTCTGTTCTTTTTCGCACGTTACCTCGTTTCAAAAGTTTTGAGACTATCAACATGAACTTCTTCAACTATTATAGACTTGAACAATATTTACAAAATAACATGCCGGTACAGAAAATAAGCTAAACGTTTTTGGACAAATCGTCAATCCTTCATTACAGCATGATCAGAAATAAAAAGTTAACGCTCGGCAAACTAATAAGCGAAAAGCAAAACAGCAAGGGTGCGGTTTTGCTTTTCACTTGAATTACTTTGCCCTGGGCGCGTTAGCTTTCCATTTTCGATCATGTTTTGATGAAGGACAGCAGCGTGGCCGAGTGGTTCCAAGCGTCGTTTTTACGACGGCAATGATCGCAAGGTTGACGGTTTAACTCCCACCCAAGCCTCGTTGTTGCATTCTTGAATAAGATGCTTCATGGCAATTATCTCTGTTTGGAGGAATTTAACAAGACGCAAATTGAAGAAGTCAGAAGCAAATTTCAAGCGGAAAAATCGGAAACAAGGGCAACTCCTAAGCGAGTCTGGAACTCTGGATTCGTCCAATTCATAGCGTCTCCGTCGCTTTCTCATGATAGGAGGATAAAAAGAAAGAAATCATCAAGGACGGTGGAGTTGTTTGAAAACGCTTAGCATATTTTCTGCATGTTATTTTCTATTTAAAAACGTTAAACGTTTTATGTTCTGAACTTATTATCTGTTGCTACGATATGGATATTAAAGATCTCCTCTCTCCGAAACTTTTATTAGGCTGCGAGCTGATAGCAAAGATAAAGCTGATATGCTGACAGCTGCTACGAAAAGTGATGAATCAAATAATATTGTTTCGACTATAACCAAAGTCTCGTCAGCCTTGCTACGCACAGCCAATCCAGGCTAAACTCATTCCAGACTGTAAAGACTCTGTTTTTGCATTGCTTTACCTGTACATCTCGACTTCATCTCTTTTCTAGGTTGTGCCCTATTTTTGGCAGGCGACTGGCCCCAAACAGCGATACCCAATGAAAGAACCTATAACCACTAACCCACAAACAAGTTACCGTTAGCCTAACTAGCCCACATCACTAGAAGCCCCCATGGTAACCCACTCATTTGCAGCTGCAGACGCGTTTCGACCTTATCATGGTCTCATCAGTGCAGCATAGCAACCTCCCACCTTCCTAAAAAAAAAAAAAAATCTAACCTTCAAAAGAACTACACACTCCAAATCTAAGCCTCTCCTCGTTCTGCTCACGGTAGAACATTTGAAATAAAACCTTCAAGAAAATAATACAGGGAAATAATAATGTATGGGGGAGTACCATTTTCCATTCCATTAAAAGACTGTACTCTTATTGTTGGACCTATTCTTACCCTGACACATTGGGCTTTGTTGTTGCCTGACTTTGTGGGTGCCTATCGGAGAAGTGTAGGAAAGACGAATTCTATTTGACTTACACATCCTTCTTTGTATCATTTTGCTGGATCCTGTAACTGTACATGCAGTTCGACAAACGTACCGGGATATTGATGTTTAAACCACCGATAAGCGCTGACGTTCACTGTGTTTTCTGGGCTGCATGCGCAGACACAGTGCCTGCCTTGTCCCCCGCTTTTTCACGGGCGAACGGGTTGGGCAGAGAGGTTTTTTGTAGGTTTTGGTAACTGGTATAGTTACAAACCTGAAACAAAATATTCCTTCTCAGATTACCGGGAAAATAATGTTTAAACCAACCGGTCATTTCTATTCTTATCGATTGTTTACAGTGAATCTGTGACATCATAATCCAGCCTGTATTATTTTCTTGAAGGTTTTATTTCAAATGTTCTACCTTGAGCAGAACGAGGAGAGGCTTAGATTTGGAGTGTGTAGTTCTTTTGAAGGTTAGATTTTTTTTTTTTAGGAAGGTGGGAGGTTGCTATGCTGCACTGATGAGACCATGATAAGGTCGAAACGCGTCTGCAGCTGCAAATGAGTGGGTTACCATGGGGGCTTCTAGTGATGTGGGCTAGTTAGGCTAACGTTAACTTGTTTGTGGGTTAGTGGTTATAGGTTCTTTCATTGGGTATCGCTGTTTGGGGCCAGTCGCCTGCCAAAAATAGGGCACAACCTAGAAAAGAGATGAAGTCGAGATGTACAGGTAAAGCAATGCAAAAACAGAGTCTTTACAGTCTGGAATGAGTTTAGCCTGGATTGGCTGTGCGTAGCAAGGCTGACGAGACTTTGGTTATAGTCGAAACATTAATTTGTCCCTTGCAAATTTCTCAAATAATATTGATTAATCAAAATGGTCATAAATTGTGACGAAACTTTACCTCACAAAAAGCAAATCAATGGAAATGTAATAATCTAATTACTATCAGATAGTGAAATTGTCGGACGTCATTATTGATGGACTGTGTACTGACAATCAACAAAATTTTAGATCCCAATACCTGATCGCAGTGGTCGGCGACCTTTTTTTAAAGCGGCCCAAATCACCCTTTCAATAGCTATTGAAGGCCCTCTACATTTAAAACTACGACTACAAAACGAATAAATTATGCAACACGACTACAAACTACAAAATAAAGAAACGATGCGTCGTTTTAAAAGCAAAGATAATGCAAAGCGCGAGCTTTTTTTTTCTACTCACTCGCTCGCATCGATAGAACAGAAAAAACAAAGCGAGCATTGCATGAAAGATACAGAGACTCACGGCACCCGTTTTTGTGCATGGTACTTCCGGTTTTGCTTTTGTAGCCATATACCAAAATCGAATCTTCATTATACTCGCGGTATTACGCCGAAGCGTGTAACGAGTGGCGGGGCCCATCTCCGCTGCTTAGCGCCTGCGCAACACAACTCCGAAGAAATTTCACAACGGTAGCGAGCCGTTGGCGACACTGCGCCGATTTGACCGGCCGGAGAATCGAACCCAAGACCTCCCGTACCGATGGCATGCGCTTCACGACTGAGCTAACCGCCGGTGTAGGCATGTACAGCCGGGAGAAAATGAACTGGATTGTTTTACGCGCAAAGCATCAAAGGGAAGGTTTTTATTATTAGTTGTAGCCTATGAGCTTACTTTTTATTTGCAGCTAGCATGCGGTCCACAAGGACTTTGTAAAACCGAATAGCTCGCGGCCCACGAAAAATTGCTAAAAGGTCCACAGTTGGGCCGTGGCCCACAGGTTGCCGACCACTGACTTATCGGATTAATCGTACTGGTGCAAGCAACTTGCACGATTTACCATTCGAGCGTGGCGTGAAAAGTTTATGGAGACTGGTAGTGTGTTGCAGAGACAGGGAGCTGGCCGACCTCAAATATCAGAAGAAGAAATTGAATCTGTGCGAATGGCATATACCAGAAGCCCTAGAAAGTCTATTCGCAGGCTCACTATTCCCAAAATTTTGCATAGTACCCAATTGCAGATCCCACGCTTCACTATTCCCAAAGCTTTGCATAAAAATTTGCGACTTTATGCATATACAGTAAAGTGCAGTTACTGCAAGCCCTTAAGCCAGAAGATAAGCCACGACGAAAAAAATTTACAGTGACGATGCTACACAGATTAGATTCAGATCCAGGATTTTTGAAACGTGTTTGTTTCAGTGACAAGTCAACGTTTCACGTTTCTGGATTAATAAACAGACACAACTCAAGAATACGGGGCTCGCAGAATCCGCATGAAACCTACAAGTTTGAACAAGACCCCCCTAAACTAATTGTGTGGTGTGGAATCATGCATGATAAAATTATTGGTTCGTTTTTCTTCAATGAGAAATCAATTACAGCTCAAATTTATCTCGGCATTTTGACAGAATATGTGTCACCAGAGCTTGAACAGTATCAACCACTAGTTATTTTCCAGCAGCATGGTGCACCCCCTCATTGGGTATTGCAGTTCGTCAATTTTTGAATGACACATTTGCAGAAAGATGGATTGGACGTGATGGCCCCATTCCATGGCCGCCTCGTTTCCCTGATATCACACCATTGGATTTTTTCCTGTGGGGCTATGTAAAGGATATTGTTTACCGAACCAAAGTCAGACACGTTAGTGATTTGCAACAACGAATAAGTGAAGCACTTGATACAGTTACTGTGGATATATTAGCTAAACATGACTAGAAATTGAATATCGATTGGATATCCTACGTGCGACTGATGGTGCACATGTAGAAGTATACTAAAGCATCTACGCAAACTTGAAGCATTTCCCTTTACTATAAAACAAACCAATTAAAAATATCTTAAGAAGTAAGACTGTGGCGAATTTTTGAAATAGTAGCAATAGTTTATGGACACCCTGTACAATGACATGTGTGATAGTCTGTCATGTTAGTCGTGCGATTTGACGCTGATTGCCTTGTTTTATTTTAAAAACAAACTTTTTTTGGTTTTGTTAACTGCAAAGACAAAAAAAAAGAAACATAAAAAAAAACGAGCGAAAAAAAAAACGGTTTTTTACATCTCTACCCATCTCTACCATCAACGGAAAAAAAAGGTGGATGCGAAGTAAAAATAAAAAAAATTCCCGAAAGCAGAACATTGCAGATCTTTTTTGAACCGAAAGATAACAGCTAAAGCAACTGCTCTTGAGTTTTTTGGATCAAACAAAACACTCAAATGCATCTAACTTAGTATCATTAAAAATCAAGTCCTAAAAATTAGAAAGGGTTATACCAATCTATCGCTATCGGAATGCTCGATTTGAGTTTCATTTGGATTGCCTCAATTGATTAACCGAGCGCTTTTCTCAGAAGCAGAAATTCCATACTTCGACTCTTAGTCCAGTAAAACCAAAACCTTCAAAATTTGTACTCAGCACATCCCTCCTTAACGTTCAGCATTTATGGAAAAATGTGAAGAGAAGGAAATTTCATTTTTGGGCCGTTAGAAAAAGGGCTTAGCAAAATTTCCCATCCCAGAACAAGATAGATGTCCGGCAACTCCTAAACGGAGCACAGCGCCTTCGTCTCTTTCTGTTAACAAGAGAATAAAATGCCAACTATACAAAAGAGACCAGTAGCGTAACCACTAACCAATTTCGTTTTGCAAACTCGTGAAGAAAATAGTTTTGCTAAAAGTTAGTAATCACAGAGCAAAAAAGCAAAGTTGGTACCTTCTTCTAGGTTTCTTCCTCTAAGTTTAAAAGCAAAGTTGGTACCAAGGTTTTAAAATGCGCTGTTTTCACAATCTCTGTGTTTTCACAATCTCTGTGTCACAATCTCTGCGAACATTTTCACAATCTCTGTGTTTCATGAACGACAAGAACAGAACGCACAATCATAGGCACCAAACAATCTAAAAGTGTAGTACCATTGAAAACACAAATCAATTTTAACCAACAGTTTGTGCAACAATCCGTATTTAAAGATGTAGATATGGTTGTTAGTTTGATAAAGCAGATTCATTAGAGATAGGCTTCTGCTCTGGTCCTGGCATACCAGTGTGTAGGAAACAACGCACTTCGATTGAACATTAAGTAGCAATTTAACTGTAACTGTGCATTACGACTTTTGCACTATTTGCTTGATCTTTATTGGAAGACAGCTCATTCCATTGTTGTATTCGTACATAAAAATTCTCATCTGAAACAAATATACAAAAACATAAACTTTGTAACGAATCAATAAATTTGTTTTCACAGAGTTTATTTTTATTATTTGCATTTTTATCTACGTATCACGAGAAAGCGATGAAGCGCCATAGGAGCTCGTTAGGTTGTTGCCAACCATCTGTCAACCACACTGAGATCGTGTTACGTACTTTTCCCAGCAGCACTACAAGCAAACTTGCTGGCTTGCTCCACACTTTCCCCTTAATGCTAAACGTCAAGCAGGAAAGCTGTGAATATCACTTTTTAAGTAATTGGTTTGACCCGACTTGTAATCAAACCCCGAGTTTACCGATCCAGAGGCAGACGCTTTATCCACTCGGCCATGTAAATGGTCGCCTTGCATTTACTCAAATACACAATAACAACGTTCGGTTGCTACTGGAAACAAGGTAAATAACATCAGTAGTAATCCAACTTGGGCTGCGATTCAATCCATTAGGTTATGCAGCAAAAATCTAGTTAAATGAGCACTTTCACACAGTCTGCATTAATCGATTAGTTGAACTGGAATCAGTGAGAATCATGCTAAAAAACTCACCATTTACGGTATAATCGAGTGATCATTATCATAAACCAAATAGCTCAAAACATTGGCTTTAATTAACTAAGTTTACAGCATTCTAAATTGCAACAAAAGATTAGAAACATTAAATAAGGACACACTAACATTTACACCACTATTGCCGCACTGCTGCAGCTATATGTCTGGATCTGAACACTGTGACATAAGTCTACTGTGAACAGCATGGCAGTAAGGTTTCGCAATAGCAGCAATTAACTTCACGCAAAGCACAATGCCTTGCAGGCAGTTATAACACTTGAAACGAGCCAGACGCATTTCCAACAGGTTTACACAACACGTCTACAACAAAACAAGAACCAGGGTTCGATACCATATTATGACATTCTTCCCCCCTGATTTTCATTTAAAGTAAATGAAATTATTGTAGGCCTATAGTACACGATACATTTTAATAACACACTGGGTCACCATAACGGTTGGGTGCTTTGCGAGCTCTCGTAGAACGTCTAGGACTTGGTACAGGTAATGTTGGTGTTTCAGAAGGTTGGGGAGAAGGCAGGGACAAAGGTGTTGGTGATGTCTGGGAAGGTTGAGGGCAAGGCAGAGGTAGAGGAGAAGACGGATGTGGGTTATCAGGTGGAGTAAGATTTATATTATCCAACGATTGGTCAGGAGGGTCAAGACTGTTAGGAGATGAAGGTTGTTCCTCATGAAAAATACGAGTTGGTTCTTTCGTTGATGGGTAAGGAGCCGGGTCTTTAGTTGAAACAGTTGATTCTCGGCCATCTGGAAACCTGACTTGAGCAAACTGCTGATTGCTTTCAAGAAGATCAACTTTGTAACACAATGAATCTCCTTTGTTTCGGACCTGGTTTCGAAGAAGAACAGGGCCAGAGGTGATCAACCAATGAGGTAGTGATTGTCCGAGCATTGACTTGCGTTGAAAAGAAAAAAATCTATCATGTGGCGTAAAGTTTGTTGAGGTACATAATAAGGACTTTGTTGAATGAAGAGCATCTTGTATCACTGTTTCCCAAGCTTCCTCAGGTAGTTGTCTGCTATGCAACATCAGCTTCACAGTTCTCCAAATGGTTTGATTCCACCTCTCATTTTGTGAATTTCCGGTTGGATGATACGGAGTGGTGCGGCTTGTGACAATTCCTCTGTTGTGGAGGTAATCCTTGAAATCTTTAGATAAAAAATACGAAGCACGGTCAGTATGAACGTAACCGGGAAGACCAAACATACAAAACAACGTAGTGAGGCATTTAATAACTGTCTGCATAGTCATTGTTTGGCAAGGAAACACGAAAGGGAAGCGACTGAACTCATCAATGACAATCGAAAGGTATTTGTTTTTTTCTTTAACAGGACCTCTAAAATCAAGACTGATCTTCTGCCACGGTTGTGTGGCATTAATTAGAGTTTGAGTTTGCTTACGAAAAAAACGGGGCTTAACTTCAGCACAAGTTTTGCAGTCTAGGCATGTTTTCTTGACATCAGCGAGAGAATAAGGCAGGTTTTTACTTCTCACGAAATGCCACAACCTTGTCATACCAGGATGACCCAAGGTGTCATGAATCTGAGACAGATTACTGGAAAAAAGAGGATTTAGTGAGCTGCATATGCGAGATAAAGCATCAGGAGCGGAGTTGTTAACTCCTGGCCTGTAACGAATATTGTATTCAAAAGATCCTAATTCAAAACGCCATTGTTGTATCTTCGCATTTTTGATTTTACTCATCTTCCTTTGATTAAGCATGAACGCGATTGATCTTTGGTCAGTTATTAATGTGAAAGGCCGTGCATGGAGAAAATGTGACCACTTTCGAACAGCCTCTATTATGGCTGTAGCTTCTTTTTCGATGGATGGATAGCGCCTTTCACTTTTAAGGAGAGTTCGAGACATAAATGCTACCGGGCGCCCATTTTGGTTTAGCGTTGCACCAATTGCCTGATCTGAAGCATCACACTCAACCGTGAAGGGTTGATCGTCGCTAATGCAGTGTAAACATGCTGAGAGTAAACAATTTCGAAGCATTTCAAAACGTTCAACTACTTCTTCACTTAAGGGAAACGAATCAGCTGCTATGAGTGGTGCCATTTTGTTAGAAAAATCTTCAATCCAGCGAGCGTAATACGCAAATATGCCAATGCACCGTTTCAGCTCTTTTTTTGTGCAGGGAATAGGAAGGTTAATGAGAGGTTGAAGTCGGTTAGGATCAGGTTTGATAGTGTTTTGAGAGACTCGGTAGCCTAGCAGGTCTAATTCGGTAACAGCATACACAGACTTATTCTCGTTAAATGTAAAACCCTCGCCTTTTGCAGCGTCTAATAATGCCGTTAAATTACGATCATGCTCATTTTTATCAACGCCAGTGACAGTAACATTATCAAGGTAAGCGTAAGTACGTTTCAAAATATACAAGCAGCGCAGAACTTCTCTATCATGTTATTAATAATACGCTGAAAAGCAGAAACTCCATTTTTCACATCGAAAGGCATACGACAATAATGATACAATTTGCCATTTACTTCGAAGGCCGTAAACTCACGGTCCTCTTTAGCGAGCGGTACTTGATAATACGCAGATTTTAAATCAAAAGAGCTATAATATTTCGCTTTCGCGATATCGTTAATCTGCTCGTCAATACGAGGTACAGGGTAAGCGTCCAAGTGAGTAAAGCGATTTACTGTTTGCGAGTAGTCAATAACCATGCGCTTTTTATGGCGTTCGTCTTTTGTTATTAGTACCTGTGCTCTCCACGATGATTGAGAAGGTTCGATAACGCCATCTTCTAGGAGTTTTGCGACTTCTTCTTCGATGAACTTCTTATCAGATTCACTATAACTTCTGCTTTTTGTTGCCACCGGAACACAGTTGCTTGAAATACTACGAAAAATTCTTGGTGGTTTTATATTTGCAGCCAGCACATTGCAGAGATTTAAATGGTGGTTGTCAATTGAGATAGCGCTTTTGGACCCATTCATTTCGAAATTTACTTTGCTGTGCAGTTTCATGAAGTCTAGTCCTAGTATCACATCTGAGCATAGATTTTTCATCACTCCCAATTTGAAATCTAAGTATTGATTGTTGAAAACATTAAGATCAACATGAACATTGCCGTTTATTTTTACTGAATGAGACTTCGATGCCATTGATATAGTTGAAGGGTTTCCTCGTACAATCAAATCGAGTTTCTTGCAGAGACTGTCGTCAATGTAACTATCGGATGAACCTGTGTCCATTAACGCATTAACAGGTAGTTCATTGACACAAGCGGACACAGTAGAAGTTTGCAAACAAGTAGGTAGGTTGGCAGTAACCGCCGACAGAACTGGATCACTCGTTGACGCTGAGTTTCTTTTAGTTTTTCTTGAACGACAAACTCTTGAAAAATGTCCCTTTTTTGACAATTAAAGCATTCTGCTTCTTTAGCAGGGCATCTTCCCCGAGAATGGTATGGTCCGCCACAAAAGAAACAATTACTTTTGTTTGCAACATTTTTCGTAGCAGATGCTGCTGTACTGTTTTCATCGATTTGTTCTTCCTTGGAGGTAAGTTCTTGTGTAGCTGATAAATTCCCTACATGACAGAGTTGATTGGCATGCTCTTGTGCTTGGTTAAGTGATCGAGCGAGATCAAATGCTCGCTGTAGTGTAATATCTTCCTGTTCCAAAATTCGTTGTCGCATGTTGTTCGATTCCAAACCTTTTATGAACGCATCACGAATCATTTGCTCTTCGTAAGTTTTAGCATCTACAGCTTAAAAGTTGCAATCTTTCGCTAATTGTCGAAGTTGCTTGAGGAATTCTTCTAGACTTTCCCCAGGCTGCTCTAGTCGCGTAGAAAGCAAATGGCGAGCCATTATTTTATTTTTAGGTTTGACATAAGCTCTTCTGAGGATGGTTATAGCTTGTTGATAATCTGTCGTTTCCTCAATGTATGCATATACTTCCGAACTGACGTAATTGACTAAGAGTCCGTATTTGTCAGTTTCTGGAACACCTTCTGCTCGAGCTGCTTCAACTGCTTGAAGAAATCTTTCAAATGTGCATAACCAATGCTTGTATACCTGATGCGATTCTGGCGCGTTAGGATCTACGTCGAGTTTAGCAGGCCGTAGCAGTTTATCCATTTTCTCTTAGTTAATTAAATTATCGTAAACCAAATAGCTCAAAACATTGGCTTTAATTAACTAAGTTTACAGCATTCTAAATTGCAACAAAAGATTAGAAACATTAAATAAGGACACACTAACATTTACACCACTATTGCCGCACTGCTGCAGCTATATGTCTGAATCTGAACACTGTGACATAAGTCTACTGTGAACAGCATGGCAGTAAGGTTTCGCAATAGCAGCAAGTAACTTCACGCAAAGCACAATGCCTTGCAGGCAGTTATAACACTTGAAACGAGCCAGACGCATTTCCAACAGGTTTACACAACACGTCTACAAAAAAAGAACCAGGGTTCGATACCATATTATGACAATCACTGAAAAGATTTTCTTAACTTTTTTGAAGCTTGCTCTCAAAAGTCCAAGCGTGTCTATATATGATATGCAGTTGTCGCCGCTTTTTGTGACCACGGATAATATGACCACTCGCTTTTTATGACCAATTTGGCACGGTCCGGAATTTGTTCAGCGGAACATCACCAAGCTTCTTTGCACCAAAAACTAGCTGCGTTACATTATGAATTTGTTTTGCGGTGCTGTGATATGTTGCTTTGACTATATGTTACCGAAACTGTTATTTGCTTTAATTTAGGAGTGGTTTGGCGGCTTAAGTTATTTATTTTATTTAGTTGCATATTTATCCTCCTATCACGAGAAAGCAATCAATGCGCTATACGAGCTCGCTTAGAAGTTGCCAGCCATCTGTCTACCACACTAAGATGGGGGAATCCCGCTAAATGCCTTTCCCGACGGCACAACAAGTAAACCTGCCGGCTTGTTCTCCACACTATTCCTTTAATGCTGAGCGTCAAGCAGGGAAGCTGTGAATACCAATTTTAAAGTCATTGGTTTGACCCGACTCGAAATCCAACCGGAGTCTACAGCTCAAAAGAAAAACGCTCTATACCACTCGGCCAACTTAGCTGTTCCAATGACCGATCGGGCATCATGACCAAAATGGTCCGGTCTCAACGCTATCACATTAAGCGGCGTCTACTTTATATGTATGCACATATTGCTTGAACGTCAGGGATCTTTGTCCAATGAAGGTCTATGATCCAACGCTTCCCTCATGAGATTTGTTTGCACAGATCTTCAACTGGTTAACCGTTCTTTATTTGCAGTGAAATTGAAGAAAAGCTCATGACTTGTTCAATGTTCATTGGAGCTGACCGGCAACATATTTTTAATTTATAAACTCAAACAAAAACCATTTATAGCTATAAATCATTCTGTAAAATAAAAATCAGTGTAAGAGGATTGGTGCACTAGAGTAAGTCCAGAAGCTGAAACCTGTAATTTTGCAACAAGATGTGATAAATAGTGTTGCTTTAAGACTGACAGTTTGTCCCGCATGAGCAAGTCCTTGTTCGTCTACACAAATTGAATTATCGTGTATAATGACGAAAAAATATTTTAAGCAGCATGCGCGCTGTCACATTGAATGTTCAGCAGTAATGTGACAATGTGAATAACAAGTCAAAAAACTTCCTTGTTATGTGGTGGTAAGAGCTTTTGATGGGATGCCTCTATTATAAGAGAGGTAAATAGAAGATAGGTCACTACTACTAAACAAGCTGGTTACAACAACTCAATCGCTTTCTTGACGAAAAAGAGAATGACTTGTTCCTTCAGAGTGCACTGCAGTCCCAGCTTGCCATGGCACATCAATCTGACTAGCAACTACTGAACCAAGATCTAACTAACACACACCAAAAAAAAAAAAAAATTAATGGTAATTAAAGGTTTGAAGACTTTTCTTGAGTATAGCCGTTATCTGTGAGTCTCGCAAAGTTTTGAATATTTTGATAACTTTAAAAGTTCAATTTAATTTGCAACAAGAATTAAATATCTAAAAACGGTGGTTATTGTATCGGCGATCTGTAGTACGAACAGCAGAGAGCTCAATGACTAAAGCCAGAGCCAGCAATCACTATTGTTCAGATCAACTTATAATTAAAAAAAAACCTACAGCCTGTTTCTCGCTAAGCGCGGTCCTCAGGAGGTGTCAACACTGCAGTGCTACATTGCTACATATAGAACCGCCAGGAATTAGCTAAAAAAGCTCTATGGTCAAAATCATATTATAAGCAATGATTTTTTATATGCAAGTAATGCATTTTTAGATTTTGTAATAGTGCTAAAAAATAAAGCTATTTGTATATCCTCATAGACGACCTCAAAATTCTAGTTTTGCAATGTTGCAAGAGCTAGCATTGTTCGTGGCGTCTGATATCATATTGCTCTTACTTTTTTGCACAATTTTTACAAATTAATTTGGGTGTCACGTTCTTAACCTGGTCTTACTTTAAAATATATAATTTGTTTGTTGACTTTAAAATATATAATTTCTAGTATTTACATGCTTTCAAAGTTAATATTATGCCCATCCCAATCAAAATATCTTCAAAGAAGCCATCTCATCTTGGGTGGATATGCAGATTGGAAATAAGGATACCGGGTTGTAATTCATATGCCTTGAAAGAGGAGACGGTATGTGTTCCTATGGACCCTTTGTGCCATCCTTACACAGTTTTGGTAGAAATGAAGATAGGGATTAGAGCACTCTACATGGTTTTACTAGTCTCAGCTAAATAATGTTATTCCAAGCCTGTATCTTGCATTGTTCCATAGTATCACCACCATCCAATATGGTAAACACCTGCAATCTTCGATTACTTGCTTCAACACAAAAACATTCAGCAACGGTTATATGTATAGAAGACTGTAAATTTGGTGTTCGAGTTCAGCTTTTAAAGTTCTGTTCCGCATACGAGGATGAAGGAAATCCACAAATTACTTTCTTCTTCCATCTACTTTAGTCCAGGGAGACGGTATGTGTTCCTAGGACCCTTTGTACCATTTCGATGGATATGCAGATTGGAAATAAGGATACCGGGATAGAATTCATATGCCCTGAAGACAACTGTTTATGACTGAAATTTATGACGTCATGATGAATTGTTTCATATCTGCTGCATTTTTTGTTCAGTTTCCATTATGTGTTTATTAGCCTAGTAGTATACTGTACTGACGAAGCCATGAAGGCAGAAACGCGTATACAGTTAATAAAAAGCTACTAGGTTACTGTTGTGTTTTTAGCCCAGTAACAGTAACAAGATATCCGAAGACCAAGTGAAGAGTGATACCAACTGAATTTGTATTGATATTTGCCGATCAATGTATTTGGGAGCAGGAAGGACAATGACATTGCTGAGTAACCTTCATTATTATTAATTTGTTTGTTGTATGTAATTTGTTTGTTACTTTATAATTTGTTACTTACTTTAAAATATATAATTTACTTCAAAATATATAATTTGTTAATTTGTTAGTTGTCTTTTTTTAGTGTTGATGCGACATACTCCACACCATGTAACTGTTAGTATTAACAAGCAATGTCGGTAATAATAAGCAATTACTGAACATCAAAAAAAAATCAAACCTTCATTATAATACTTGTGATAATACGCCGTAGGGTGTAACTAGGCTTAGCGCCTGGGCAACACAGCTTCAAAGCAAAATCGCAGTAATGCAAAGTTGCTTATGACACTGTGTCTGATTTGACACCCCTGACCTCTTGCACCCGTACCTACGTCGCTACAACTTAGCTAACTGGCCAGTCATGACGGTAAATTTTGTATTAAAAATGCTCTGTAAACAAATTGCTCCCACTTGCCTTTTTGATATTTTGACACCCCTATATATGGTATATGTATATATGTATGTATTATAAATTTGGAACAACACATTACGATAATCTCAATCTTCTTTGAATCAAGCCCCAAGGACCGCTAGTGTGTTATTACTAGGGGTTTGGGCCTAATTCTAACCCTAAATCGAACCCCGAACATAACAAACATAACCGTGCTCTTGGTTCTCCTACTTTAATTTTCAAACTGCCATAATCATGCTTCGATTTTTTTTTTTTATTATTATTGGCATATTTATCCTCCTATCACGAGAAAGCCACGAAGCGCTGTACGAGCTCGCTTAGGAGTTGCCGGCCATCTGTCTACCACACTAAGATGGGGGAATCCCGTTAAGTGCCTTTCCCAACGGCACAACAAGTAAACTTGCCAGCTTTCTCCACACTGCCCCTCAAATACTGAGCGTCAAGCAGGGAAGCTGTGAATACCATTTTTAAAGTCATTGGTTTGACCCGACTTGGAATCGAACCCCAAGTCTACCGATCCAGAAGCAGACGCTCCATACCACTCGGCCATCTGAACGGTTTAACGGATTCCCCTACTTTGATTTCCCTACTTTCCCCTACTTTGATTTTCAAACTTCGGTACCGGTGACCGTTTTCCGGTTCCTCTAGAGCGAAAAGCATGGTTCGGTAGAAGGAAAACGGTTCCCAAAGTTTGAAAATCACAGTAGGGGAGCCGATTTCTGGTGAAATAAATACTTCCCTCAAAATTACACTCACGGCGCCACAACTCAGAATAGGTTGGGAATCACTGCAATAGGCTTACAGCTTAACAACGACTGATGAACAAAAAGAAGCGTGGCAGGCCCTTAGTAGTAGGCCAACACTGCTACCGTAGTTAGCAGATGCTGACACCGGTACTAATTATAAACAGCAATGCTCAGGGGCATGCCAGGGGGGAGACAAAGGGGTTAATTGCCGAAATATCATGTTTTAGTTATCACTAACCTACAAACAAAGATAGCTTTACTAATGCTACAACGTAAGACAGTGTCTATTTTGCGGTAAACAGCATAATAGCCTTTAGGTCTATTTTGTCGCAGCTACATAACCCCATGTCACACTAATATTACATCTTATTCTATTCTACTGTTTTCACGAACCCGCTTGTTAACCCCAGGTCACACGAATCCGAAGCAATCCGGACCAAAGCAAAACAAACCAAAGCCGCGACGAGAATCTAACCCAAAACTAGTGCAGCGCTTCCCATTATACGCTACGCTCTATCCACTGAGCTATCGAGAAGTCGTGGCCTGTGTTCCTTCTAGGATTTTGACTGGTGCGAATTTGCCCAAATGATGAATTCATTGAAATTTTTGCCCAAGGATTTCAGTACTTTGAGGACCCCTTTTACAAAATTTTTTGCATTAAATTTGCTTTTCCAAGATACAAGCTATAGTCTTGCATTAAAATATTCACGTTTGTTCTTTAAGTTTTGCATTTTATAATATTTATTTCTGGTTCAAAATCAGTAAAATTTGCCCAAAAATTTTGCATTTTTCTCAAATTTCTCACACTACTCTAGAGGGAACACTGGTCGTGGCAATCTAGCACAAAATGGCGCTTAAAAACCCGCGACGTCACTTACGGCAAAATATACCTAAAAGCTATTTTGCCGTCAACAGCAAAATAGACACTACCATAACGTTTTTATTATTTTTGTAGCATGTTTATCCTCCTTTTACGAGAAAGCGATCAGTGCGCTATACGAGCTCGCTTAGAAGTTGCCAGCCATCTGTCTACCACACCAAGATGGGGGAATCCCGCTAAATGCCTTTCCCAACGGCACAACAAGTAAACCTGCCGGCTTGTTCTCCACACTATTCCTTTAATGCTGAGCGTCAAGCAGGGAAGCTGTGAATACCAATTTTAAAGTCATTGGTTTGACCCGACTCGGAATCCAACCGGAGTCTACAGCTCCAGAGGCGGATGCTCTACCACTCGACCATCTGAGCTGTTAAATCTACTTACAACGCAAGCACTAACAACTAACGTAAATCTACTAACTACGCAAGCACTAACAATTATCGTAAATTTACTAACAACGCAAGCACTGAACAGAGGCGGATTAAAACCACTCAGAGTACCCGTGTGTCCTTTTTTGACAAAAAAATTATGCTAAAATGAGTATTTTATTGTAAAAACCCTAAAAATCCATGGTGGCTGCGAGCTCTGCTCCCAGACCTCCGGTTATGGTGTGGCGCAACAATCAAAAGAACGACATTCCGTGGTTGAAGGACTTCTGGCATTTCCCAGGAAGCTTGCAACTGTACAATTTTGATTGATATATAAGGCAATGATCTTCGAATTATTTTTCACTTCTGCGGTACTGGAACCAACTGTGTGCCTGCTGACAATTGAACATTGTAGTCACGGCTGGGTTAGCGCATGCGCTGCAGTGCTTCCCATCCTCCTTTGCCGAATCCTGGGTGCGCCACTAAACAAGCCTATAAATTTTTGCCTTCCCTGAAATTTTTGGCTGGCTACGCCAGTGCCAATGCTATGGTAATACCGGTACACTAGCTGACTAGAATAGTACGGTAGGCCTACTGTTTCGAGCACAGATATACAGAAGATCTGCCGGTAGCCTACTTCACAGCAAGCCACCAACGCTTGAACTCAGGCTTTTAACAAGTACAGTACCGCAAATGGCTTGAGGGGTCTCACACATAGGAGTCCCCCATTCATACTGATATGCTGCTGAAACCATCTTTAATCTACCGATACCGCACTTGCCCAACCAGCTAACCCTGTCCTATGCTTTACTACCGATAACCTACCTACCTGCCTAACCAGTTTCCCCTCCTACGCTTCACCAACCTGCTTGCTGCGCTTTACCAACCCGCCTAGCCTAACCAGCTGCAAACCCAGTCCCCCGCCGCACTCTGCCTACCACTGCTGCCAGCAGATTTGCCCTAGCCTTTTGACTGTTTCTTATTATCGCTTTAAAGCGTCTGAGAGCATGCTCTGGAGCGTCGAGATACGCTCTGGCACCGCTTTAAACAGTTTTTTAGATACGAAATAAGACCGCTTTAAGCGAGACTTTTCAACCGGATTGGGTGCTTTCGAAGTCAAAATTTCGTTTCAAATCGATATTTTACCCAAAATGTTGGCTCAGAAACGCAAGTGAACTGACTTAAACCAAGCGAGAAAACGACTACTACTTTTATTTCATAATGCTTCTGACAGACAAGTCAACAAATTCCTTCACTCTTGCGTGGCAAACAAAACAGAAAATATATTCGTCTGCCGCCAATTTGATATTTTTTCTCTTCTGTTTGGCATGACGCTCTCAAGCAGAGAGAAAATATCTGGTACCTGTACTTGGTGACCATTATAGGATGTGAATACTTGGTAATCATTATAAGATTCGACTCCTATAATGATTACTAAGTACCAGATATTTTTTCTCTGCTTGTGAGCGTCATGCCAGACAAAACAGAAAATATATTCGTTTGCCGCCAGTTTGATATTTTTTCTCTTTTGTCTGGCATGACGCTCACAAGCAGAGAAAATATGTGGTACTTGGTAACCATTATAGGATTCGAATACTTGGTAATCATTATAGGATTCGAATCTTATAATAATTACCAAGTACCAGATATTTTCTCTCTGCTTGTGAGCATCAAGTCAGACAAAAGAGAAAAAATATTCGTTTGCCGCCAGTTTGATATTTTTTTTCTTTTGTCTGGCATGGCGCTCACAAGCACAAAGAAAATATCTGCTACCTGTACTTGGTAGGCCAATCTTTATAGGATTCGAATACTTGGTAATCATTATAGGATTTGACTCCTATAATGGTTACTAAGTACCCAGATATTTTTTCTCTGCTTGTGAGCGTCATGCCAGATAGAAGAGAAAAAATATTCGTTTGCTGTTTGGAATCGTCTGATAATGTTACAGATATTTTCTCTCTGCTTGTGAGCGTCATGGCAGACAAAAGAGAAAAAATATTCGTCGTCGCGTGGTATTTAATTGTTTGATTCTGCTGCTCTTTTTAGATTCGAATACACTTTGATTCGTGATTACCTAAACAAATACAAGTAACGGATAAAAAGTATCCAATATCTTTTCCAAAGTAATCACTTGGAACCGTTACTCAAAAGTAACGGTTCAGCACATCTCTACTAAAAGCTGCAGGAGCACAAGGATCACAAGGACTGCTAGCGGCGCAATTGAGCTATTACTAAAAGCTGCAGGAACACAAGGAACTCAAATCTAACCGACCTAACCCTAACTGAACCTAACCAAACCTAATCCAAACCGAACCTAACCCCAACCAAACCTGACCCCCATCGAACCTAACCCTCATCGAACCTAACCCTAATGTGCTCCTTGCGCTCCTAATTGCGCCGCTATTGGTCCTTGTGATTCTTGAGCTTTTTGTTCTCCTGCAGGTTTTAGTAATAACTCACTTGCGCCCCTAGCGGTCCTTGTGATCCTAGCGGTCCTTGTGCTCCTGCAGGTTTTAGCAGTACCGGTATTATTCCGCTCATTTTGTTATTGCACTCAATGATGAATATTTTTTGTCCTCTATTAACTCGGTTCACCTCGTGTTAGATTATTTTGCAAGTTACTCCAGCGTTTGGACTAGTTCCGACAAGAACTGCAAAAAAGAATGACTACAGATGTGTTGATATGTCAGTAATCGGACTTTTGTGTTAAGAAAGTGTTTTTGAAATTTATCAAATGGCTTTTGTGTTGACGTGTTGAAATTGCTACCCGTAACTTTTTGTTGTTCTTTCTCTAGCTGGTGACTGCTAAATACATTGATAAATGTTATTGCAGGAAACTGTGTATGGACCTGTGAGTATCTATTAAATAGTTTATTTTGTTGCAGTGATCATAGACTTGTAAGAGTCTCACGGTTTTCTTAAGGAAGGAGGTCGCCGGCAGTCAATATTTAAAACTGCCAGCCTTCGCAGTTTAAAGCATTTTGAGGTATAGCAGAAAAATAATATTTGCATTCAGGCCTTTCACATTTGAAAGATTTTTCTTTAAAACGTCGATGATAGTAGCAGATATATTGAAAAGCAGGCTGGTAGCTTTTCTGCCAGTTTTGATTATTTACTCTTCGATTGTTTAAACGCCAAGTTTGTTTCTTCTGGTTTGATTTCCGCTGGCAATTGTTAAAACACTGTGGTAGAAAATTTGGTTTATCAGAATGCCATGTTTTTCGATTGTGCCTTGGTTGAGACAACTTTTTAGACTCGACATCGCTTGCTTCTGATTTATCAATTTTTAATACAACTTTTGATTTGCCGTATCGCTTTGAGGAAGTCATTGCTTGCGTAGCGCAATTAGCTAAAGATCGTAAATCAGTGAATGTCCAAGTGCCACTGTTTACAGCGATTTCAGACGGCAGTGCTTTTAAGAAGCGATCTTTTAGCAGGGTTTCAAACTGAGGGGAACAATTTTCGTCAGTTCCAGAAGCGGCAATCAATTGATGCATTAGTTCATTTGGGCTGCGGTCGCCCAAAAGTAGATCGTTTAGCAGAATATCTAACTTTTCTGCTTTGTCCACAATAAAAACATTGCGAATTTCTCTGATTAATTTATCGTAGCAAACGGGGTCTTCTGGACTTGGTATATTGTACAATTGCTCTATCTCGAAGCTACTTAGGGCTTCCAAGGTGGAAATGTATTTGGTGATTTGGCAATCAATCCCGCCAAGACAAAATTTGATTGCCTGGTGAGCAAGTAGTTGGGGTATTTTGGTGATTAGATTTGGATGCTGATGTGCTTGGTTCCATAAAACTCTGCGAATCTGTCGAATCACTCAGATTAGTTTTTGCCAGGTCAGCCTTAGCTTCCGCCATGTTAAAAGAGTCTCTATTTGTTGCTCTAGTGTTTATGTGGTACTGTGTTTCAGCTTTTGGATTTGTTTTTGATTTTAATAGAGAAGTAATTTTTCGGGAAGTTTTCATAAACAGACAAAAGACTCAACAAAAGTGTGCTTACAAAAGTGTCCAAATGGAAATAATCCAAATAAAACGTCGGGTGTCACCAATGTAGCGGTGCGCTGTGATCTGACTCCAATACATAAGCACAAGTCCTTCCTGAGTGTAATATTATTCAATTATATATGACCTTATTTAAGTACAATGACCTTATTCAAATAGAATAGTTATTTTCAGAAATTACAATATCTTAGATATAATCACAGAGTCACATGCTAAACTTTGGGTACATCACAACGATAGCTACTTCATTAACTCGGCTCTCAGTTTAGGATTGACAGGCGATTTGGCGAAGCATTAACAGTCAGCAACGATGAGAACTATGTCAGATAGGAAGTTATGATTTTGTCACGAAAACTGTGCTTATACGCTGTGCTTTCGCATTCACTACAGATGTATTGATATGTCAGTAGTCGGACTTGTGCGTTAAGAAAGTGTTTTTGAAATTTATCAAATGGCTTTTGTGTTGACGAGTTACAATTGCTACCCGTAACTTTTTGTTGTTCTTTCTCTAGCTGGTGACTGCTACATACATTGGTAAATGTTATTGCAGAAAACTGTGTATGGACTTGTGTGGAGGTGAGCTTAAACCATTCGTTGAACACCCAACAAGGACCGATGGAAAGCTCTTTCTTCTTTTTGATTTTGCCCACAACTTCAAGAATATTTTTAACTATTTCCTTTCAAAATGCCGGATGACATTACCCACATTAGGCTTTGAAACTGTGCTCGGGAAATCATGTCGTGCAAATTTTGCCCATATTAAGCGTCTTTATGCTATTGAGGAACACAAAGTTTTGAAAATAGCCCACGCTCTGAAACAAATTTCTCTTAATCCCAGCAATATGTCAAGAACATCGCCTCTGCATGCACTAAGTACGTGATGAACATCGGTTTGCTTCTAATGCTAAGCTTAAGTACCTGCAGTAGCGATTTAACCTTTCACCTAAGAAGTAATAAGTAATAAGTTTGCTTGTTGACAGTGCCAAAATAGCCATTGTTTAAGTTCGATTTTGTTTCTAATGTTTTTTTTTGTTTTAGTCATGACGTACATGCATGCAGGTTTGTAAAGATTTGTTTTATTGCAGGTGTGTTTAGTGAATCAATGGTATTAGCTTTGGAGTTTTATAACAAGAATTACCCAGAATTTTTAGAAACTGCTCCCTTTTTAAAGTTTGTGCTAAATGTTTGGAAAGTTATGTCATTAAAAACACCCTCTAAAGGTCAGTATTAGATTATCATACGAAAAGTCAATCGTATCCAACAGTCTTTTGATACCATTTATGTCTTAAAATATATTTTTTAAGATAATTCATGACCGTGATGTTCTCATGGCTCATCACTGTCGTTTAATTTCTGTAATCTTGACTGAAAACAGAAGTATTTGCAAAGTTTTCACGACAAAGATGGTCAGAGTTTAATCAAAGTGCTGTTGATATTGGCATTAAAAACTGTGTGAAAATTAAAATCTTGTAATGCAATGATTCAAGGATTTGAACTATTACGGAATATTTAATAGCAAATTAAGCCATTGAAATGATTATCATCGTCCTACCGAGCTGCTAACATTTCCTAGGGCTTTTCAAAGCTTAGCAATTAAAAGCTGGCGAGGTCGAGTTTCAAACATACGAAAAAAAACAGACATACCGGTACTATAAAGCAAGTTATATTATCATACACCATTATTTGGCTTGGAAATATTATTCTATTGTTGCTTATTGTAGGATGCAGAAAGAAGAATGAAGCTTGCACGCCGCTTAAACTTTCACATGATGAAACAAACTTTGCATTTGGCATTTTAGACGCTACTTCACAAATTTTGATTCATGGAGAAATTTTGGCCTTAGTGGACTAATAAAAGAAACTTTCACCGCATTCATTCAAAGCATTCAAATTATGACTTATTTGGCCCAATATTTAACCAATCAACATGGTTTTTCGTACGTCCTTCCTGGCAAATTTTGTTCCGATCCAATTGAAGGTAGATTTGGCTGGTATCGCCAAGTTAATAGTGGAAACTTTTTTATGTCGATAAACCAGTTTTTCCAAGCCGAAAAGAAAATTAGACGTTTGAGCTTGATTGAAAAAGAAGTAATGTTCCGTGCTACCACTTTGGCTTCACATCCAGACAGCATTCAAGGCAAGGTCGGAGATGACCGTGTGCAGTCCAGAAATGACTCGTGGCTTTTTGAATTTTTTATTAATGTTGATTTTGATCAGTTTACGGAGTTGGACGCTTGCGTAGCATACTATGTTAGCGTTAACGGCTACATTGGACGTAGTGTCTGTCGTCGCAAGAAGAGCAGTTATTGCAAGAAACTCTTGGTGATGCAAGACGACGATTCGTCTCTTGAAGAACAAGTAATAGCTAACTCAAGTGACCTGCTTCTCATGGCAAATCGCGGTGGATCAGCAGTACCAAGTCAGTATTGCTTTGCTTTGTGTAGTTTTACAATGCAGCTTTATTTCAAGATGTCAGATGATCCAATCAAAAAGAAATTCTTGACCTTGAGCAATCAGAGAACTGCTGCCAAATCGGCACAGGGATTGTTTGTTTCTGCTGCCAAATCGGCACAGGAGTCCGAATACTACGGGATTTTAAGTTCACAAATTTGCGATGAAGGCCACAAACAATTTATCCTATATTCAATTCATCTTTCAACTGCTTTGCAAAAAATGATCTAAAAAGACTAAACCGAGTTGAAATTGAAGTCTCTGCTAAAGTGTCGCGTTCTATTCAAAAACTAAATTCTCAATCTTCAAAATGACCCTAGGCTACTGCAAATAATATGTTATCGGGCTTATTTCAAATTTTGTAGGAAAAGTTGGCTTAAACTTTCTTTTTGCATGACTGTCTAGACTTACGTTGCCGTTGTGTTTGGCGTGAATACTGAATAGTCGTACATGAAGTGTTGCGTTCATTACCGTAACACAGTTTAAAATTGCATGTTTTTTGTTTGTATATGTCACAGTTTTTTGTAGACATGATGCTTTCTTGGGGGATGTTATTAAAGTCAAATTAATTTTTTTTCAGATGTGTTCTTTTTAGCTCAGTTTGACTTGAAATTGCATGAAGAACACTAAATTTTTCTTTTTTAAAGAACGGAAATAAGCAAGACAGCGTGGGCTAAACCACTATAGCGTAGACGAGACGTACCATTCTGCCCTTGGTTGGAATTAAACCCTCGGTTTTTAATCTAATTTGCTAAAATAGTTTTCATTTCATTCACTCATGCAAGCTTTATATCTTACTTCTTCGGAAACAAGTGTATAAACAGACTGAATGAATCATAATCTAAATTCGGTAGTAACCCTCCAGTTGTCACTGTCAAAAGCAAGTAAGCACTCCCGTTGTTCTAGAAATCCCTGGTACAGTACTAGAGTACTGGCAGTACTCGAGTACTCCATCACTGGATGTATACAGCCATTTTTGATCAGTTCGTCTAAGCAAGGTTGATCATTGAGAACCTCTTTTATTTGTTTGGAAGTTACTACCAGTCCCAAAATGTTTTGGAAGATAAAACATATTCTTAAATTTAGAATTACATATTCTTGAAAAGGAATAATATTAGTTAGGCACACTTTAATCTAACCCTAATCCTAACCTAACCCTAATTAAAAGTCCTTTGTCGTTCGTTGCAGTGTTCGGTAGATCAATTGGAAGTCCTTTGTCGTTCTTTTGCGGTGTTTAGTAACTCCTTTGTCGTCCTTTACGGTATTAAGTAAAACCGCAAAAGTTACAAAATATAAAAAAGATTTTTCCTTGGCAATGTTACTATTGTGATAACCTTGGCAATGTTTACTGAGTAAATATTTGGATCAAGGTTGTGGTTTCTCACAGAGGTGTCTGATGGTGGGCGTGATGCCCTAAGAGGCTACTCGAAGAAAATAAGATTGGGCATATTTAGATCTTTGGATGCACGTAGATATTTCAGCTTGAGGTGATGCACCTTGCTGGGTGTAATCCAATGAAAATGTTTCTGGTCAATAAAAAAGATTATAAAAAGTTTTAAAAAAATTTTTGTTGGAAATGTTAGAGTGTTCACTGAACTCCTCGAACACCCTGAGAATACAGCACTGCATTGATTGATGTCATAACAATTCAATACGCATATTCTCATATTACCGTCGCTAAGTTCACCCGAATATTTTGGATACCGGGAGATAAAAAGATAAAAATTGCACAGACAAGCTAGCAATTCGGTGATGTTGCATGGTTTGTGACGAGCCGAATTTCACATAGAGGCAAACGTAAAATTAAATTAAAAATGAAGTTTTTTATGTGCCAGAAAAGAACCTTGACACTGCAAATAATCGCATTAATGATAAAACAACTTTGATGATCGAAGAGTAAAAAAAGCGTGATCTCAAAAAAATGTAGCAATCAAAAATTTCGCCACAGAAACATCACAAAAGTGCAGCATAATATTCAATTACTACCAGTACTAAAATGAATTTACACGCAATTATTCAAAGATGGTCCAAACCAGGGGTGCCAAACCTGTTCCAACATAAGATCTACTTCCACATTTTTCACTGTAAGAAGATCTATCGTATATTCAAAACATATTTTAATAACATTGATTTTTAACGTGAGTATATTTACCAACAAATATACTCGTTTTTTTTCGTTCTTCCGGTAACTTCGCAATAACCTCAAGTAAAACTAGTTGAGTTTTTTATCGTTTAACGTTTCGTTGGTCCTGGCGACCAACATCATCACAAACGATAAAGGGGTTATAACACTACACAGCAGTTTATGCGCCAGAACAAAAACTTGAAAAATTAAGGCGGAATAGCATAGGTATTACGTCACAACGTACGAGGTGGTTCATAAAAGTTCTAAGACTGAGATCACAAAATTTTTTTCTTGAATTTAATCAAAGACTGATACATTGCCCCCTTTAAAGTAGTCCCCCTTGAGTTCAACACACTTTTACATTCTGCTTTTCCACACATCAACGCTCTTCTGGAATGATTCTTGGGGATTCCCCGAAGCTCCTTCGTTACAGCATTTTTAATGGCATTTGTGCTTGAAAAACGTGTTCCTTTAATGATGTTTTTGAGTTGGCGAAAAAGAAAAAAGTCACTCGGAGCAAGATCAAGTCAATAGGGGGGTTGCTCCAGCACTGTAGGCCTAGCGTTTTTTCCGCCAGAAACCTCCGAATGCTTAATGAAGTGTGCGCGGGTGCATTATCGTGATGAACCAACCATGTATTGCTTTCCCACAAATCTCGCCTTTTTTCCGTTCTGAGCGAAGTAAACGGTAAGTCGGTTTAATCCAAGTGCATCTGAGATCAGTTGCGCAGTTAACCGACGATCTCCACGCACCATCTTCTTTATTAGCTCAACATTGGTTTCATTTTTTCTGGTTAAAGGTCTTTCGCACCTGGGATCATCCTCACGTCTTTCTTTGAATCTTTTATGCCACAAAAAAACAGTAGCGCGAAACAAAGTGTGCTCTTTGTACACTTGTTAAAACATAGAGGGAGCTTCTGTAGGAGATTTTCCCAAACGGACCAGAAATTTGAGGTTGGTTCGTTGCTCTGTTGTCATTACTAAACCGCCAAGCAAAAAAAAAAAAAATTTCAAAACGACAGTAGCTTTGACTATTTTCTTCTACTTCTGAAATGCTCAATAAATCTTACTGTGAGCTGAAATTGAGGTTAAATACTCTCAAGAAGTTGTTATATCATCTGCCATTTAAGTTACTCTTAACTTATAGTTTGACCGTAGCTTACACAACAAGTCTTAGAACTTTTATGACACACCTCGTACGCACAGAAATAATTAAACATCGTAAGAAAAATACTACTTAGCATGAAAATGAATGATGCAATTAATTTAGAGCAAAGAACGGTATACTAAGGGAAGGGAATCACCATCAGATCGATTGAAAGCTATTGCGTGAAAGTGGATAAGCCAAGATTCAGCAGTTCGTCGTTTAAAATCAATCCTCCTAAACACCGCCAAGGGCTGAAACACCGCAAAGGAGCGACTAAAGGGCTGAAACACCGCAAAGGACCGCAAAGGAGCGGCGACAAAGGACTCACTAAACACCGCAAAGTACGACAAAGGACTTCAAATTGATGTACTAAACACCTCAAAGAACGACAAAGGACTTGGAATCATACCATAACAAAGAACGGCAAAGGACGTTAAATTAGGTTTAGGCTTGGGGTTATCAGTTCCATTGTCGTACTTTGCGGTGTTTAGTAAGTCCTTCGTAGCTCCTCAGCAGTGTGTAGTAGGACCCGTCTAAAATAATTGGTTTTAACTTTTATCCGAGCGTTACTCCATCCAATTAAATGGTCAGTTTCCATAACATGTTCGCAAAGAGCTGAGTTTTCCGATTTTTGTTGTCTGATGGCTCATTGATGCTCTTTTGATCTGGCCATCAAGTTACACTTGGTTTGGCCTATATACACGATGTCGCAATTATAGCAAGGAATTTCATATATTAGACAGTCATAATCAGTTCAGTTTAAGAAGTGCTACTATTTTGCTGTTCTCTGCCAGGGCTGGATTTTCCACCCTGGCACCTGTTATTCTGAAGAAGCTCGGCGTGAATTGCTGAGCGAAACGTCAATAAAAAAGTTGGAGTTCTTGCATTAGCCTCCGTCTTTGATTATTACAGGAAGAACAAGTTTCTGAAATAGTTAGCCTAGCCTGCTATGCCCGGTAAACAAAATTCCCTAAAAAACGTTTCCTACTATGCAGTGTTACAGAAGATTTTGTCGGGAGAAGTAGGATCTTTAAATGAAGGAATACTGTGACCGGTAGTACGCACAGACTTCATAGCAACTTTTACTCCAACTTTGCGTAAAACTCTTATCTTTTTGATAGTACCTTGAATGTAAGGTATTGACGTATATCCAATGAATGTGGATATATCTTGCAGAGGTTTTTTCTAGTTTTTTCCGTAGGATCCGTAATATGGGAAGAAATTCTGTGATGAAGGGTGTGAATAATAACCTACTTCTGTTGTTTAGGGGATGCGAAGAATATTGAAGGTAACGATCAATGTGGGTGAGTTTCTTGTATATTTTAGTGGAGATAACATTATCAGCGTGGGAAACGAGAACATCAAGAAAAGGCAAAGACGATTCAACTTGCTACTTTTTTGGTGAATTGGATGTGGCTGCACATAATACTTAGACGTAGTTGAAAATTCTCCATCACTCGTCTGTCGAATATGCATTATGCAAAATGTGACATCCACGTATCTGCACTGCACCATAGAGTAGGGGGGTATGGAAAGTTGACACAGCTAATAGCTCAAAATGTTCCACAAAAATATTAATCAACACTGGAGAAATACATGAATCCATTGGAAGACCAAAAATTTATCGGGAATTTGTGTTATTGTAAGTGAAAATTGCAGCTTTAAAGCAATTTCTATATCAGAAATACTGTTGGCAGTGCGTTCTTGCAAAGTGTCATCATTAGCTTCTAATTGCAAAGCACAACCAAGAGCTTGATCAGTAGGTACAAAGGTGAATAGGCTTACAACATCAAAAAAGACACAAAAACTTCAGTTGGGCCTACACTTGATTGCGAATTAAATTTGTAAATTTAACAGAGAAGTTAACACTTCTAAGCAGAGAGGCGAAATAATTTTACATACCATTCACAAACGACACAATGGGTCTCTGGGGCACATTAGCTAAAAACTGTAGGTAAACCATAAAATGTAGGCATAACATCGTTAGAGTGAAACATTTAGACTGACTGATTTTATCGTATTTTCATAGTTGCCAAATGCAGGGTTCCCACACAATTTTGAATTTTGTTTTCCAGACTTTTTCAAGACTGAATTTTCGACGAATACAACAAAAGTACAGGTTGCAGCTACCATATTCAAAACCCTTACAAAAGCTTTCACGAAATTAAGAACTACCAATGATACTAACAAAAAGCATAGAACACAAAATCGCTTTGCACAGAATAAGATGCATACCTTTAGTATAAGCCTACTTAAAGCAGTTTGATAAACAGACATTTTAAACCTAATGACTTTTGATGTACAGCTAGATGTAATAATAATAATAATAATAATAACAAGAATTTGTATCCCCCTTAAGATTTCATCAACAATTCGATGAATCTGACGAAGGGGTTGACCAGAATTAAATTAACGCTAAAAATCACTACCCAACAGCATCAAAGATAAATAAATGAAAAGTACTACCACAAAAAACTTTGCACAGTTGTTCAACATTGGTAATACACTACTACAGTAAAACATAGCACAGTTATTCAATACTGGCAACATCCTCAAAAGCAATATTTAAAAAATAAGATTTCAAATGCGTTTTGAAAAGCGAAACACTGCTAATTTCACGCAGCGGCAAAGGCAAAGAATTCCAAATTTTTGGAGCAGCAAAGGAAAACATAGATTTAGATTTGACCAAGCTAGGATGTGGCGTAGGTTGAAGTAACCATTTATCATTGTTTACACGCAGGCAATAACGAGTGCTCGCAAATCGAGGACATATGAATTTTCTTAAATACGCTGGAGCATTTCCATGCAAACATTTGTGAGTTAATAAAACTATTTTAAATTTAATACGAAACTTTATAGGCAAAATATGAAGTGACTGTTACATGCTTAAATATACGGAGTTTATACTGTAGAAATGCAAAAATAAGGCTGCATAAACAAATTAGAGCGTACAAATTTTTCCAAGCAACTTTACTTCAAAAAATAGTTGCGACACTTACGAAGTTGTCCAAAACTTGTCAAATCATGAGGAGTACCCGACCACCCAAATCTAACTCAGACCGTAAATATTTTCAACATTTCTTACAAAACTTTAACTTGCGTTTATTACTTGTGAAGTTTTGCCAGAAAAAAGAGCCCGTGCTAGCCATTTCTTTCATTAAACAAATCATCTATCTGACTATTACTACTTGACACAACGTGCCATAATAATATGCTGTACCTAACCAATTTTGTTCGCGGTTGTGGTGTTTCAGTTGTATTGTTAATTTGTTACAGCTGCTTTATTCGGTCTACGACATTAAGGCGCGGGAGCATTTGGGCGCAGTGCCATTTGGGCGCAGTGCCATTTGGGCGCGGGGGCTTTAGGCAAGACCACCTAGAGACAAGGCCGTTCAGCTCTCTAGTGACGTCATCAAAAGTAGTGCATTCTCGCGTGCACTCAAACAAAGAAATTAGGTCGCTGCCTCGTCACTCTATTGTTTCATGCAGTGCGACTTGGATATACTGCGCAACAACAAATCAGTTTAAAGGTATTAACTACTGTAAGGTAGCAGTTAAAGCTTAGGAGGAGTAGTGTCAGGAGTTTGCAGTAACTTTTAATTTACAGTAGTTGTGTTCTGTTTTGTTATACTGGTATGGAAGTTTGCTTTTGCAAAATGAGAGCAAGATGAGTAGAGTAAGTTGTACTACATTGCATACTAGACTATAGTAGTAGTATGACTATCATCAGGTTACTAAGAAGTAAAATGTTCATTACTTAATTGCTCTTTTTTTGTGCAACTGCAGTGAAAGATTTGTTATTTTCTGATTAAAAATACAAACTATTTCTAGATTGCACTCATATTTTTCAAGATCACGTGTAACGAAAGAACCATTTCAATAATTTCATTCGTTTCTTTTTAATATAAACAGATATAAATCAATTTTTTTTGGCCGTTCAACATGCCATTCACATGCAGTGTTCCAAACTGCAAAGGCAATTATCGAAATGGACCAAAAGTTTGTTTTTTCATTTCCTAAAAATACGGATTAAAAAAATAATGGATTAACGCTGTTAAAAGGAAAGATTTTGTGCCTTCACAAAGAAGCAAGGCAAGAGAGTTGGTATTATTATGTCAGCTCTGTGTTGTATAATATTGTAGCAATTGCTTGCTTTTGTACGAAAAGGATGCCTAGATGTAGACTCAGTAGCGTACGCACGGGGGAGGGGGGGAGGGGTTTGCGGGTCAACCCCCCCCCCATTGACGATTGGAAAAAATTAAAAACCACATATTTTGGACCAATTAGCGTTTTTTCATACAGAGATTGTGTTTTTCTGTGCTGTATCAAATCGCCTATATAATCTCGAGAAACTTTCATTGTGATGCAATAATACGGGTAATCAAACTTTTTTGGTGTGTAGCGCTTGAACCAATGGCTGCCTCAAAATGCAAGCCTGGACAAGGTCAATGGGCACTAATGCTGGAGTCGTGTTGTGATGTCATAAAGACATTGTTCTCAACGGCTATGGCTGGACAAGACAACGTTTCAGCGCTGAAGGCATTTTCGGAAGAGAATGGTTGCAATGCAGGCAGATAATCCGCTTGCGAAGTCATAATTTTGAGCCAAATCGACTAGTTGGGGTAGTGGTTAAAGACATCGGCGCGGGAAGTTTTGGGTTTGATTTTTGGGCCCGTATCGTCCGTTAGCTCAGTTGTTAAGCGAACAGGTTGTCGGTGCGGAAGGTCTGGGGTTTGATCACCGGGATAGTCAAATCGGCACAGTGTCGCCAACGGCTCGCCACCGCTGCGAAGTTTCTGTACTACCCAAGCGCTAAGAGATGGGCCCCAGTGACGTTCGCAGGAGTCGGGAGTCAGCACTTCCCTTCCCCTTGACAATTGCAGAAAAAATGAAACCTTTCTTTTTTAAAACGAACCGACTTTTCTTCATGCGAAGCTTGCCGAAATTGCTATTATGTTTTCATCCCAAACAACACCATCCCCCACAAAACATTTTAGCGTAAACCATTCCCTTACAAGTACAATGATCATCCCTTCTTACGTCGGCGTGAAAAGTTGTACCATCCCCCCATAAGTGTTTTTGCAACTCGAGCACTGATTAGGATGCAATGCTACAATACCGGTACCCGGTAGTCCAACTCTTCTGTTGTGTTTTGCTTGAAGTGCATTTTTGTCATTGATGTTGCTGTGAAACAATTAAGAAGTAAGAGTTTCCTTAAATGCGGTGTATCTGCAGTAACTATGGCTGCACGCAAATTTTTTTTTTTTTTAAATCAAATTGAATCTTGATTATACTCGTTTTATTAAATTCGTTGTTGTATCGAAACGTGGTAGCGAGTGGCGGGGCCGGGCTTAGCGCCTGGGCAACACAGCTCTGAAGAAACGTCGCAGCGGTTGCGAGCAGTTGGCTACATTTTGTTCGATTTGACCGGCCTGGGAGTTGAGTCCCAAACCTTCCGCATCAATTGCGAAATAGTTAATTAGTGTCTTTTATTTCCGTACCGTCAACACAAGAATAATATACAAAAATAATATACAGTATAATTGAACAGCACGAGAAAAGGGAAGAAGCAACAAAGCGATAAACGTTGTGACATGCAAGGGAAGAATAGAAGATCAAGAAAAGTAACATGAGAAGCATGGTTGCAGCACCCGACAATAGCGATTTATCAAATAAAGAAAAAGAACACACACACACCACAGCACAGAAAGAATTAAAAGAAAAAAAAAAAAAAAAAACGACGGTCAGATAAAAAAGACAGCAAAGAGAGTCTCAGATTCTACACTGCCATGCTATGGTGCAATGGTAGGAAAGCATGACAGTGTGTGGCCTTTCAAGGTTAATCCAAGTCGTATCAGCGCTTATAAAACTGATAAGCTAACGAAGAACAGAAGCTAGAATAAAACACGTAAGACCCGCCTTAATTACCCCGAGCGCTGCCGATAATAGAAAACCCTAAAAGGCCCAACAGGCAAAGAAACCTACCAAAAGAAATCCTGTCCAGCCAGACCACCGATTTAAAAACATCCCGTGCCATGAAGCAAGATGTTTGAGAACCAGTGAGCTAAGCCGTTTCCAGAAGTCTGTGATGTCTCAAGATGGCAAAAACTTTACAGCAGAACCGACCTACAGAGCAGAAATAATACTAAATATAGCAATGTTAAAGCAAGCTAAATTTGGCATCGGCCGGATACCTCCAGGTCTTGCCATCTCACATAATTTAAACCTAAAATAAATAAATAAATAATAAATAAAATACAAACGCATGTCCAATGTCCAAAGGCGTAAGATGGTGTTTCGAAACAGGATGCACAAAGTAGAAGTCTGTGCGAAATTGCATGTAGGTCAATTGATCACCTGAAATCTTTTAACACTACGCTATAATCGCCCGGTGTTTTGAGAAATTTTATTAAAATATAAAAAACTAAATTGACACTGCTTTAAGTGCCAAAAATAAGATAAAAATACTGCCAAAGACGACCATAGACCAACGAAAGATTCGAAGAGACCTTGGGGCGGAACGAGGGAAGAGACATCATTGTTTTTTCGTACCGTAGGCTGACTATCTCAGGAGCTAGAGTTCTTTGTTACCCGTAGACACCCCGATTATGTGTTTGAAAGCATCTGATATCGACGCTGTGATTTGGCAGAAAAATGCTTAGATAATATCGACGCTGTTTTTGACTTTAATCGGATGATTTGGATTCCTCTCGCGCATAATTTATTTTAGTTTAAAAACGTTTTGGTAGGGAGAGCAGTTTTTTCTTATGCTCCAATATCTTCACTTTTCAAATTTCATGCGAGAAACTGCCCCCTTCATAATGAGTGTACCGTATATTGACTGTTTATAACAATGTTTAGCCTATAGGCTATGCGTTGTTTATATTAATGTTGGTTTTTGAAAAAAGTTTTTTTGGAGAGAAGGAATTGCTTGTTTTACCCCCTGGGTGCACCCTGTTTGAGACGTTATGACAGCAAGCCAGCCTACTTTAGTCAATTAACCTTCCTATAGCCCAAAAATGATTTCGACTTAAAATTTTTAACCACGGCCTGACAGCTTGAGTTTCTAAAGCATTAGGCAAAGGTGTGAATGAAATATCTTTGTTGTTTCCTTAGTTATGGCATTATATAGCTTACTCATGGTTAACTGCAATTTAGGCTGGAAACATTACAATACGATGCACTTCAATACCTCTAAACTACTGTAACTGTAATCTATTAAATAAAGTCTCTTCAGTGGTGCTTAAAACTTCAAATCCATGAAGTAAATCCATCAACATACAATGCATTCTACCTAGCACCTTTAAAGGTTACTTCTATATCAAACTCAAGTTTTTGACCCCAAACAACGATACCCAATGAAAGAACCTATAACCACTAACCCACAACTAAGTTCCCGGTAGCCTAACTAGCCCACATCACTAGAAGCCCCTATGGCAACCCACTCATTTGCAGCTGCAGACGCGCTTCGACCTTATTATGGTCTCATCAGTGCAGCATAGCAACCTCCCACCTTCCTGAAAAAAAAAAAAAATTCTAACCTTCAGAAGAACTACACGCTCCAAATCTAAGCCTCTACTCGCTCTGCTCAAGGTAGAAAATTTGAAATAAAACCTTCAAGAAAATAATACAGGCTGGATTATGATGTCACAGATTCCCTGTAAACAATCAAGGATTGTGACGTCATGCTGATGTTGCAGTACAGTCAATCTTCATTAAACGAATTGCTGAATTCAGATAGGCATGTGGACCATGACAGGCACTTGCAAAGCCAGCCAACGTCAGAGGGCGCTTACACTATGCTTTCTCTAAAAATTCCTCAGATCCTTGTGGACCGTGACAGGCACTTGCATAGCCAGCCATCGTCAGAGGGCGCTTACACAAAGGAACCTTGGAACAATCCATCTAAAGAAGGCATGGATCTGTGGATGTAGCCAGGCGATTGTAGTTGAATGGAGCTGTGGATGTAGCCAGGCGATTGTAGTTGAATGTAACTGTAATGTAGTATCTTTACGTCATCACGATATGACGTCACTGAAACCCCCCATTGAAAAATTCTGCGTACGCCACTGTGTAGAATATATTTTTAACGACGCATAGGCCTGCTATAGTCTTGGTTCAAAGTTTTTTAGCTACTCCAATTATATTTTTACGTTAGGTTTATTTACTTTTGTTAATTTCACGCAGGTATGCGAAGTTCACTTCCTGCCCACATGTGATATGAGATACTAAAACGGCAGCTGTTTTTGATGAAAAAACTGGAAAAGAGATATCTTGCGATATAAAAAAAACCTAAACTTGTTGTCGGAGCTATTCCATCTCAGTTTCCAAACTGTCCTTCCTATATGTCATCTACACTAGGGTGATGCAGGCGCCCCGAACAACTTCAAAAAAGCTGTACTTTTTTTTGTTGGTGAAGTTCATCCTAAAAACAATCCCTGTGAAGTTTGAAAAAACTTGACGCAAGTTTGGGGGTGGCAGCAAACCCCGAAAGTTCACCGGGGGCCAATTTTTGGAAAAATGTCGCAACTCAAAAACCGCTGGGCCTAGAAAGCCCATTTTACATTCAAATGATGCGAAATAGCCATGTTTCTATCTGCTGTAGGAGAACATTTTGTTGTAAATCTCAAAATTTTCGAGCTATTTTCAAAAAACTACATTTTACCTTGATCGCCTTAGAGAAAAGTTTTTTTGTATTTGCTGATATGTTTGATTAAGGGTAGTCAAAAATATTGTCAAAAGTCCCAAAAATATGCTTTGTAGCATATTTTTAGAATGAATAGCAAGTTTAAACTAAGTTTTTAGGCACTAACACAACGTCAAGTAAGAATTAGTCACCCTTACTGATACGTTGTAATAGTTAAAATTGTGTTAGTTTTCAATAGTGAGCAATTTCTTTGTAGTTGCCCAGTTATTATCGCAGCTGGGTCCATTGTGATGTAATCCTGCATGACCATTTGACAACGTGTAGAAAATGATACCGGTAATACAGTAGCAGCAAAATTAAACGCAAATAGCAATGGTTGAGCATGAAGGTCAGTCAAGTTTCTGAGTAGCTATTGCCAGCTACAAAGGAAAACTTTCGCTAGTTATTTTGATAAAAAGGCACATGCCTTGAAAAGTCAAATAAGCTACCACAGTATAGACAATAAGTTGACAAAAACGGTATCAAAATCCAGTGCATTAATGCATGTATTATAAATAAATTGGTGGTTTGCAGGTATCTAGCTGATATTTAGTTCACCTACATTATAATAGATTGAGAGCAGCATGACTGAATTAAGAGATCCTCGTTTTTTCTTGTTGGATACTAATCCTACAGAAGCAGATAAACAGATACAAGGATCAAGATTGCCTACAACTCGACAAGTGCTGCTATGCTTCCTTTCTCATCATACTTCAAAAAAGAAGCGAGATGCAGCTAATGACACTGTGAAGGCAGTGTTGTCGTTGTATCAGAAGGCAAGGATTGAACCCAAGAAGAACAGGTGCAGGATATGACAAGCCCAGTTTTCTCGTACTCCCGAAAGAGTCAACTGCTGATCTAGAAAGATTTGTTGGCATTTGTTTGTTTTTCAAAATTTTGAAATTGGACACTGCTTTCTTGCATACTCCTGTGTCAGAGAGGCCTAAAGATCAATCGTATCTTTCAGCAATGGGAGTTGTTAGACATCTTTGTGTGGTCAATGACTCCGCAGAACGGGGTGTCAAGTTATGCCATGACTTTTTACATAATTATGTCAGCGCAAGAAAGTCGACTGCAAAGCATATTACAAGTTGTTAAAAACAACAGAACAAATTAGGGAGCGCCCAGGTTCCCAAGTTTGGTAGGCTTTTGGTCAAGATAGACTCTTCTGCATCGATTCCGTGATAATGATACGTCACTTAAATCCTCGAAGCGAGAATATCTTGCCTTCCCACGATGCACAATTAGAGTTACAGTCAGTGCATGAAGCAACGCAATTTCGAAAGTAACGGGATATAAGACTAAAAGATTAGGAGAGGGTAGATGACAAGAAAGCATCGCAAAAAATAGCAATGCAGGGGATGCAGTAGCAATCCACGGCCGGTTTCGCTCTCATTTTGAGCTCATCAGGTGAATATAGCTGGAAAATGGTGCAAAAATGACACCGAAGTGAAGGGATTTGAGAAAAAGTATAAGATTGAGAATAACAATTAATGCAGCTCACCGTTTCCAGCGAACCGCACTCGTTGTTCCTACAAAAAGTTTAAAGTGGAAACAGTAGGTTTCATAAAGATGTAGGAAAAATTTCTTAAATACACCAGTTGCCAACGTAAGCGAAATGATGTCCATCCGGTAATTTGGATTTGTGATTGTCATCGAAATTGGATCCATTGTTTTGTCATCATCGATAATAACAAATCGAGATTTGAATCGGAACCAAGAGATTTAAACCAGAATGACGAAAAGCTCTTTTAAATATTCGGCTAAATCGCGAGAAAACTTCCGAGAAAGATCATTGCGCACTTTTCACTGGAATTAGGGAATAATGAGAAGGGTTCCCAAATAATTAAAAAATCAGAGTGTGGACTGCCCAATGACCAATTTGGTAGGCTAACTTCGGTTACCCTTGTTTTAATTATAAAGAACAAATTAGGGAGCGCCCAGGTTCCCAAGTTTGGTAGGCTTAGGCTTTTTGGTTTTTGCGATGCTTTCTTGTCATCTACCCTCTCCTAATCTTTTAGTCTTATATCCCGTTACTTTCGAAATTGCGTTGCTTCATGCACTGACTGTAACTCTAATTGTGCATCGTGGGAAGGCAAGATATTCTCGCTTCGAGGATTTAAGTGACGTATCATTATCACGGAATCGATGCAGAAGAGTCTATCTTGACCAAAAGCCTACCAAACTTGGGAACCTGGGCGCTCCCTAATTTGTTCTTTATAATTAAAACAAGGGTAACCGAAGTTAGCCTACCAAAGTGGTCATTGGGCAGTCCACACTCTGAATATTTAAAAACAACAGGAAAGCAGTTCCCAACCAACGCAAACGGAAGATTGAACTAAAAACTTGGTTTATAAAGTTGTGATGCAGTTCTACAGTGTCGGTATATTAAAGTCTACTTCTCAGTGCATTTTCAGTTTGTTGGTAATTTTTGTATGCTTTGTGCTTGTGCAAAATATACCATGTCATGTGCAATCCGGTATGAAGAAGAATTTAACAGCTGTCTGAACCAAGTTCAAGAAAGTATTCATTATCCGACTCAAAAATTGCGAATAAATTTAGCCTTCAATCGAGGTAAAATGTAGTTTTTTGAAAATAACTTAATAACTATGAGATTTACAACAAAATGTTCTCCTACAGCAGATAGAAACACGGCCATTCTGCATCATTTGAATATAAAATGGGCTTTCTAGGCCCAGCGGTTTTTGAGTTATGACATTTTTCCAAAAATTGGCCCCCGGTGAACTTTCGGGGGTCAGCTGCCACCCCCGAACTTGCGTCAAGTTTTTTCAAACTTCACCGGGATTGTTTTTAGCATGAACCTCACCACCAAAAATAAGTCAGGCATTTTTAGTCAATTTTTTCGAAATTGTGGGGCGCCTGCATCACCCTAATCTACACCTGCAACTGAGAGACTGCGAAGGGACCAAAATATGCAGCAAAAAGAAGCTGCTTCTCTTACCAAAGCTTTGATAAAAAGCAAAGAAGAATTTAAAAATCGCCAAACTGCAAACGCTTGCGCTACCATGAAGGATGCACAAGAAAAGTTTAAAGCAAAGCATCCATGGAATACCATCAAACAAGAAGACAGTTTTCATATTTTTACGGTAAGCAATGAAAATGGTATTGGTCCAAACATTCAAAATGCAATATCCATTGACAATGACTTAATGCTTAATATTTACATGAACTCAGTTAAGCTTTCAAAATTGCATCACTTTACATTTCCTTTGGATGTGTATCATATTGATGTAGTGTATGAAGTTTGTGATGCCTTAGAACGTATGAATATGCTGCCGAATTCTAATACTGCTTCTCTTGATTCACTGCAAGTACGAATGCAACTTATTTTATCGTTACTACTTCCAATGAAGTCGGCTTCTTTTAAATATCACGCAGTAATATGGTTTATTTTTGAGCAAATTCGCCTTATGATGTTGAAATCATTATCGCATTCTCATGATTTTATGGTGTTTTCTTCGCTTTTTTACAATATTTCACCACAGGCTTACAGGTTCTTTCGTGCAAGCGGTAACTGCATTTTTTCTTGTTATAGCACAATACGTAAACTAACATTTTTTTCAACAATGAGTCGATTATCGGAGCAAAACGATGGTATTTTTTTGCAATATGTGCGACAAAAATTTAAAAGGCTTTACAACATGGCGATAAAACCGTTGTGCTATTGATGGATAAAATTCATGTAAAACCTTATTTTGACTACAAAGTAACGTTGAAAAGGTTGCCTAGGTATCTACTCCAAATTGACTTGAAGGTAGGATCACACATGCCAAATTCCAGGTTACTCGGTCTGCTAAGAGGCTCACATCTAAAGTTACTCAGGTTGACATGATTTGGGCAAACGACTTGGAGAAAAGCCACAAATAAACTGGTTAGAGAATCAATTTGCCTAGGCTAGGTCAAAAATACGGTACTCCACTCAAGCAACCCCCACCTCTAGCACCCACAAGGCCATCTACCCAAATGCAGCTGCAGACGCGTTTCGACCTTTTTAGGTCTCATCAGTGCAGCATAGCAACAACCCCCCTCAAAAAAGTTAATTCCTACTTATATTCTCCCCAAAATTTCTTG